>VXBB01008585.1:212568-296085 GCA_013399915.1 Illadopsis cleaveri
GGGGGGCGCCGGGACCGGCCGTGAGGGGCCGCCGCCCCGCCCCGGCGGAGAGCGGCCCTCGGGAGGCGCAGACTGGGCGTTCTCTGGGCTGGAAGCGGGGCTCGGTGTGAGTCCGCCGCCGCCGTCCCCTCCCCGGGCGGGAGGCGTTAGGCCGCGCCCGGCCCGGCTGTCCGGGGGAGCTGGGAACCCGGGAGGGGCTCCCCTGGGAATTCGGAATTCGGTTCTTCTCCCCCTATTCCTTCAGGCTTTGTTTCAAGTTTAGGGAAGTGTAGCAGTTAGTGACATTTAGTTTAAGCCTGCCTGGTTGTTAGTAGAGACTTGGTGTCTTGAGGAAGAAACAGGTTTTTTCGAGAACTTAACAACACAAGTGAGGTGTCACTGTTGTCGAAATCCTGTAAATGTCACGGTCGGGTTGAAGTTTTCAGTGATAGGACACAGCTGATGGTCTCATAGCTGAGTGGGTGTAGCTCACTATTTCTACAGGTCGCTAGGTTTTTTTCCCTTCGTTTTAAACTTGGCTTTGCGAGGTAATCAGTTTACATTTTTCTTAAGGGCTTTTAAAGTGTACGTATGAGGAAACAGAAGCAGGGACTTAAGATCTGGTATGATTTTTTTACATGTGTGCAATAAAACATTTCATCATCAGGAGGTAGTTCTAAAAGATGTATCTGAAATGAATGATGTCATCTGTTAGAGCCCCGTATTACTTCTAAGCTTCTGTTTCAGCAGAATGTGTTGAAAATTGGTGATTTGCAGCTCTTTGTTTCCTAGTTTTCAGCTTTGGCATCTCCAGGGGTTCTAATAGTAGGGTTAAGGAATAAAATAACACAGGTTCCTGTAGCAAAGTAGATAATGACTAATAATGCACTCTCTAAAGGTACACTACTTTTCATTCTGTATGTATATTTAAGGAAGTTTGTGAACAATGTGTCTTATTACAGTATGGCTCCCACTGTGACTTTCTTCCTAGGCTTTCTGGTGTGATAATGATTTTAAATTTTTTAATCCTTTTTATTTGCCTTCGTGTAGAAAACCTGATATTATTCAGTAAAATTTACATTAGTCCAATCTGTAGTACTTTTTGCTTTAAAATCTTGGATTTTGCTGTGGTGGGGTTTTTTTCCCCTTTGTTTTATCTGTAATTAGTACTGCAGTACACTTGTGAAATATTTATTTCGTGTTGCTTGAGCTCTTCAGTACTGGAGGTTCACACACATGTCCTTATCAAACAATTCTCTTTGCATCTGTCAAAACAGTTCATGAAAACAGAGAGTTGTTATGTTATTTACAGTATAAAGTGTTGACTCTGAGTGATTGTCTTAACTAAGTGCAGTTTTTCAACTTGAAGATGTAGTTAAGCTCTGAAGCAGGAATTATCTTGTTTATTATATTTGCAGCATATCTGGTCCTGTTGGTTCCTTATCCCCTAGTAAGGCTTCCAGGCAGACAAATAATTAATACCTGATGGGTTTCTAAAATGATTCAACAGTCTTGTTGCTTTTGTCTGCTCATTATACAGTGGCATCTTGATTAGGAGACTTCTAGATGCTTTGGATTTGAACCTTTTGTGCTGTAAGAATTGAATGTAATCATTGTTACCAGTGTAAGTGTTTGCTAAGGTTGCATCAGTTTTTGGGAGCCATTTCTTTTTTTCCTCTATTTGGCCTTCTTTCTGTGCCTGTACTGCATGACATCTGATAAATGAATATTAAAGCCTACAAATGTGTGTTAGCAGTACTCATTCTCTCCTTCCTTTCCCTCAGAATGCTCTTTCAGACACAATACAGTAACTGTATGTGCTTAAAGGAGTAACTACTGTGGAATTAAGAGCATGACCAGCTAGGACTACTGTACTGTGTTAGTGTGGTATTTCAAGAGTAAAGGAAGATCACAAATGTTTTTGATGGGTAAACTGAGTTTTGTGGTGTTGGCTTAGTGAATCAGTATGAGATTTCTTGTTGCAAGATCATTTGCACACCTAATTGATAAAAAGATGTTCCTTTTGGATTGCCTTTAAGGTTTCTGTTACCTAAATGCTTATATGACTTGTTGTAATATGCTCAGTGATATCTTTGGCAGCTGACATAGATGAAAACGATAAAGCTGCTTAAAGGAATTATTTTATGATAGGAGTAGTTGTAATTTTTGTAGTGGGTGTGTAAGTTTACTTCTGTCTACACAAACCAAAATTGTTCCCTTTAAAAAGTGCATGGGTTTCAGCAGTTAAATGTAGGTTATTTTCCTACAAGAGAGAAAACTCAGCAGATGACCTCTGATGCTCTTTCTGTTTAAGCAGAATATGATGGAAAACTAAAGAGAAACAACTTCCCCTTTCAAAGGTACTGCTGTGCCTTGATTTTTCTCAGTCTTATACTTTTGCCTTGCCCTGTGACTAAGATAGTTGGTTCCTTTAGTACAGTTGAGAAATCAGGTGAAGTTGCAAAATCAGTGACCTGTGTTTTGTTAGTATTGCTTAAAGAAGCCTGTTCTGCTTGCCTCTGCTATTCCTGACCACTCAACAGGTGGCATGATAATATGGTTGCCATGGAAGTAGATCTAGATCAATGTTTTGTGCTCTTTTATCCTGTCCAGTTTCCTTCAGTGTTTCTTACCCATGGCAGATTTTTCAGCTGAGGCAAACTGGAAAGTGTCTGGTTTCCTGTCCTATTTGCACATTGCTTTCTTTCGAATCTTGAAAGTGCAGAATAGTTTTGGATTTTGTGAGTTTAGTATTGTCTTATTTTAAAATATGTTCTCTGGTGAATTTAAATGTTATTGATGTGATTCCATGAATAGCTTAACTGTTTGAGCACAAAATTATTTATCATTGACTAGTATGTGGAGATCAGGAAACTGCTTTGCATGGGTAGTTTGGATTAATCCATTTAGTACACTGTCTACAAAGCACTGAAATATTACTACTTCATTTGGACAGCATGAGTTTAGAAGTTTGTACTCTTAAGTGCTAAGTGAAGAGGATCTTTTTGGTAGCATTTTTTTTTGTCTTTGGACAAGCTTTGTGTAAGTGTAAGTATTAAATTTTAGTTTCCCCCCTTTTTTTCTTATAATATTCTGGCTTTGAGTTTAAACATGCCAACTTGTCGTGTTGTGCCACTTGCTTGTTTTCTATATATAGGCAAAAATGTTAAATATTTAGCTTTGTTATGTTCTGATCATTATACTTAATACTGTGAAAGGGAAGAGAATTATGCACGGTTGCCTTTTTATGAGCTGAGGGGAAAAGGGAAAGACTCACTTTATGGTGTATTTACTTTAAGTGCCGTGTTGAAATGACTATGTTAAATGTAAATAGGGAAGGTTAAATTCTGTGCTTAGTCAAATGGCCTGCTGCTGGTGTTTCCAGTTGGACTGCATATTTACCATTCCCGAGGTATCTGCCACTTAGAAGCAACTAATTATAGAAACAATGACTTCCATATTTGTAAAGTTTATCTTAAAATAGGTGAACTGTGACTCACCTTACTACTAACATGGGATTTAAATGATGGAATCCAGAATTCAGAAACAGGATTGTTTTTCTTTAAAAAATCCCCAAAAGTTTTAGTTATGTTTTTATTTTACTTTGGGATGAGACTTCTTGTTTCCAGACTTTGAGACAGTAAACCAGCTGATTTTATTATAGCCCTCTGAGATGTGGCATCTGTGTCTATTTTCTCGCCCTGTAAATGGTGAGATTGATATCTAAGCGTTCTCCTCTGAGAGCAGGATGACAGAGATCCTATTTAATGGAAAATGCTGAATGACATTAGGCTACAATGAACAAAAAATTTTCTAAGATTAAACGTACAGTGCTATAACTATAGGACAAAGTTTACCAGTCTGTTCCTGCTTGTGTCATCTTCTGTCTTTGCAGCTGTTGATGACTACAGTAGCTTTTATATAGGAAACAAAGGAGCTCTTCAGTATATATGCTGTCTTGAAAGACTTGTAATTGTTGGACTGAAATATGTAATGAGCTACTGCAAAACGTTTTGTAAATTGAAACTAGGGATATCTACAAAAGAGGCTTCTGTCTTAAATCTTGGTTTCTTTTGAAGGGGTGTGTTTCCATTAATAGGCTGATTGAAAATCTGATGTTTCAGCATGACTTAAATTTATATTTAGAATTGAGTTTGGTTATCAAAGGTTGATTTCAAGAAAGCTTTGTTTGGCTTTGTGATATGAGAGGTTGAATAAACATGACAAAGTTGCAGTCAAAAATAAGTTCAGTCTTGCAATATTTTCAGTGTTTGCTTTGAGATGGTGTGATCAAACCACATAGTGTTTTGTATTGAGGTCTGACTGCATTTACTGATGGTAGTGGCAAAGTGCTAATTTGTTTTAAAGATGTGGACTAGAATAAATCTCAATGCTGTGAGAGCAATTAAAGCATAAGTTTATATCACAAGAACTCTGTTGTAAGTATTAGGGAAAGTGTAGCAGCCTTCTCCCAAATCTTTATGTGTTTGACAAATCTTTCTTGTGTGTGGTTACAAACCAGTGGCATGATCAGTCCTGTTTGTGCTGTTCATGTGCACTTGGCACTCCATTTGTACTGTGTGGGTGAAATCTCTGAGGAATTGTGTTCACATATATTTGCGTGCACTTTGTTTTATGCATTTTCTTGTTTGCTTCTGAAACAAAAAGAAGCTTGTCTTGCGTTCTGGAGTTTGCTTCATTTGTTATTTGGTTGCATTTTCCACTGAGTCTTAAGCATGTCAGTATTTAAAAAACCAAACTCGCCACCAAACTGCTGCTTTCTCATTGTTGTTTCTGTAGCTCACCAAAGGAGCCTTTCCTGTTAGAAGAAATAACAAGTTCCAGTAGGAGTTACCTTCTGCTTGTCCAGTGCAATGAGAAATTAGCAGCACCTTTACTTGATTCTAAATTGATTGATGGTTCTTTTTTGTTTGTTTGTTTCAATTTTTCTCTTTATGAAGGAGGAATGCCATTTATCAAAAAGAGGAGTTACTTTGCTGTTTATCTTGTCATCAACGTTTCCTCCTAGCTGAGAAATCTATAGTCCTAAAAAGATCTGCCAAGATAACTTTGGACAAATTACTTAGCGCTGGTCTTTTGTTTCCCTCATTTGTCCAGTGAAACCACTGGCCATCTGTGAAATGTGCTGAGATGTCTGGAGAATCACTCTGGAGAGTGAATTCTGTTGATGTTTTGGTTTGGTTAGCAGTGTGATCTGACTTAGTACATTTGTTTCCCCTTTTTGCATTAAATTTGGCAAGTTTACTGCCCTCATCTGAAGACACAGCCTGTGTAACACGCAACTCTGGTAAAATGCTCTAAGCAAGCAATATGTTGAAGTTAATTTAGTTTAGTTGGTAAACTGAACTTGAGCTACCTTTCTGTTTTCTACCCCAAAGTGAAAATGGGGCCTTGTTGTCTAATGAAATGTGTAAGTCATGTGAGGATCGGATGTGTTATGCTTGCAGAATGATTTTGAAACACCTCTACCGAGGTTTCTAAGTTTTCAGTTGCTGTTTTGATGAGTTGGCGTATATATGTGTGTGTGCATTACAGAACAAAATGCAAAATCTGAAAACAGAAGTTTGCCCTAAATCCTTTGCCAAAGCAAGTTTCTTGAAAGGATTTTAAAAACCCAACTGCTATAAACCAACCAAACCTATAGGTGCAGATAAACTGCGCAAGAGAAATGTTTAAGATATAATGCATGTAAGAGGTATGTGAAATGCAGTTTTGATTCCTTTAAATAACAGACGCTCCCCAAGTTCTGTAAGCAAAAAAGGATTTAACTTTCAAATGCACTCATATGTGTTTATGATTACAAGATCTGCTGTATTTTTATTTTACCATCACAGGTAAGCTGAACTTGTTTTGAGCTGTAAAGAAAATGATAATTAAATATATCAGCCAATTGCTCTGTTGTAGCAATAGTAATCATAACCTGTATAAGAGGCTGGGCAACAGGAAAGGAAGAATTAAAGCTGTCTTTCTAGTTCGGGCATCTCTGAATTGTTTGAACCTAATAAAGCCAATCAGAATAATGTGAATTATTTTCCTGAAATCGTAAAATTACATGATAAGAGTGTTGAGTCTTGTGGACCTTTTTAAATATATTTAAAACAAACAAAAACCTCAACATATCCTTTTTTGCTGGACAGATTTAAATAAGTCAAATTTTATCCAATCCACCTTGGATGTAAAAGTAAGGTAGGGATTACCTTTGAGAATTGACAAGAAATATTTTGCTTTGGCAGCCTTGCAGCAGGTGGGAATCACTCGCTTCCTGCTTGGATCAGTTACAGCTCTGTTTTTAACATCTGATGTGAAAGACTGTTCTCTCATAGTCCTAATAATGAGTGATGGTGTAGTGCAATATCACAAAAATCGTTGTCATGAGACCATTCTGCAAGAGACTTGTCAATAAAGAATGATTTTTGTATTTTCATGTAAATCTCCCAAATAAGGGAAAGAGCAGACAGCCACATAGGAAAGATCCTTAAAATGGGAAACATGGTCCCAACGTGAATGACAAATAGAATGTTTTGACTATTTTCTGAGCCAGTACTGGAGTTTATTTTTAGTATCTTGGCTAAAGTTCACTGGGCATGTTGTGTTAGGACAGTGACCAGCAGGTTAGGAATAGTTGGTTTGGCAGTTTTCAGTGTTTCCTTAGGAATACTGCATTTATAAAGCACTCATCCTAGTTTCACTGCTGCATGTTCTTGTGTGGATGAGGCACCTTTGGTGTGTTCCTTCAATGTTTCCATTGCCCAGCTGGTTAGAGCCGGGTGCCAATGACACCGAGGTTGTGGGTTCAGTCCCCATATGGGCCATTCAGTTAAGAGCTGGACTCGATGGTCCTTGTGGGTCTCTTCCAATTCAGAATAATCTCTGATCTAATTTTCTAGGCCGGCCCGTAAGTGAATCTATTCTTAAGCAAATATTTTTGCCTCACAGTCTTGAAATAGCATAGAAAAAACCCTCTTAGCTTTCAGGGAGGGATTTCAGTGTTGGTATTTCTGGTACTTATTATGTGTTCACTGTATGTAAACACTTAAAAAAAAAAATTATGAGAAGTTTTTATCTTGTGTTGAGGAGAATGCCTTGGAGCTTTGCAGAGGGGTATGCAAGTCAGGGGGGATGTGCCCGAGGCCAGAGAGGAAGCTCTGGGTAGAGCTGGGTTTGGTTTGTGTTGCACGAGTTTGATGCTGCTGCTGCCCCACAGCTTTTCCTCTGAATGGAACTTCAGGAATTAGAAGAGTTGCTGTAGAAGAAAGGAATGTTCACCCTCTCCTTGAGCCCTGAAGCCTCCCTTAATTGCTTTATTAATCATTTGTTGAATGTATTGAAGTAAACAAGGCATCATTAATGATAAAGAAATGCATTTAATTGATATGAAGGTGATTGTTCTGCTGTAATGCAGACCTTGTAGTACAGCAGGAGTGATACTTGTGTGTCTGTGCTTGTAGAATCAGACTGCCCTGCATTGGAATGGACCTTAAAAATCACTTGGTTCCAAACCCCTGCCATGGTCAGGGACACCTTCCACTACACCAGGTTACTCAAAGCCCCATCCAAGATGGCCTTGATGCCAAGGGATGGGACATCCTTCCATATATTATATTCCATCTATATCTATATGTCCATATTGAAGTCATAAGCATTTTCAGAAGTCATTAAAAAGTACTTTCCTGCCAAGAACAATGTGTCTTGTCTGTTTGAAAGACATACATTTTTCATTGGGACAACTGTATTTTCAAATAAAATTTTGGACTTGCCCTTCCCACCTCTTCCACTCCCACGCTGCTAAACCAGTATGGGATTTTATTTAAATAGAATAATTTTTGGGGACTTGGAGATTCAGATATTGAGTGGGAAGGCTGTCTCTGTATGGATTGTGGATGTGACACAGCAAAGGCATGGAGTGACAAGTGTGTGCTGGGTGTGGAACTACTTGCTATGATACTTCTGGAGCTCCCATTTAACTGTTTCAGCCTATGTGGATGTTCTGGAGGTAATAGAAAGGATAGAAGACTCTCCTCAGCAAACCTTTAGGATTTCATTTTTCTACTATAAGAGCATGTACTCATACAGGTTATGTGTTTTACCTTTGAGATTATTTTGTAGGCATATGGAAGGAAAAATGTCTGGAGTCCTTGTCTGCTTTAGAAAGAATCTTCTTAGGATTTGGTACTCCATGAGGTAGTAATGTGAGACACATAAAATTAAGCTGGAATCTTTGTACAAAAAAAAGATTATTTTCATCTGAATGTAAGTTATAGTGGATTACAGAATTTAGGGATTCTTTAGTTCTACAGTTGTCTTATTGAATACAGCATTTTTCATTGTTTAACTGTAAGATGAAGCTATGTTGTACAAAACCAAAAATGGGAGCAAGACCATCTTAAACTTAGGAAACTTTCAGGACTGAGGGAGATACTTTTCTTTAAAAGCAGAGTTTAAAACTAAGCTTGCTTCATGACAACCTTTAATCATAATCTTAACACTTAAAGTGCATTCAAGTTGTGCACATAGAACATGTGGGGAAGGGTTCTTCTGTGGCATGTCATCTTTTAGCAGTTAAACTCTGGTTTAGTGCTGAAAAGTCTTTTTTATAATTGCCTAGAAACATGGTCAGTTTTATAGAGCAGGCCAGGCATTACCACATCTCCCATATGTTGGTTTCACTTCTGAGAGCCTACACAACTGTGCTCCACATACAGTGCTAATTTGGTTTTGTTCTGTGCTCCGACTCATATATCCTCTGCAAGATCTGGGCTCCAGTACCTTTTAAATTAATTAGTGTTTGCATTGCACTTGTAAAGGTTAACACAAATGCTAAATGTTAGTGATCTGTATTACACCCTACATTGATTGGAGGGATGCAATAAGCACTTGCCAACTGTTTTCCATGTCTCTTGGTTTACTGCAGAAATCCTGTAGCCTTGTCATCCATTTGCCTGCTGTTCATGGTACTTTGTGTACAACTTTATGAATCTGAATTTTCCCAAGCAATTTACGATTGTAATTAATGAAGGCATTATTTCTTTTTTCTTAAGAATGTCAAGCTGTCAGCTGAAGTAGAACCATTTATTCCTCAGAAGAAGGGTCCAGAAACACTAATGATCCCAATGGCGCTTCCTAATGACAGTGGAGGAATTAATGGCATGGAACCAACTCCAATCCCTAGCTACCTGATCACTTGCTATCCATTTGTACAGGAAAATCAATCCAACAGGTAGGTAATCAGTGGCTGTGATCTTCATAGAAGATGGTCTGTTTTTAAATGAGTTGAAATTTGAGAGGAGGCTTGGGAGGAGTCGGTGATTGTGGGCTGTATATTCAGGTTTTTTGTTCACCATATTTAACCTTTCATGTATGAGGAGGAGGTTTTTCTGTCCTCAGTCTTTTACCTATTTCCTTCCCTTTGCTTTTCTCCATTCATATTCTTTTTTTTTCCTGTCTATGAAGGTTTGGCACAAATCCCTCCCAAAGTCACCTGCTGTGCTTTTGGGTGTTCTAGGGTAGTCAGGAGGTTTTTTGTCTGAATCTCTGATGCTTCTCTGAATGAAGCAAAACTTTGGGTGTCCAGCTTGGGTCCTGCCATAGTAAAACATGGCAGGTGGTGAACCATGGCATGGTGCCATGTAGCTGATTCAGTGTTGCATGTAGCTGTATCCAGTTTTATTCACATAACTAGTTAAAATATGTTGAGGTTAGGAGCTTTTGATAATAGAACTGTTGTTTTTAAAGGAGTGATAAAGGTCTGAATTTTCTTTGAGATGGGTAAGACTTACTGAGCAGTTTTCTTTCCTTTTTTTTTTTAATAGACAATTTCCATTATATAACAATGACATCAGATGGCAGCAACCCAGCCCAAATCCTGCAGGACCATACCTTGCTTATCCTATAATATCTGCACAGCCACCTGTTTCTACAGAATATACTTACTATCAGCTGATGCCAGCACCATGTGCTCAGGTCATGGGTTTCTATCATCCTTTCCCTACGCCCTATCCTGCACCCTTTCAAACAGCAAATGCTGTGAGTACAGTTACTGCAGAGTGCACTGAGCGGCCCAGCCCGTCAGGCCAGGTCTTTCCCTTGTCCACTCAGCGCAGCAGAAGCACTAACAGGGGACCAGTCATTCAAAAAGTAAGTCTGCTTTTGAGTAGGATAAGTAGAACTGTATGAAGAACATGTCTTTGCACAGGAAGTATATATCTCATTTTTTGTCATCTTTTTTCTGTGTGTGTGGCAATGTTTGCAAACAGCAACAGCAATTACAGATGCACATAAAAAATAAACGTCCTCCAGTGAAAAATGTGGCCACTCAGAAGGAGACCAGTTCATCAGGTCCTGAGAACAGATCAAAGATTGTTTTGTTGGTTGATGCATCACAGCAAACAGGTAATTTGTTTTTTAAGTTCTGGGTGTATGAAATAATTAAAACTACATGTCAGTTGTCATCTTTTCTAAAAGAGGGTGGACCTGATTTAGATGCAGTTTTTAAGAGAAGTCTTAGCAGCTCAAAAGGACAATGAAGAAAAGGTGCTGATGGTTGCAGATACCTACTCAGTATGTCACTTTGCAATGTTGCAGTGACATGGTACTCTTGCAGAGACTTTGGTAACTCTTGAAGGAATTGGTTATCAATAACAGTTGGACCTAGACAGAATTTAAATTCAATGCTGGTTTAATGCAAAGACTGGCTTTTAAAAATTGGGGTTTTTTCACATCTGTTAACAATTCCTGTGCAAGTAATTTTGTTTTTGTTGTTTCTCAGACTTTCCTTCAGATATAGCCAACAAGTCACTTTCTGAGAGCTCCTCCACGATGCTCTGGAAGTCGAAAGGCAGGCGCAGGAGAACCTCTCACCCTGCAGAGTCCTCCAGCGAGCAGGGCGCCAGCGAGGCAGACATCGACAGTGACAGTGGCTACTGCAGTCCTAAGCATGGCAATAACCAGGCTGCAGCTATGGCTCCAAGAAATACAGATTCTTGTGCAATGAATGTATGTAAACATAACTGAGTAACTTAACTATATTTGTAGCCCACAGACTATTGAAAATTACTAAAATAATCGGGTTTTTTTTCCTTTTCAGGTTGTAGAACCATCGATAAATACAAGTAAGCATTGTCTTTACTGGTGAGCTGTTTAAAATTTGGCTGGGTTGCATTTGTGTTTGCTTTACATACCTCTTGATCTACTTCAGCATGCTGCTCTAACTGATCAGATACTTCTGAGGATGTACCTTTACTGTGATTTCCAACCACCTCCACTAGGACACCTGTTACTGAATGAACAAGTGTATAGCCATCACTAATAATTTATTAACAGCTGCCTTTCTTTAATGGGTTAAAAAGAAGCTAGAGGCTCCACTGGAAGCATTCAGACAAAGCTGTGCTCCTGTTTAGTGTGTCCTCAGGCTTCTTTACCCTTTTGGGCTGCAGTTCATACCTGGGTATTAACAGAGCCAAGGAGTTCTATTCTTTATTTCAGAAGCACTGATACTTTTTAGAAGCTTTATGTGTATCATGAACAAATAGTTTGATTAGCCTGGTAGTAGTAGGTAATGCCAGGGACTGCTGTTTATGACTGAACAGCAATTGCTATGGATGTGAACCTGAGATTTCCTTTCTTACTGCTTTGTGGTGATCAATTCTTGGCAGCTTTGAATGTTCCATAAAGGTGACTCTGCCAACATCTGAAAATAGCTGTGGAAGTAAGTGTTGTTGCAGGAGAATAGACTTTCTCCAAGAACTTTATTTGTATCAGGATTATGTTCCTTGCTCTGCTGGCATATGAGTCATTATGATATGTTCTGGATGCTAATTCAGTTTTTCATAGATGGCACTTCTCTTTCAGCTGGTATGGGTTGGACTAATGTAAATTCCCAAGCAACTCAAAAAAAACCTTGGATTGAAAAAACTCCAACCTTTTCTAGAGGTGGAAGACAAGCTGAGCAAAGAAATAATCCACAGGTATGCTGTCAGTGATTCCCAACTGAAGTATTTGGGGCTTTTTATAATATAGGAAAATAAGAAATTTGGAGGGAATTATAAAATTAACATACAAAAAATGTTTAATATAAGCAGTATAGAAACTCAACCAAAGTCTAGTTGCACATTTGCTCATTTGCACATTCCTAACTGGTATGTTTTTTGAGCTAGCTCTATATCATATATATAGCTTGTGCTTTATATGTGTCTACCTAGGAAGAACATTGCATATATAAAGCAACCTGTGAAATGATGATAGTGTGGGTGCAGAAAAGTTAGTTCAGGTTTTGACCCATTCACACTTCAGAAGAAAAAAAATTCTCAAACTTTCTAAAGGGAGATTCTGAGGTGTTGGTGAACTGGAATCCTGTGTTCTCACTCCTGTTGTCTTCAAAACTTTCTTCTTAAAATTTACATTAGCATACCATTTTTGGGGCATTTTTATTACTTCTTAATGGCTTAAAATTCTTTTATGCTGAGGCTTGAATATCTTCTTGTGGGACAGGGTTTCTGTAATTCATATGTGGGGAGAAAGGAGAAGATGGCCTTCCTAATTTTGAGAGATTTTATTGGGGCAGGTGGTCCAGAGAGGTACAAAGAAGGCTGGAACATTTCCCTTTGTTTAAACATAGTTTTTTCTTAAACTGTTATTGCAGACAAGAAATCTGAGTTCCAAGTGGGAGCCTTGTATAAATGTGCCTGTTTGTGCAAACATATGTGAGCCAACTTGGCCTGTTTAGATTTTTGGATGGAATTGTTAAACTGTCTTGAATCTTCCTGTTTGGTAACTGTGAGTTTATTATAGAAAGAAGCTTGTGAATGCTTGTATCTGGCAGTGAGTGTAGCAGTTCTGAATCTTTTTATAACCTGTTGTCATATCAGAGGCTTTAGAAGCCACTATTGTTAGTTTGTGGCATTGGGAGAGTAGGAAGAACCAGACTTTCTCTCATCCAGTCACAGTTTAGACTCTGAATCTGGCAGTTATTTTAGATACTGAAAAACAAAGCTGGCACAAAAAGTTTTAAATGAGGTTGCCTCAGCCAAATTCACTGTACCTCAAGGCAGAATTGTCCTAGAAAGTATTTTCTGTTGAAACTAAATTGGTATGTGGTCTGTAGGAAATTTTCTTGAGAAATAGGTAAGTATAAATGTGAAATTCAAGTCATCCACTTGTTTTTGCCAACCAGTCTTGCACATGGGTTTCCACCAAATCACATAATAAACAGAAGAAAGCTTATTACCAGTATTCTGCTGTCTCTGGCCTTTAGAGAGCTGTGTGCATGTGCATTGTCATAAAAAATGTGTTGAAAAGGCAGTAACTGCATGCAGAATAATTATGTAGCAGAAGGTTCTTTGCAGTGATTGTGGTTACAGACAGTTCCTCAGGGTTCATGGTGGTCAGAGTCACCAGCAGCCCCTGAGTTTCTTCTTGTTTGGCCAAAGGAAACATTTTTATTTAAGTTACAAATTTAAAGATGAATTGTCTTGAGGGGGAGGAATAATCTGGTACTGTCTGTAGAATTTTTGTGCAGGCTTTGAAGAAAAAGACAACCAAAAAAACCCATCAGAAAGCTCCACCAAAAAAAAATCAGAACACCAAAACACAATTTATCCTTTAAAAACTGGACCTAGCTGCTAATTAGCAGGCATGTGCATGCACGTACATAGCTTGAAAAATTGAAATTACAAAGTGCCAATCACATTTTTTTTTTCAGTCTGGTTTCAGATGCAGAGCCCACAGCACATCTTCAGAAAGAAGGCAGAGTTTGCAGAAACGACACGAAAAACCTTTGGCTACAAGCCAGGCAGGCAGAGCAGAGCAGAGTCCTGAACCTCTGTATTTTGAGGTACTGTTGTATGAAAACTCTTTCCACATAGTAGCAATGACAGTTGTGTGTGGAATAAGTGATGTTCTCAAAGGGAAGTTCCAAAACCCCTGGCTCCAAGAGGTGTACAGTCAAGGTCACTAATTTATTAGATGATCCTTTAATCGTGTACAGAAAGAGACTTGTATTTGGGTGTTGTGTAAAGTGCAGTAATTTAGAACACTGTGGTTGAGAGATTAAATAAGCAACCTTCAAGTAACTTTTTCTGTTCACTTGTGAATAGAAATTAGTGTGTTCAGTGGCTTATCCCCTCTAATTGTAATAGGACCTTTTTGTGTAAAATGGAAAATTTTTCTCTTTAAGAAAATACTATTTGGATACAGAAATGCTTTCCTAATTTTTCATTGTTTTCTATTAGTGTCACTTAATTCTTTCTAGCTTATGTGGGACTTAGGGATTCAATTTGTTTTTCTACCTTAAGCAGTTTCAGTCAATGTTCCTCAGGTGACTTTGGTTCCATCCTTTTTATTCTTAATTTCTGTATTGTTTAGGATGAAGATGAATTCCCAGAGCTAAATAGTGACAATGGCAGCAGCAAAAGTAGTAGCATCCAGCAAAAGATCTCACCCAAAGTAGTAAGTAATTATTTTCTTTTGCAAAGCATTGTCTTTTGAGACTATGCAGTTTTGTAATTCTTCTATGAATCTCTGCTACAAGACTTACATGGCAATAATTGTGATGATCTTGGGGTGTGTTACCAGCCTTGGATGGTAAAGAAATGCCAATTAAAATAAGTGGTGCAGGGAACCCATCTTAAAGAAAAAACCTCAGGATTTTTCTCTGCTAATGAGATTGTAAGATACATGTTACAGACACTCACTATCACAGACTGTCTCAAGTTGCAGACAGTTCTTAAAATTGTTAAATCTAAATGAATGTAAATATGTAGTAATGGTGTCAGTTTTTCAAAATAATTACAGTTTGTGTAGTTTCTTTAACTTCAAACTGCATCAGCTTTAAGGCTGTGGAAGCAGTTGTTGGAAAGGTACTTTTTTTAGTATGTGATCTACTTAAATATTTAGTTGCAGAACTGTGCCTATAGAGTGCTTAATCTATTTGGCTGCTTTCCAGGAAAGTCTAGTCTTGTGTGAAATCTTGGGGAGGGGGAAATGCTTTATTTAGTAATCACACTGGATAACCTTCTAAAGCCATAATTGGAGCTAAATAGAATAGCTTTCCCATACAAAAATGAAATATAAATAATTTTTATTAACTTGTGTCATCTAGCTGTAATTAATTAACTGACATAATCAAAGCCTTGAGTGATTTGATTTCTGAAATGCCTCATATTTGGAGATCTGGAGAGAAAGGTCTTTTAATTGTGTTTTTTTTTGCATTTTGTTTAAAATTCTAGTTGGATGACTTACCAGAGAATTCTCCAATCAATATAGTGCAAACTCCAATTCCCATTACAACCTCTGTACCAAAGCGTGCAAAGAGTCAGAAGAAGAAGGCCTTGGCTGCAGCACTTGCAACAGCTCAAGAGTATTCAGAGATAAGCATGGAACAGAAAAAGCTTCAGGTGTGCCCTGCCCACCCACAGCCCTTGGTCAAGAGGAGGATCAGTGTCCTGTTGCTCCTCTGACTCTCTAATAGCAGCAAACTCTTTGTAAAGAATGTTGCAGGCACCATTTCTTTGTATTTATTGTATGTGATGTTCCTGTTGTAGGAGGCTTTATCAAAAGCAGCTGGAAAGAAGAGCAAGACCCCTGTTCAGCTGGATTTGGGGGACATGTTAGCAGCTCTTGAAAAGCAGCAGCAAGCAATGAAAGCTCGTCAGATCACCAACACCAGGCCTCTCTCATACACAGGTACTGCTAATCTGCCTGGCAGTGACTAAATACATTTTGTGCCAACAGGGATGTGATTGATCTGAGCATCTTAAATGTTTTTTTTTCTGTCAAGTTTTAGCTTTTGAATGTAAGCATGATAAAAACTTGGAAAGATTATTTTTAATGCATTTCTCAATAAACTACCTGTGCTATCACCCTCTGAGCTGCAGTACACAATGGTGAAAATCCATATAGAACTGAGGCCAAATGTCTTTTAAAAAGACCTGCTATTCAAAACTCAGGATTTGTGTCCTGAGAGTAATTCAGTGCTGAAATGAATACATGAAAGGAACATCTACTGAAGATATTATAAAATACTCTTTGAAAGAGAGGATACCTATGATTGTGATATGGAGGGATATGTCCCTAGGATATTCTCCCCATTTCTGCTGTTATGGTTCAAGGTCTCCTGACCCAAGGCTTTCTCAAATCAAATTTGTTTCTTAAACTGGCCGTTTTTTCTATGTTATGCTTTTACCATCCATAATGTCCCATGGCAATGAATTGTAACCTTACTACATCCTGTGTGGAGAAACTTTTCTTTGTGCTGTGTTTTTTTGGGATGGAGGTCAGTATTGGGTTTTTTTGTGCTCTAACTCAAAATTTTGTTAGCTGTCACAGCCTTTGTATTACAAAGACTGATCGGGCATTCCCTTCTTTCCTCTTCTGATTCTGAGATGTCTGTCAGGTCTCTGAAGAGTCCTAGTCTATTTAGTTGTTTAATTCTGGACGTATCTTTCCTGAGAATCTATGTTGCTTTTTGTGTATCTTTGTGTAGTTGTACTGTATCCTCTTAAAAAGAAGATCAGACACAGAATATTAGGTTGTAGTTCCATCTTGAATGTATACAATGGCTTAATTATCCTGTTTTGCTATGTCTGTATCAGCACAACATTAAATTAACTTTTTTAATACTTGCTGCCAAATGCAGAATTGACGTTTTTGTAATTACTTACTATAACCCCACCAATCTGATTCCCCAGCTCTTGTTTGTAGCCTGGAGTCCATCATTATGCACATAGTTACCATTTTCCTTCTGGTGTGTTGGTTCCTTTACCTGCTTTGAGTTTCAGCAGTGTTCAAACATTAATTCAAGTTGGCAAGGTTATATCAAACAAAGTTCAGCAAAGAACTGTTGGCATTTCCATTGGAGACAGCACTTGTTTTATTCTTTCTGGCAAAAGATCCACTTAACTACATGCTGCACTCTCTCATCTGTTTTGTCCTGTCAACTATTCAAGTCTTTAACAACTGAAAATCAGTGTTTGGATAAATATTTGTGATTTATCTTAACATAGTCATCTAACTAATAAGCTACATGTAGTCATTTGAGAAGAGACCCCTTACCATTTATTAAAATAATTTCTGGAATCCACAGTTTCCTAAAACATGAGGCTAAGTTGAAGAAAGCTTAAAACCATCTGGAAGCAACAATATGTGATGATGTAATTTTCCTGTCATTATGAACTGCTTTTTTTCCAAGGAAGGAAAATCTACTTAGAGAATTCATTAGTGGAAATTCTGAAAACAGTGATGAAATAAAGCTGACATGTCTTTTGGTGAAACTAATATCTATCTTGTATTTAGTTGGCAGCGCTGCTCCCTTTCATACCAAAGAATCTGCCAGCAGAAAGTCCTTAACAAAGGGACAGCCATCTATGGGTTGCCTTAATCCTTTGGATTCGACTGCCCCAAAAGTGAAAAGAGGAAAAGAGAGAGAGATTGCAAAACTGAAACGCCCTACAGCACTTAAAAAGGTAAATGTGCCAACCTTGGAGTGTTTTGAGTGACCCACACTCAGAGTGCAAAAATAATAAAAAACCACGACCTGTTATTTTCTTAGTTGAGAACTAGTTCCTTTGAGCATAGGGCAAGGGAGTTCTGAGCTTCTGCCTCCAGTTCCTGCTAAACTGATGCCCTCTCCTTTGGATCTAGACATGTAACATAACTTGTATACCTATATAATCAGTTGAAGTTAATAAAAATGTATCTCAGTACAGATTGCAAGGGTGTTTTCTTTTTTTAACTACAGGCACTAGAACACATGGGAAAGCTTCCATACTTTTTACCTGTGGCTGATTCCTAATCTGTAGTGCAATGTAGTATGCTAATCTTAGTTTTTCCTAATCCTTTTTATAGAGATGGGTAAAGAACTTGAAGCAAACCCACAATTTTTGAGTAAACTTAGAAATAATCAATTGTTCGTATCTATCTGTACTCATGCAGTCATAAATTAGGTATGTGCAGAAGGAATACAGTATATATATGGAGATCAGAAGGTAAAATATAAAAACCTGAGCCCTAAAAATGCAGGCCTTTTTCTGACCTGCCTGTGATCTGAATTAGAGGAATTCACCTGTTCAGAAAAGTTTTCTAAACTCTTTGTTGTTAAGGCTTTTATGTTGTTGCTATTAAATGTTATACCAGTATATCTATGGCTACTTACCTTTGCACTTTCTTTTATAGAAGGGATTGTCTTTATTGAAGTGCTTCATAAAGATGACTAGCATGCCTGCATAAGGTATTCTTTTACAGGCATGGGGATCAGGAATTGTTAGTAAGTGAATGTTATGTATCAGAAAGGAAGCTGGGAAAGTACTTAAACTCTTGAAAGTACTATTTCTGTAGAAGTGTGTGAGTATTGACTATACCATCTGTAAAATGCTGCAGTGAAATACTCTTTGTGATCAAAGAGGAAACTGAAGTGATTTTCAGGGTTTCTATCCTGGCATGAGTAGGAAGGTTCAAAACAACTTGCTTAACTTTGTGTTATGTTCAGTGAAAGTGATGTTTTTCTTTACAGATATCTCTAATTTTCAGATGCTGACAGCTGTTGGTTTTGTTTCTAGATTATTTTGAAAGAGAGAGAAGAGAAGAAAGGCCGTTTATCAGCTGACCACAGCCTTCTGGGTTCTGATGAACAGAAAGAGGCTCATTTAAACTTGACTGCTGACCAGTCTCAGGAGCTGGCCTCTCAGGAAGGTTGGTCTCTGCATCTCTAGACACCCATCACTCCCCCTCAGCTGTACTAATCTGCTTATTTTCATATTTTGTGTTGATCTTCTTACGCCACACAATTTATTGATGTTATCTTTTAGCTTTTTTTGACTTTATGAAGTACTAGCAATTGAAACCCTCTTCTGAAATACCTTGTCTGTCTCTCAGTTGTGGAAGGCTCAGTAGTACCCTGTGGGTTCTCAGTACATGATCTCCATACAGCATTTTAATTATCTCAAGTGGGTGTTCCCAGCACACATCCAAGTTGACAGTATTTTTGATAAGCAAGCAAAATGTGACCCCTTGTCAACCATGCTGTGTTGATGACAGTACTTCTTAATGATGACCATACTGAAAGGTTTCCAGATATAGAGATTGCAAACTGTAAATAGGGTTTTCCAGTTTGTTGATCATGTCAATCAGCTGCAATGTCTGGATTGTCCATTTTCAGCAGCAGCCCTGAGCAACTGAGAAACCAGAGAATTTTCAATGTCTTCAGTATGTTTGGGGCAGTGGGAGTGGGGAAAGGAGGTGTCTGTCAGGATCCCACATGTACTGCTTCATAACATTTTCTTCTCAATGACCTGTCTGACTAGAGTGGGAAAATCCTAGGCATTCTAGGAATAAATTAGTTGAGTATTTTATATATATAAATAGTAAGGAATTACTGGTAGGAGTTTAACAGGTTTTTTTCCTTCTGTTTTATTAATTTCCAAAAAGAAGTTCAAGATATTTTTTAATGAATATTCAAATATTGTTTATTTATCCAGTCCATGCTGAGTGGTGGATGTGTGTTCAGGTTTTCTCCCCTTTCCCCTACCTCTCCAGAACACTTAGTGTTTTAAAAATGGAATTCGGACAAAGTAAGGGAGCAATAACAGAAATGTGGTTCTGTTTCTTTTACATTAAAAAATGTATTTGTATTCTGTAATGTTTAAAAAATTGCCTTTCAGAAACTGGTCTGAGTATGCCTAGTGATACTTCACTTTCTCCAGCAAGTCAGAATTCTCCATACTGCATGACCCCCGTGTCACAGGGTTCACCTGCTAGTTCTGGAATAGGAAGTCCAATGGCATCTTCTGCAATAACCAAAATTCACAGCAAGAGATTCAGAGAGTAAGAGTTTTGCTTTATGAATATAAATTCAAGGCTTTCACTTCAGTCACTCTCATGTTTTAGTGTGGGTAGATTTAGTAGACTTAAGAGCTTAATGAACATAAGCTTCTCTTTCAGAAATAGAAGGTTCTGCAAGTATTTTCTTTTTTCCCCCCTTAACGGATTGCTTGTTTGTACATGTGTGTATAGATGTACACATTCTCACTTGAGACTTTCTTTGGTTGCCACAGCAAATAAGCAAGGTGGGAGTATTCTCTGAAAAATATTTTTGAAGGAAGGCTGTGTATGCTTTGGATGGGAAAGGAAGGAATACTTAAGAATGCTTAAATACTGTAATAGTACCTCTTAATGTGTTAGGGCTTTTTTATAAATGTATCTTTGTAATGTACTAAATTAAGTAAAAGAAAATTGTTTGAGGCAGTTATTGCAGTGTGTGTTTGTATATTTAATTTTTTTTTGATTGGCTTCTTGAAGTAAGGGATATTACTACAAATACAAATATTTTAAGGATGTATTTTTAACTTACAGTTTACAGTCTGATTTCTAAATCCTTTTAATGACTTTAGTAAAAGTTAACTGTTCTGAGGAAGTAAAATTATTTTCATTTGCAAAAAGGCCGGGTGAAACCTTGGTCATGCTAATATTTGTGAATAGCAATGCTGACACTTGTCAATGTTGTTTTGAATTGGCAGATACTGTAACCAAGTTCTAAGTAAAGAAATAGATGAGTGCGTGACTCTCCTATTGCAAGAGCTTGTCAGCTTCCAGGAGAGGATTTACCAAAAGGATCCCACGAGAGCTAAAGCGAGGAGGAGACTCGTTATGGGGTTGCGTGAGGTTACCAAGCACATGAAACTCAACAAGATCAAGTGTGTCATCATATCCCCCAACTGCGAAAAGATTCAGTCAAAAGGTATAAATGATAAAAACAAGTGGTGCACTTGGCTCTTTTCAGTTTTCTTGTGCTGATTAGATGTGTTAATTAGCAAGGTTAGAAGCATTTGTTACTATGCATGATGCAATACTTCCAGACTCCAACTGGATAATTGCCATTCCACATTTATTCTTTTCTACTCCAGTCTGGAAGAAACTCATTCATGAGAAGTGGAAAGAAAAATACATATTGTAGAATTGAAATTTACTCTGTGTGTTACTTCATTCTGTGTTCAATACACATTGCAGAGCCCTGAGCTCTGGGTGCTTTTTAGGAGAATTCCTTAAGAGGAATGTGAATTGTTAGTTAGCCAACCAACACATTTTGCCACAACCAGAAGTATAAACAGAGGCTTCCTGAGATAGGAGAATAGCAAAGCTCTGCTTAAGAAAAGACCTGTGAAACTCTGGTTTGTGTGCAGGACTAGTAGAGAATACAGAATATCACCTTCATCTGTACTCATCCACTACACTTGAAATGTGTTGTGTGGTATCCTCTGGGACACGGGAGCTGCTGATGTGTGTATTGAAGCTTTACTGACTAATTGCATTAAAGTGTGTTAGAGAGTTGTATCATGCCATATAATGACTTCAAGTGACTAGATATCTGTTTAAAATTGCTTTCTTCAAGGTGGACTGGATGAGGCTCTATATAATGTAATAGCCATGGCACGGGAACAAGAAATTCCATTTGTCTTTGCTCTTGGCCGCAAGGCTCTTGGCCGCTGTGTGAACAAGCTGGTTCCTGTTAGTGTTGTGGGTATCTTCAACTACTCAGGTGCTGAGGTGAGTAATTCCAGTCACATAAGTGGCTGGAGTAAACAATTATGTAGTAAAGAATTGATTTGGCATCGAGAGCACACCTAATACCCCTTTGATAATAGCCCTGATCTCGTCTGTATTATGGTGTCTTTTCTTTGAAATTCAGTTTTTACGGTACTGAGAGACTGTGTGGAAACACTTTGGTCACAACATCTCGTTGTAGCTTTTAGACAGACTTAAACTGTAGTCTGAAATTCTCTGGAAGGCTTAAGAATGTAAGAAAAACAGTATTCTAAAGTATGTCCATCTCCTCCAAGTTGCATAAACCTGAAGTGGTGTTTTTATTATTTAATACAGAGAAGAACTAATTCTTGAAGTTGAGGTATTTGGTGTTCATCTTTAGGCTCATATGTGGTATACCTTGGACCGAAAGGAGTAATGTAAAGTGAAAATTACTAGCAAGAATTACTGCTGATAAAACTGCCTTTGTACTTAGGATCTGTTTAATAAGCTGGTATCCCTGACTGAGGAGGCCAGGAAAGCCTACAGGGATATGGTGGCTGCAATGGAACAGGAACAGGCAGAAGAAGCCTTGAAGAATGTCAAGAAGGCCCCACATCACATGGGTCATTCTCGTAACCCTTCTGCAGCAAGTGCTATCTCATTCTGTAGTGTTATTTCTGAACCCATATCTGAGGTCAATGAGAAAGAATATGGTAAGTAGGTTAAAGCTTACCTTTGTAAATAGAAGCTGGGGTTTTCCTAATGCTGTTTGTTGTGAAATGTAGCTAAAGATGCAATCCTTCTTCCTAATTTACAGTATTCTACAATATCTGGGGGTAAGAAAAGATCAGTTGGTCTTCAGTTAATTTCATAAGTATTTTTTTTCTTAGAACTATATAGAAAATAATAATTTCTAATCCTCAGAAGTGTTAAAGGTATCTAACATGAGTGGAGGTGGCTTTTCCAGTTTTATTGAACTGTTTTGAAACTGATAGCACAGAATTGATCATAAGACTGAGGAAGAACTGATGACAGCAGGAACTAAAGTATGAGGTCTCTGAAGATGGAAAATGTAGCTTAAACTTTTAAACTTGAGATGGCAGTGAGTAATTCTACTGTGAGCAAAAGGCAAATTCATTTATCCAGTTGCTTAAGCCCAGATGAAAAAGAACATAAAAGGGAGACTACTTGTTAGAAGTCAAAAGCTGCCTTTTTTTTTTTTTTGTCTGAGAGTAAATTAAAGAGAATGCTGCCTTTTTAGTGTGTTCTTTGGTGGTATCTTGAATTCATTTCAGGAGTTAAATATTTTATAAGGAATCTTTAAATGAATGACTTAAGATGGTGGCAATTTTCTTCTTTTAATTTATACTTGAGAGTAACCTTTTTGACTACTCTTACTGTACTCTATGCTACATTTGGTGTTTACACAGGAAACGAAGTGGCACAAACTTTCAACTTTGTAATGTCTGCTTTAGGGTACTGTAAAAACCCAAAGTAATTCACAGCTTTTTCTGTTGTCTCTCCTTTTCCCTTCTTCCTCTTTTTTCTAGTAGAAATTTTCCTAGAAAGCACAGAATAATATTAATATTTTTAGCTTATTTTGCTATTTAGGCTGTTACTGCATGCTCAGGAGAAATATTTTTATATACAAGGAATTAATGTTTCCTACTTAAACTTCTTCCAAAATTTGTAGAAACAAACTGGAGAAACATGGTGGAAACATCAGATGGGTTAGAGACATCTGAAAACGAGAGAGAATTCGTGTGCAAGGCTGCAGTACCAGAAAAAGCTGGTAATGGCCAAATGGAAAAAACCACTCTTAATAAACAACCACCTCTGGCTACAACTGGCGCTACCTCAGCAGCAAATCACGGAAAATCCACCCCAGGTGACAAAGATGAGGTGAAACCAGATGACAATCTGGAATGGGCCTCACAGCAGAGTACAGAAACAGGATCCTTGGATGGCAGCTGCCGAGATCTGCTGAATTCCTCCATGACCAGTACCACCAGTACTCTTGTGCCAGGAATGCTGGAAGAGGAGGAGGAGGAGGAAGACGACGACGATGAGGATTATACCCATGAACCAATTTCTGTAGAAGTTCAGCTTAATAGCAGAATTGAATCTTGGGTTTCAGAGACCCAGAGAACTATGGAGACACTGCAGCTTGGGAAGACCCTTAGTGGTGCTGAAGAAGACAATGCAGAACAAAGTGAAGAGGAAGAAATAGAGACCTCAGAGCAGGCTGATCCCATCACTGATGGGGAGGAGTGGACAAACGATAAGCACTCAAGTAACACTCAACATAAACCCACCATCTGCAGTTCTTTGAATAAAGAACACACAGATTCCATCTATATGCCGTAAAAATAAGCAGGAACTCAGGAACTTTTTAGAAATTGTATTAAAACTAACTGTTGTAAAGGTTGCAGCCATTATTCCATATGCTTCATCTCAACATTTTGCACTGTTAAACATTTAATACGTGTATTTAATTCACAACGTTTTTGTAGCTGTCTGTTACTTTTTTGATTTAAAACTAGCATAGCTCTTAATCAGTATTGATTTCCCAGATTAGAAACTGTGTGGAAAAGTTGTCAGTAAGCATTCATTTGATCTTTTGTAAAAGGAAACATCTTGTAACTGACTGTTTTTAAGCAAAATTCTTTCAAGTTGTGACTCTCAAGCTTATTTTCAAACAGGTAACCTACAAATTACCAACAATTCATGTTGGTGGTATGGTGTTACACTAGGCCTGTCAGTGTACTTGGCCATGACTTTCTAGTACTATCTAGAAATAAAAGGAAAATTTTAATTCTCTTTCATGAAAAGCTAGAAAAAGCCATTTGCAATCTTAATGAGAATTAAATAGTGGAGAAATTGTGTGTGATTCTTATGCTAAGATAGATGGAGCTTTTTAGTTGATCTTGGTGAATGCATCATTAAAAAGCTGCTGATAGCTGAGATGGTTACAATAAGCTATAATAACTTTGATTCCAGAAAAACTTTAAACCAGAGGGATGTAATTAATGTTTTGCAGGTTTTCTTTACAAGGTAGAAATATTGCATTTAAAAAAAAAAATAAAAGCCAGGAAAAAAAACCAAAAATTCCCCACTCTCTCTGCAGTTGCTGTCTGCCAAACCACACTAAGTGACTCATTAACCATAATCCCTATTCAGGGCTTTTAGTAAACTGATGACTTCCTCTCTCTCCTGTCACTTACCTCAGGAATGCTGTTTTGCATATTGTATTCTGCATAACACTGCAAAAAGCAAGAATAATCCTTTAACAGCAAGTGTGAATGATGTGGTGGCTATTTCTGCATTCACCTGCATGCTGTGATCTTGGCTGGGATGGATCTTAAGAACTCCTGCTGAACCATGATTTGTCTCTTCTTGCAGTTGTAACAGCTTTAGAAGTTGACCTCTAGATAGAGAAGAAAGTAGTTATTCCAGGAAATGAGGAAGTGCCCTGTAGTTTGGGGAAGTATTTCAGTGGTGTATGACTGAAAATATGTCCTCCCTGAACCATACCTGTTGCTAGAGAATTGTTCCATGTTCTGTTCCAAATGCTGAAGTGAAATGCATTAACTGATGATGAATTTGTTTCAGACTGAGGATGGAGTGTGTGTGTAAACCTTGCACATCAGGAGTCTGTTTTCCATCTTTGTCTGGTATTGGCCAGGGATATACTGAAACTGCCAGCAGCAGGAGCTTCACTGCAGGAGTAGCCAAAGAGTAACTCACGTGAATAACACTTCCATAGCAAACATGTTTCTTTTAATTTCACTTTGTTTTTCTTGATCACTTGTATGAAAATGCATGAAAAGCCTCTGGGTAGGCTGAAAACCACAGGAAACTGAAGTTAGCTGAGTTGGGTGTTCAGTCACACTTAGGAACATGGGACCAATGTTTATAGCAGTAGTGATGCTCGTGTTTTAAGTTGCACTGGGAAAATAAGACTCCAGGTTTAGAAGTCATCTAGCCCTGGGTTTTTGGATGCTAATGAGAATAATAGAAACTGTGTATTATGTAAATAATGCTTTGATAGCTATAGGCATAGCAACTGCTATGTAGATAAGCAGTGTAGAGAGCTGCTATGACAACTGGCTGTTCTGTCATGTTCTTAGCTCCTTAGTGTAATCTTCCTAGGTGTTAGAACAGGCATTTCATAGGAAAACAAAGACTAAGGAATGATGCCTCCTGAATGTTAAACCTTTTACTGTCCCTATGGCAGATTTCTACTGTCTGTGTGTTTTAAGAGTTTTTGCTTTAGGACATGACAGGTGTTTGAACTGCTGACAAGCAAAACTCGCCCTTGGATGTGTAAGCACATCTCAGCACAGGTGAGATCAGTGCATACACTGAGGGCAAAACTTTGCCAGAACATCAAAAAACAAAGGTGTTTGTAGTTTCTCCTTTTGCTTTTTCAGTGCCAGTGATTCAAATAACTTTTGATCTTGAAGTATTAACATCAAAGGCGCATCTTTTTATATGTCTTTTCTGAACTTGGACTGTCATTTTAAAATTTTCTGACATTTATATCAAAGAAGTCTTGTAATATTCAGCCCACTATTTAACTGCAATTTTGCTACAAGTTTAGTAGAGTTCTTGAAAGTGATACAGCACTTAAAATTATCTCTCAATTTGCCAGCAAATAAGGAACTAGTCTCTTTTTAAAATGTGGCAGATCACCCTTAGGGGAGCAAACTGAAACTGAGTAAAGAAAACTGGGTTTAGTGCTTCCTTTTTGATAAGCTGGGAATAAGCAATAACTGTAAGAATGGAATTGCAATTCCTTTGGGAGTGATCCATTTGCATCTGAAATTAGGGAAGTTCCTTGCCACTTGAAGCACTTAAGGAGAGTATCTCACTGTGGTAATTTTGGTTCTATTATCAACAGAATTTAAGAAAGCATACAAATGTTCTACAGTACCATGATTTTTTTAAAAAGTAGTTGAATTTCTATTTCAGTGTAAAAGTGTGCAGTTTATACAGGTTGTTACTGTCCCCATGAAAAGATGTTTCTGTAGTTTTAGGTGTATAGATATTTTTGTTGTGAAAATAATTATTCGGGAAACAAATCTACTTTTCTTAAGGCATTGTTTATAGAAATGATTTCACCACATACTTTATCTGGTAAAATCAAAAATAATGTATCTGTGGTAGGGATAGGGATCTTTAAAACTGATAGAGGTGGCTATGTATACAACCTTATTTATATAAATACTTTTAAGTATCTCTGTCAATAATAAAACATGGATTACAAATCTGTAAAAGGGAAAAATTCTGAAGAACTTCTGTCCTTAGTTGGACAAAGTAGCAATGTCTGATTAAGGCTAAGGCCCTGATCCTGCTCACACATACTTTGGAGTGTTAGTGCCACTGGCTTAAACTGGTGGCCTGTTTATCTGCTTAAGTTGTGTGCAGGCTGTTGTAGGATTGGAGCTAAACAGTGACAGAGTATTGACCTGTGTTTTAAAAATTCATTATAGAAAATGTTCAGTAATGCACTTGTTGGTGTTCTTCTGGTAAAGCTAAGAGGTGTCTTTATGGGTGGGTGGGAGCTTACACAATGTGGTTCTGTCCAGTTCTTTAACACAAGCTTAAATTTTAATAATGTTACTTTAAATATGTATGTAAAAAAGTATTATTGTTTGAAAAGCTGCTGTTGCTGAAACTGTCATTAAGTATTTCTTGTGAAGTTGTGCCAACTAGTGAAACTGTTGAGCTGATTTCAGTGTCAGCCATTTAAAAATTAGACATGGCAATTTGTTAACAGAACAAAACCCAGCAGAAACAAGCCATAGAAACCAGGAATGGGGGGTTTCTACTCCCCCTGCCACACACAAGGAAACACAAGAATGTTCAGCCCAAAACTTCCTCACCAATGAATGGTATTGCTGAAAGTAGAAACCCAGTTGGCACAGCCCACGTTCTAAATGTTCATAAATAGTTCATATAATTTACTTTTTAAATAGATTCTAATATGGAAAGCTGTTTAATCTTTAATGTCTTAAAATTTATAGTAATACTTAGGTTAAAGCAGTAGAAAAACCATTATAAAATACAATATGAAGGGGTTTGTTCCATTTCTTTTTTGCTGTATGAAGGATAACTGTTCTGTCTACCGTACTTTTTGGAGTAATAACAGCTTTTTTGCACTATGTAAATACTAGTGGGGGTTCTTCCATAACTAATAAAAATGATTGTAGAAATTTATGGCTTTATTACAGTGCTGTGTTTGTTCACGACTGTTTGATGCTGAACTGATTGGCAAGGGCTGCCCTGGCACTGCTGGGACAGGTCTGTGTCCCCGTGTGGCCACAGGGTGGAGGAGCTGCGTGGTGGCACTCGGGTGACAGCCGGTGCAGGGAGCTGGGCCCCTCAGCCACAGCGGGATTAGCAGAGGGCTTTTCACGTGGATCCCAGCCCTCTGGTGTCACCCACTGTGTCACTGACCAGAAAAATAGATAGAAAAACCCATCCTTCTTCAGAGACCCGGGGACCGATGCAGGTCCAGAATATTGAGTTGGAAATAATGTTTTACTTAAGAGAAAATCAGCAAGGAAAAGGACAGGTACCTCCAAAAGCTGGGATTTCTCTGGTACTCTGCTGGATGAGAATTTCAGTTGACTTGCCCTTACTGTTGGAGTGATGCATGAAGTCACCTTTGGAAAATAACGTGAAGTTCTCTGCATGTTGTCCCCTCTTTAACTGCTCACACCTCTGCGGCAGTAACAGTGACCTGTAACAGTATCATTAACTGGTTTTGCAACTCCCAGGTGTGAAAATACTTGTAGCAATTCAAAAAGGATGAAGCTTTGTCCTGTAATTCTGAAGTTTATGTACCTTAACTTCATATTTCAGTTCTGCCATTGCAGTTGTCTTCTGGTGGAAGTGCTTCTGTTACAAACCTCACTTTGGAAGTTCTATGACTTGCAGTCAGAATTACTCCTCATATCTGGGTTCAGCCTCTGTCTTCTCAACCTGATAGGAGTTTTGGAAAGCACAAAAAAAAGTGGGTGGCACAGTGTGACATGTGCTACGGAAATTACAAGAATTAGTTACCCTCACGCCTTTACAAACTGAATTTTTTCCTCCCTCTTCATTTCTTCACCATTTAAGAAACACTAATGTTGAGCAATTTTCCTTGCCTCTAGTGAGTTTTTAGATGGTGCTTTGCACTTCTGCACCTACCAAAAAAAGCTCCACAAGAAAAGAATTGCTCTTGCTAAATCCCTTCAGGCAGCCCTGGCCCTGCCTGCACTCCCACAGCAGCCTGGGCTCTCCAATACCAGGTTTATAGGGGTAGGGCTGGAATTTTCTGAATCTGTGTGTCCACAGTGTGTGGAACAATCCCAGTAAGTCAAACTGCACTAAGCGAAAATGACAGCTCCTTGGACTTGCTTTTTAGATTTTTTTTTTCCTTGTTTATTGTTGTGGGGTTTTTTTTAAAGCACAACTGGGCAAAACCAACCCGCCCCACAGGAGATGATGCCAGCTGCAGGCTGTTTACCTTGGGGGGTCTTTTATGAGTCAGCAGATGAAGGGGAAGCTAAGCTGGAATGCACTTCCTGGCCCCAGCTGCAGCCCTGGTGTGCCCTGAGCTGTTAAAGGAGTTTTCCACAGAGCCTGGGGAGCTCCCACACGAGGCAGATGTGTGGGGAGCCTGTCTGGGCACCATGAGAACTCCCAGCTCTCTCCTCTGGTGTTTTCCAGGGATACAGCCTTAGTGAGTAGTGAGGAATTTAATCATCATGTAACGCTGATAACAGACTTGTTCTTCTGCAAAGGGAAATGGGCATGAAATAAACTGCATGTCCCACAGTTACCTGTGTGGAGCTGTGTTTGTCCTTGGCTTCCCCGGAGACTCTGGAGGCTGCAGCAGCACGGCTCACACCCACAGCTATGCAGCCTGTGTTTACAGGGAAAGTCAATGTGTGTCCACACCAAATTTAAAATGACTTCATGCTTCTATAAGGCTTTGTACTGCTGTGGTAAGTTACTCATTTCTTGCAGAGTTATACAGCAACAATAAATGTTGTCACTCTTGAAACATTTGGGGGTTCTGTACAGTTTTTGAAAAAATTGTAATGACAGTCTTCCTGTTAAGTGGCATCTCTCAGGGAACAGGACACTAAATGTATGTTTAGAGCATTAAACTCCTTATAATGCTTTTCCTGCAAGGGAAGGCTGCCTTTTCAGATGGATTCTGTCCAAGAGTGCTGTCACAAGCTCTTGGGGACTTCCTGGACTTCCTGTCTGCACTGAGATGGTAAGTGTCCCTTCTGCCATTGATTGTCTTGACAAATAGGTAAGTGCTGGAGAGGTGAGGATGTTTGGCAAAAAAAAAAAAGAAAAAAAAGGCAAGAAGTAGCTCTTGGAATGCTTTCCTTATGGAGGAATGTTGGCTGTAGAGGAAGAGAGCAAATTAGCAAAAAGAAGTGATTGGAAATGCCCCCATGTGAAGGTCTACTTTCTGATTTTTCCAAGTTAAAGGAGCAGCAGATGCTGAACAAGGGTACTTCCTTCAGTGTTTCCTTGGGTCTCCTCTTCACACCTAAGGAGACACTGAGAGAAGATCAACCCTGTTGTGGGACTTATTTTCTAGTATGGGCTAGTGGGTTGTCCTACAAAAATACAGCTTTGAAGATAATTGCAGGAAAGGATGCTACCACAAGGGTACCAAGCTCTCTGATGCCACTAAAGCATGACTGCTCTCAACTTCCTTTGGAGCTGACAGTAGTTTGGGGATGTTCTTGCTGAAACTTGTTTCATGTGGTGGGTAATTCTGCTGAGAGAAAGCTTTAGGCTACTTTAGGCTGAAACTTGTCTTTTTATTCCTCCTGCTGTGGGCTATGCTCAGAGCTGGATCCAGTCACTACACTCTCATTCTGCTCTTACTTTGAAGACTTTGTGGTACCCCAGATACCAGGTGGTGCTGGGTTTTGCTCATGAGCACTCGGCCTCCTTGCAAGCAGTGCTGAGGGAGCCCAGCAAGTGCTGCTGAATGTATGTTTGGGCTCTCAGTCTGCAGATCCTTTCAGAAAACACTGGTTAGGGCAGTGTGGTGTTTTCTGATGGCTTGCAGCAGCTCTCACTAGCTCTTCTGTTTTGGGCACATCCTTGTTGAATGTGCAGAGGTTGGCACCATCCACCTTGGAGACGGGGCAGCTGTAGCACAGCTCCCCCATGCTGTGCTCTCCTCCCATGGTCAGCTCTCATCTCTTTGATGGCTGCTTTCCCTCAGAGCTGCAAGGACTGTCTCTCTGCTGTCTCTTGAGCAATGTTTAGACTGAATTTTGGGCTTTTGCACAGGACTCTCCATCTTGTTTCTCTTCCCCCGAGCTCTGGAACTGTCCTGGGGCAAAAGACAACAAAGCCCAGCAGTGTTTGAAGGAGGAGGTGATAGTCCTTCCAGGCAAAGAGGATGTAAAAACAGAGGGCACGGAGCACGTCCAGCTCAGCCCTGTTGCACAGCAGACTGGGTGCTTCCATCCATCCTGCTCGGCTGCAAGGGTGGGAGCTTTGCCCAGGTGGAGCAGCCCTGGCTTCTGCTGCCTTGTCCCACTGCACTTCTGCTGTCTTAGAGCTGTAGTTTTGGGGAGACCAATGTTGCTGTGAGTGGTGAAATTGAGTTGAGCTGAACACAGCTTGGTGCCCAAGAAGGGAAAGTGCAACTTGACTTTTTCCCCCTAGAACAAGATTTCTGGGATTAGCTAGGAGAAAAGCACTAACAGTCCAATCTCTGATTTTTGTATCCAGGGCCCTGCCTTTGTCCTCCTCAAACCCAGTAGCTCTGATCCCTGTATTTTTTAGCCCAAGCAAACCCTCTCTGACTCTCCTGGAAAGTAGGAGGGCTGCAGTTGTCAAATACATCTGGGTTTATCTCATTCAGAACAACAGATAGGAGATAAAACAGTGAGAGTGATTCAACATGTGGGAAAATAAATTTCTCTCAATTGAAACAAAACAGTTTCTGTGTGTGACTTTCTCTAGTGGGAATAAGCTGTTTCAGGCTTTCCAGAGGTAGCTGCCACCATGTTGATACCTGCCACGGGATTTTCCTGTCATTCTGTAACGATTTGCTGATTTCTGCCAGGCTCAGCCAGGTGTGTCAATGAGGAAGGAAGGCAGATCAGCTTGGTGCACCTCAGCATGAGTTAACTCTGCTGTTGCTATTTATAAAGAGGAAAAAAGTCCCTTGATAGCTCCATATTCTAACAGAAAGGCCAAGCTTTGGTTGCAAGCAACACGTAATGGCTTCCTTGGGGCTCCTGCAAGATGCAGCTGCTTTTTGGGTGTGCTCTGCAGGTGGGTGACAGCTTTTCTCCCGTGCTGCCCCCACACTCCCGGTGTGAGACTGTGAGCTGCCTCCTCTCCTCTCCTCCTGTCCCCAGCGAGTGCTGTGTGCCCTGTCCTGGCCCCTGCACTGCAAGGAGAGGGTGGGGTGCTGGCACTAAATGTCTGCTCGAGCCGTGATCCCACAGCCCCAGATCTGAAATGGGGCCGTTCCCAAAGGTGCCTGAGGCTCCAGGCTGACACTGCTGCTTCCTGCCACAGCGGCAGCTGTGCTGGTGCTGGAGACGTGGCTGCTGCTGTCTCGCCTCCTGCTCTGCAGCTCCTTCAGAGGGGTGCTAGAAGGGGCTGTAGCTGGTTAACTGCTGCTAAGTAATGGTGCTGCCCCATCATTGTGGTTACACCTGCCAAAGCTCCTGTGCCCTCTGACAATACCTGGCTGGGGGCTGCTCACAGCAGTTCCTCATGCTGCATATTTGAGGCTGAGAGGCTGTTTGGGGTGTGATGGAGTGTTGGGGATGTGAAGGGTAACAGTGATTGAGGGAGGCTTCAGCTCTTAACTGTGCACTATTAGGGCATTCCCATGTAGCTTGAGAAAACACGTGTGGCACAGCCCTTGGTCAGCAGCCATGTGAGGGGCAAAATGATTTTTCCCTGTGTCCTGCTGGGGCAGCAGCAGGGGAGGGCAGGGAGCTGGAGGGTGGGGAGCCCTGAGCACAGTGAGCAACAGGGAACTAGAGCTGTGAGCAAGAAACACAGACTCCTTTTAGACAAGGCTGTAGGCTCAGTTTCGCCAGTGCTTAAAGGAGCTTTGTTCTCTGTGCTGGTTAGAGGCTGATTTCCCAGTATCTTAAACAGAAATCTTGTTTTTAGCCTTGAGAAAAAAAAGCTTTTTAATTTATAAAGGCATGGCATTTTTCTTTTCCCTCCTCTCCCTCCCCACAATGGCTGGTATTGCTTGGACAATGCTGCTCTTTGCAGCATTGTCCAAGGGGGTTCTGCTTTTGAGCTTATATTTCTTCATCACTGCTGAAAACAGAGCTTGTCACAATTGCATTTTTCTCTGGAACCTGCAGTAAAACAACAGCTATTCTTCACCTCCCACACTGTGATCGCACTTGCTGGTGCCTGTGAGCAGAGAAATGCTGATTAAAGTACCAGCCTCCCTTGCCTCTCTGGAGAAGCCACCCTGAGCCCCTCATGGCACCTTGAGAGGGCAACAGGCTTTGGCCATGGGGCAGCAGATGCTGGTGCCATGCAGGGCTCGAGACACAGCTCATGGGTGATTAGTGAAGGACAGGCTCTTGCATTATTATTTCTTTTTCTTTAAAATGTCTCCTTTCACCACACAGGTTTAGTCCTCCCCATCAACCCTTTTCACCTGCCAGCTCTTGTTAGCTGCAGTGGGATGTGGAGGAGATTGCATCTCCTGCAGGCCCAGCAGAGACCCCACCTGCCCATTTTCTGGCTCACACAGATAAAGAAGGCTCAGATTGCCTCCTGAGGAAGAATCAGCAGGCAGGCAGGCTCAGGAGATGAGGACCACCATGGGCCAGAGGCAGCCCACAGCCATGAACTAATCTTACCTAAGGCATGGGGGAGTGTCCTGGTCACCAAGTCATATTTTCCTGGTGCTATGCCAAGGGGCTGCTGTAAAGCACCCTTGCTGTGTGCTCAGAGAAAAGGTGGGAAGGATGGTAAGGCTGATCTTGCATAAAGAGGAAATTTGACTTGTGTGTTTACATGTTTTTCATGGCAGTAAAAAAAAGACAAATCTGGGATGTTCCTCAATACGGAAACCTGGGGCATCAGCATCCCCCTGAATGCTGGTCCTTGTTGTCCCCTTCATGGGAAGCACAGTTTGCACTCCCCTCCAGGCCTTCCTCCTCACCAGTGTGGCCTCTCCATCCCAGTTTTCCTTCCAGCCATGTTGATGTCAAGTCCCAGCGTGGCATTGAAATGAAAGGAAAACATTCATGCTAAGAGCGTTTCTGTGCTTTATGTACAATCAATAGTGCTGCTAATCACTTCTGAAATTTTCTGTTCTTTTGTGCTCAAAGCCATCATTAAAGCTTCATGAGAAATTAGTCATTCTTTGTAACTTGCGGCTGGTCCAGGTTTTGCCTTTGGGTTTGATTTTGTGAGCAGTCTGAGCCATCCTCACCAAAATGGGTTGTTTCAAAGCAACCACTTCCTCTTTGAGCCACATTTCACTGAAAGAGTCTAGACTGGGTTTTTCTCCCCTACCTTACTGTAGCAACCATTGCATCTTTAGGATTAATACCAGTTTTCATACACGAGGTAAAACCACAGAATGGCTGTGATGAGCTCTCTCTCTGTGACAGAGAAGCTGTCATTGTCTCCGCCTGTCTCAGGCAGGGCAATGGGCAGCACGGCCTCTCCTCATCCACCAGCACCTGATTCACAGCCCTGGACGCGAGCAGGGAATGAGGCCGGCACCACTGTGAGCATGAGCAAGGTGAACTCAACATCGAAAATCTAGCGAGAGAAAACGCCTCAGCCAAGGGAGGGAAGCGAGGCCCCGAGGTTTTCCTCTCCTGGTCCGACCCCCTTGGTGCTGGATTTCTCTTCCCGCCACGCTGCCCCAGGTGTCGAAGCCCCACACGGAGCCGAGGTAACTCGTGCTGGGGGCCCTGACAATTTCAGTGAGGAAAATAAACCCGTCCTGCTTCTTTCGCCGCCTGAGGCAGCCGCGGTGCCTGAGGGGGGTTTCCCNGCCCGCCCGCACGCGCCGAGCCCATTCACAAAAAAAAACTTCATTCATAAAACCGGCGGCGGCGGCGGCCCGGGCGCTGCGGAGCTGCTGCCCCGCGGTGCTGCGGGGAGCGGCCCCGGAGCCGCAGGAATATTCGGTTGTTTCGGGATTATTATGGTGCTGAAGGACTTTCTGGCAGGAATTAGCGAGACCGACGCTGCTCAGTGTTTTTCGAAGAATCCTGGGTTTGTGCCTGGCGGCGGGGCAGGAGCTGCAGCGCAGGGATGCTCTTCGCCTCCGGGACAGCGGCGGTGGAAGTGCAGAGAGCCGGGCACCTTACGGGGTTCATGCCGGTCTGAAAATACGTTTGGGATTGTAGCTGTCTTGCTCTGCTTTGTGTGGAATATGCTTGAGCTTTCGCTGCGGCCAGGACTCCGCAATTATTGATGCTACAGCTGTGAGTCTTCAGAGCTAGGTGGGATTTAGTGCCTGGCTTGAGGCAGGAATGAAGGCAGGTTTGGGTAGTGGTTCTTCAGCTTAAGCTGCTTTACCACCGATGTGCTTTCCTGTATGCTGCTTTTATTTCTGCTTACAAAATGCCAGATGCCCATGCAGTTTTAAGCCTTGTTCATTGAGGAAAATAAACCATTCAAGAGGGAGTCAGCAAAAATATCCAATAGGTTTCTGTTTTGAAAATTGTTTGACTAGCTTGATTTCCATATAATTTATCTACAAGAGCCAATTTATGCAAGAATATCCAGTTACAGACCTGCCAAGGCTATGAGAGAACGCAGCCAGCAGAGCCTCGGTGGACACGTCCTGTATGTAGGGTTATTCAGACATCCAGGAATGCTGCACAGGGCTAAGTACAGCCGATTCAGGAATGATTCCATAACCTCCCTAGATGAAGGTACACAAAACACGTCTTTAAATATCAAAAGTTCTTCCTCCTCTTCCCATTCTTCGACACCCAATTTGCTGACAGAAGATGTCTCCTTGGGGCCACAGGACACCTGCACCACGCTGTGCACGCTGATCCCCCGGATGGCCAACATTAAACTTGCCAACCCGTCAAATCTGCCGGGGCTGAAGAGCTTCTGCCTGGGAACCAAAGAGGTGCCACGAATTAAACTCACCGAGTGTGTCACCATCCCCAGCAGCCCAACCTCGCCTGAGATCAGCTGCCTGTCGGCCTCGTACCCCCAGCCTGACTTGGACAAGCTGGTCCTGACCCCAAAAACAGCAGGTGACTGTGCTGTGAGGGGAGCTGAGGAGGCTGCTCCTGCAGGCAGGCAGGACAGGGGCCTGGCACAGGGCAATGAAAGCACGTACAGCCAGGAGCCAGGAACCACCTACAGTGTGAGGGTGAGTACTTCTCCCTGGGCTTCCATTCTCTGACAAAGCAAACAGCTCAGCTGGCTGCTGGGTGACCTCCATTTTCCCATCTCCAGAGTCCATGCCCCAAACCACTGAATTCTCCCACATATTTCCTGTCTCCTGGTGTACGTAGGGCTGTGGCATTGAACTGAGGGAGCTAAAAGCACCCCAGCTGCTTCCAGAGGTAGCACAAAATCCAATTCCAAAGGATTATCTGTAGACTCTCTGAGGAGTGTTGCTGAACTGCAACTAAAACGGGTTGCTCTGCATGTTGGAGGGAAAAGGAGGCCCATGAAAGGGTCTCCTATCCCTCACAGAGCAACTCCAGGCATTAGGTGCATTCTGGCCCATGCTGCTGACATATTTGTCAGGGAGGCTGTGGGGCAGGCACTGCCCAGGTTGTATTTCCAGCATGGTTTTCTGCTGGTCTTCCTTTTGTGGGCAGTATCTCAGAAGGGGGTTCACTGGCAGGAGCCTCACAACACAACAGGGAGATGTTTTTTCCCTTCATCTTCCTGGTTATGTTGCTCCCATGGCTGTGGGCCTGCAGGAACCAGCCCAAGGAGTGCTGCAAGAACATTGCTGACATGTCCGGCCAAACTCTTGGTGTTTTTTTCAACTAGACCTTTCAATAATAACAAGCAGACTGGTGAATAAGTAACATGGAGGTTTGGGCGTTTCAGCATCAGAGGACGTGCAAGGTAAGAGGATGAACAAGGTACTCATTTCCCCAGAGACCAGCAGACTTCTTCAGGAGCTGGTGGTGAAGCCTCAGATGGGCTGGGGAATGGCCAGGGCTGCGGCATGGCAGCACTATGGTGCAGAAGGGTGGTTTCACCTGAAGGCAAAGGGGGGCCAAGAGACCAAGGGCTAGGCATTTGGAGCTGCTTCCAATCCTTACCCTTTCACCCTGGCCCTTGCCCTCCCTCCTGTGTGTTTGGAGGCCCACACTCTCCCCATGCAGCTTCTTGTGCCCTGTTGGGGTATGGGATTGTTGGGATCTCCACAGAGACCCTTTTAGGAGGCAGGTCAGGTCTATGTTATTGGGACTGTTGCTGTCAGAGATCTTTGGCCTAACAGCTTAATAAGAGTCTGAGGAGGATTCAGCAATTACATGGAGAGGATCTACAGTTATTTTAGAAAGGCAATAATGTGGTGAATTAAAGAAATGCCATAGGGTAGAAGCTGTCCCCTGTAGACTGGAGTGAGGCAGAAATTTTCTTGGTGTTGTTTTAAAAAGAGGCAATGCTGGGCACATTGCATCCACTGGGGAGGCAGCTGTGGCTGGGCATGACTGCTGGTGACAGGGCACCTGTGTCACAGCCACATGTCACCCAGGCCTGGTGAGGAAGCTGAGACCCGTAACAGCACCTAGTCCCCCAAAATACTCGTGCAAATAACAAAGAGCCCAAATATTTATATTTTAAGAGGAGCCTGGACTGCTCTGACTCTCATGCTGTTGTGTTTCAAAACATACTTTGTAAACAGATTGCTGCAGGCTTTGCAAGGGGGATATTTACCATGTCCTTGCTCACATTCTACCCGCTACAAACCTTCCCACAATGCTGCCCATCTGGAGCTGAGGTTGTCTCTAAATGGTCCCCATAGTGGCCATGGCACTTATCTTTCCTGCTGGTGTTTGTTATGGCAGTGACGAGCCTGAGGAATATTCCAAGAGGCACTTGCCATCCTCACTCTTGCTAGTTGGGGAGTGCCAGGGATGTGGCTGCTGCTGAGAAGGAGGATAAGATCTGTCTCTCAGCACTGTCCTGCATCAGTGGTTTCTCTGAGAATAGCAAGGATGGTGTTTACTGGACCTAACATGGAGTAAGGCTCTGTACCTGAGCTTAAATCAAAGCGTGAGTCTTTGAAAGATGATTGGTTTAAAAAATGTGCTATTTAACTAAAATATGAAAAGGAAATACTATTGCCAGATATTTCATTACAATACCATTATACTTTAAAATAATATGACAAAGGTTGTTTGCAGCATCCTTTGTCTTAAAGGCCTTTTACCAATGCACAGGCTGAATCACTGCTAGGTGATGCATATAGATATATGCCATCATATATGTCTAAAATCAGTTACATGTCTCTAGATTAAAGGGAGCCTGACATGGTAGTTCAGAATTACATGAACTGCACCCTGAAACACACGTGAGCACCATCGCCCTGCACATCCTGCTGTCGTCCACGGAGGATGCGACAGGTCAGCCTGGAGCAGTTGTTCCCTGCCTCTCTGTGGGGAAGGGGGTCCAGAGCATCCCTTTCCCGGTCCTAGGCTGACACCAGCACCTCTCCCACGTTCTGGACAGGGAAATATTGTGTTATTTCTGCTGCAGCCACTTCCCTGGCACGCAGCACTCTGACACTGCACCCGGAGAGCTGCTCTGCATCGCCCGTCGTGAATAAATAACCACACGCGTGTGCACAGCCGGGGCTCTCGCAGGAAGGAGATGGGCTCCGGTGATTCATGGCTTCAGAGCCGCAGCTGTGAATCATGAGCCGGGGCTGCCGGGGCGGTGCTGGCTGTGCCGGGCTCGGGGTGTGGGGTTTGGGGTTTGGGATTTGGGGTTTGGGCAGCCCTGCAGCGCCCGCCGGTGCGCGCCTCGTCCCACGGGAACGCGCCTCGGCACCCCGGCATCGCCCGCGGGGCACACGCGCCTCGCTGGGGCATCGATTCTCACAGGAGCCTGCGTGTTTCCAGGCCATTTCCTTTATCACAGCCGGAGAACAGGGACAGGGTGGATTGGGAACAATTCTGTTAGAGACCTGGCCTGAGTGCAGTGCTGCAGAAAGTGTTTTTTTCAGAAAACAAAACTAAAAAGAAAAGGAAAATATTTCTATATGTCTGTATTTATGATTTTTTCCAGTTTGGTTTGGGTTTTTTTTCTCTCAGGCTATATTTAAAAATTGAAAACCTGTGAATGAAAGGGTCAGACTTTCCCAGAAAAAATTTCATTTATCAAAAGCTATTCTTCTTCACAAAGAGCCCTGGCTTGCTGCCCTTAGGGAAGAGGCTGTGCTGCGTGGGCATGAGGAGTGGGACAGACGAAGGGCCTGTCTGTCTGTCTGCCCTGCTGCTGCAGGGGGGAAGATGAGAGCAGGGCAAGCACATGAGGAGAGTTAGGCTAGCACTGGGAGGGGGTGGGTTTGTGCTTTAATGATCTTTAATGGGCTCTTTTCATCCTTGAAGGTATCTGTTTTCTAGCTGGTTCTGCCTGGATTTTTTTGCTGTCTCACAGGTGCCCTGGGGGTACCACCCACGTCTGCAGTGGTGTGCACTGCTGCTGTGGGCTGCCTTGGCCTCTCTGCTTCCTATGAGGGATGGGAGAGGTTCTGCTGGCTTTGCTTTTGGATCTGGATGAGGTTGGTGTTTGCTGGAGGAGACCAGTGTGGTTCAGGCTGAGGAATGAGCCAATTGAATGTCCTGCAGGGCACAAACCTGGGCCAAAGTTCTTCATTAGCTGCCTGACTGGTGGCTGTTAACAGTGTTATGGAGCACTTACCCCAGCACACTAAATCCTGCTGTGTGAGGCAGGATGAGCTGAGCTAAGTGGCACAGTGGAGTCTGTGTGCTGGCAGGAGCAGTGCCACTGCCAGGGGACCTCTGGTGGTCTCTGCTTTCCAGTGGACACAGTGACTCTCTAAGCCCAAGGCTACCACAAACAGCATCTAAGGAAGGGCTGAGAAAACTTCCCTACCAAAACTCCAGTAATCATGCTTTGCTCCTTCCCCACATCCCTGGTGTTGTCCATGGAGGGAAGACAGCACTTTACCCTCCTGCTAGGATGAAAACAGAGAAATCTCACAACAGGTTCCTGAGCCTGCCACGTGCTGCTTATTCACATGGGCCCTGCCTCGTGCCTTCACATCTCCTCCCACACAGTCCCTCATCCCGTTTGTAGTCACTTTCTGTCATCTCATGTAAATAGATGTGAAAAGGTGTGTGCGTCTTCAATAACTGCTGCTTTCTCCCACCACCTCCCTGCCATCCTGGTGGTGCAAGGAAATGCAAGTCAGCCCCAGGTCACCCTCTGTCCTCAGACACCAAGGGACAAAGCAGTTCCTGGTGCCAGTGCTCTCACAGCCCTTTGCAGGCAGATGGGATATCTCTGCACGTGTTGCCATTAGTGGAGCTGTTCCCTTTCCAGCAGGGGCCAGTGAGTCTTTCCTTCCTAAGAGCTGCTGCTTGTCTTGGCAAGAGCTCTCCATCCTGCTGCTGACAGAACAGTGGGTTCAGCATCCGCTTTCATTAGCCATGTCAGGTCTTTAGCACTTGGCTTGTTTCACTGTTGCTGTTTTGTTTTTTTATAGGTAGCTGAATCTGTGCTTGTTGCCCCAGGCTGGTTAGTGCACCCTTGGGCCTGTGTCCAGCTTCCCCCAGCTTGCCTAGCAGCTCAATGAACTGGGCCTTGCCTCTCTCTGTGGGCTTCAGAAGATGCCCCTGCTTGGACACCACCTTTGGACCTGGTTTTCACAAAAGCACCTGGTGAAAAGCTTGTGCTGGAGCAAGAGCTGTGGGCGGCAGTGGCTTCCCCTCCCAGGCACCTGTGGCTGCCCTGCCCATGCTTTAGTTTAACCTTCCCTGCAGCAGCAAAGATGGAGTTGGCCTTGACCCTGCATCACCAGGAAAGCCCATTAGATTATCCTGGGAGGTGCTGTTTGGGGGGTACAGGATGGGGAGTAGGGGCACCACCTGAACTGGAGTTTGGGTGCAGACATCTCTGAGACAAACATTGTCCTTTTCCCCTGCCTTCCCCTTCCTCTCATGTATTGGTTGTGCTGCTTCTCATATTTCTCTATGGAGGGGTTAATATTTTTGTTTATTGTTAATCTTTTTTTCTTCCTTGGAGAGTGTCTTTTGTTTTCTTGAATAGGCTTCTGGCATTCCATTGTCCTTTTGTGTGCTCCATTGGCTTCTCCCAGGCTCTGTGACTGACTTGCTCTGCCCCAGCCTCACGTGGTCCCCCTGCCCAAGGCTCTGCTGGTTCTCTGTACCCTTGTACTGTGAAGTGAAGGTTCAGCCATTACTAACTGTGCCCATTCAGATAACCAAAGACAGCTAAAATAAATGAGAGATGCAGTGAGGTGCCATGTTAATGCACTTCCCTACTCAGGCTTTTAAAAGGGAAAAAAAAAAAAAGGTCTTTTGTGAATCATTGATAAGTTCAGCTTCACTCAGGGTCACTTATGCAAAAACCTAATATTGATTTTTCATCTTTGCTTAGAGTAGCTTCCCACGCATCTCTTCAGGATGCAATGGGGACTCACTTGTCAGCATATGACTTACCTACTCCTCTAAATTTTTCTTTTTTCAAGATGAGAGGAGCAGCCAACCAGCTCACAGGATGCTTGACCTTATACTGTAGGATCAGAGGTCGTTGCTGTGCTACAAGCTGAGGCTCTAGACATATTTTCCACATTTGCTTTGTTCCTGTTAAGCAGGAATATCTTTAACAAGGCAGATAGCTCTCAAAGTCATTAAATGTTCATTAGGGAAGCAGTTCTGCCAACCTTTCAGATTCTTATTGATGTCCTTCCAGGTCTCTGACCTAATTCTGGAGTTCTCCCAAGGGTTACATTGCTATCTGGAAAGAAAGCAAAATAGGGATAATACAATTGTTGTGGAATCCCTGGCTGCACATATAACATTCTCTTTTTTACACACTCATTTCTGAAAGTCTCCAAAGCTGGAACAGATACCTAAACCCAACCCTCTCTGAGTGGCCCAGCAGAAAAATTGATTTACAGGCAAAGTGAGGCAGAGGAACTAAATATGGTACCTTTCTCTGACACAGAATTCTTCCTCCATCCGCTCAGACAAGGGGACAGAGTATGCATGTCCTTTCCTGGGTTTCCCAAGTTGTCTCTGTGTCCCAGAGGCTTTGACTTCCTGCAGAAGAGGTCTGCACAGGCAGGCTGTGACTGCAGCCCTCGGGCACTGCAGTGTGGGCACTGCAGGATGGCCCCAAGAGGAAAAATGAGAGACCCAGACCTGTGCCAGCCTGATGAAATGAAGAGATCAGACTGCTTCAACAACAGAGAGATGGACATCTACAGAAATGCTGAAGGATTAGTAAGATATGGTTGGGGATATGCCATCACATCCTTGATATTTCTGAGAATTAGTCTTATACAAATCCCAAATGAGTATAGAAAAAACCCCAGCTCTATCCCATGCAACAGAAGTGTGGCAGTCAGCCTTCAATTTAAAGCAGGTCAGTTTATAGTGTTGGCTCTTAAGAGCTGTTGCTATGAGCTGGAATTGCAACTTGCAATCCTTCATCTTCTGCAGAGGTTATTTGTCATCAGACATATAGCAGTGTGGAGCCAGTGGTTTTCGTCGTGGCCTGTAATGCCTCTTAATCTCTGAAGGGACACTCAGCCCTTCTGCATGGGGGCTCTGAGTGCATTGGTCTTGAGGGGCTTCCAGAGCCTCTCTGTTCCTGAGGGCTCTGTTCTCTGCAGTATTTCCTCATGTATTCCTCCCAGCTCAGTGTCGCAGGCGAATAAATGAGAGTAAGCAGAAATGGAGGAAAAGGAATAATTGGATTTTGTGTCCCCAGACTGCTTTGCCTTTTTGGTTTTTTTGGTGCTGTGGTGTTTAAGCCATTGGTATCTTTATTCCTCTTCTCTACACTTTTAGTAAAACAAGATCTATTTAGGAAGCAGCTTTAGGATGGCTGATTTGATTTTCCATTTAGACTGTAGTTCTGCATAAACTTAGTGGACAATAATCACATTTGCTTCCTCCTGTGATCCTCCTCTTACTTGTGTACCAGATATTAACAGTCCTCCCTTTTCTCTGTCTGTTTTCCACAGTACATGGGCTGTATTGAAGTGCTGCAGTCAATGAGATCCCTGGACTTTGGCACACGAACACAAGTCACCAGGTAGGTGGTGTAAAACTGAGATTCAGACCAAGAATGAAAAGCCTGAGTGCTAATTTTTATATAAAGCCGAGGGTGCGTGCCAAGCTCTGAGACAATTTTGGATAGGAGTTTGCATGTTTTGTTTTGTTTCTTCCTAAGTGATGATTTGAATTATTTGATCATTACAATAGGCTATTTGCATTGGAAAATGAATTGTTTCAGGCACAGTTCTCTCCCAGTTGTTGCTCAGAGAGCCTCCCCCTGCCGTGGCAGCACAGAGCAGACAGCCCCAGGCAGCTGGGGACCGGCAGCAGCCGGGCTGGGCACGTGGCTCAGCGCTGCCTGCACGGCTCTCCCAAGGCCCAGGGAAATCCACCGCTGCTGCTGTGCCTGTCAGTGCCGTGGCCAAGGTGGAGAGCCAGGATCCTCACGGGTCTCTCTGCCACGCTGCTTCTCACCTGATGCAGAGAGTGCCATCAGCACCTCAATCCAGCTAGGTCATCTAAGGAATTTTTGTCAGATGGATGACATCGCTTGACCCCATCTGCAGCAAGACCAGGCTCAGCTGGAAGTGGAGTCACATGGAAAACATGTTGAAATACAGCTGTTTCCATCTGTACTGCAAGCCTAAGGTTTTAGGCTGCAAATCAGAAAAAGATTAATATTTCATTCTCAGATACAACTGGGAATGTGGTTAAAACGTGAAATATTTTGTGGTCTTTTGAGAACTTTGCAACTTCTGTTGCAGATTGCTGCTAGTTTCTGGGTGTAGATTTTTAGTACCCCCACGTCTGTGGGGTGGCTGAAATGTCCTGTCAGAAATAGAAAAGCACAATTTTATTTTTACATTTATTCTTACAAGTCTGGCAGTGCAGGAGTGTTTGAGTTTTCAAAACAATCACCCTCTATCCAGCTCTGAGTGCTGCGATGTGCTCACGGTCCAGCAGTCAGGACTAGTGCCCTGCCAGGCAGCCCCAGCAGCCATCCAACAGCTTTTTGGAGAGGTGGGTGGGTGCAGGTTATCTTGACCTGGCCTGAGACATGATCTCTCGTCCTCTCAGCTGCTTTTTTGGCACAATTCATGCTGAGGATTCCAGGAGTGTGGTTGAGGCTTCCTGCACCTGCCCAGCTCTTCCTTCCTGCTGGAGGGAGATTTTCAGATGCTGTTTTGTTTCTTCAAGTTTGTATCCAAGAAGTCATGGAGAAAGGAAAGCAAGGTGAAAGGATTAGTGTTACATTTATACCTGTTGGCTCCCAGACTTACCAGCTGAAAGCAACTGAAAAACATGAGTCCTTAAACACCTATAGACTTCACTTGAAAGCTGTCCTGTTTGTTTTATATTCAAAATCAGCAGTTGTTGACATTTATAACTGGTATAAGCACACATTCACCCAGTTCCTGCATGTATGTATGAAGAAGTGCCTGAGATAGCAATATACTTCCCTCAGGCAAGTCCTTTACAGACCAAGAAAAGCCATGTAATACACCCAGCCCTGGCCACTGTATTTTTCACAGCTCAGCCAGAGGGTGAGGTTATCTCCTGCTTGCAAGAGGTGTGTGTGCTGCTGTGCTGACAGAACAGAGCTTTGGATGGTTTGTCTGGAAAATAATGAATATGAATTACTGCATGTCAAGAGCTTGCCAACTTAAATTTGGACCAGATAGTAAGGTTTTGTTAAGCAGAACTATGTCAAAACTTAACAATGGAAGTATTTCCATCACCTAAAAAAAATACCACTGCTGACCTTAACAGGTTCTTTTGTGCATGAGAAATTCAAAACTTAAACTGTTTGCAAACCAAATGCTGAAGTGCTGAGCTCACACATGCAGACTTTAAAGTTCGATCGATGACAAGCTGACTGGAGCAAAGATAACATTGATTATTCCCCCATTGTTCTCTCAGGGGAGTAAGTTTATAGACACATGCACAATGCACCAACCAAGGAGCTGCTGGAAATTATCCCATTCTAACCATGCCTGTTATCTGAATTGGGGTAAAAAATATTTTTACTTTCATGGCATTTCACTAAACAAAGAGGTATCTTTTCTTTTAAAGTGATGTAGAAAGGGTCTCTAGCTATGTCTGTGCCCTGCCTTGTTTTATGTGTATGTGCATGCTTAGTTACCTCATAGTATCTAAAACTGAAGATATTATTTACATACCTCATGAATGTTGGAAAGATCAACAAACTCACGTTTGCCAAAGTGCAGTGAGCAGTCTAAAGAGATGAACATGGAGGTTTACTTTCTATTTTCTTGCTGGGCTTGCATTTTCAGTTGCTTGGCAGGTACGTGGTTAGGGAAGGCAGAAGGTGGCCTCTCTGGTGCTATGAATGACCATGGCATGCAGAGGTGCTGTGTGGCCAAATGACCACAGTGCAGCAAGAGAAGGGCCAGGCATTGAGGTGCTATTTACTCTCGGTGGCTGTGGGGTGAGGAGGTTGGCAGAGGAGATTTTACTGCAAGTTTTCCAGCTCTCTGCTGTTGTCTGCCCGTGACCCGACTTGTTCTTAGGGACATCCCTCCCACTTTGCAGAAATCTGAGATCTCGAACTCCGTGTAGATGACAAAAGTAACACCAAAAAATAACAATAAGCATAGCAGATCCTTCTGCTTGAGGGTCTTTGTATTTTTTTTTGCACAAGTTAGCCTGTGCTTGCTGCACTGGATACAAGATGTGATTGGGTTGTCACCCTTGTGCTGTGGCAGCTCCTGCCTTTGCTGGACCCTGATCTGTGCTTCTCTTGTCCAGCCCTTCAGCTCTTTTCCTCTTACACATTTCCCACTTCTGTTAAATCAATCTGGTTATTAGTCATCAAATTTGGGCATTTCTGGGAAAAGGGATTCTGTATCTTGGACTGGGGCATTAACTTGAAAACTCAAAAATCGTCAGGCAGTGAGGGGTGAAGGGTGTCTGAAATGTGCAGCCAGGGAGGGCTGCTGGAAGAAGGCTGACTTTGTTTGGAAGATTAATTTCAACTTTGTTGAGCCACATAATCCCTTTCTGTTACATGGTGTAGGCAGGGCCCTCGAAGCTTAAAAGCAAATCCTCAACAGCATGCTTGCTTGCTTACATCAGCCCATCTTTCGTCTTTTATTCTCCTTTTGGGGGAACAATAAACAAAGTGGCTCAGTGTTACTGCCCACAGGCACTCTCTCGCACGGGCATGCTCTGGGAGCAGCAGGAGCTGTGTCTGCCACAGGTTTCACTCCAGGACTGCAGACCCAGAGAAAACCTGTGGACTGTACTTCTGAGTGGGCCTGGAAAAAAAAAAAGTTGGTCTACGGGCTTATGGATGCCAAAAATGGGTCACTCGTTTCAGTTTATCATGGATGCATACAGAGTTTCTTTTCTTCCTAGTGTATTGGTGCAGTTTCTAGTTTGTGGAAATGACTGCATGTAGGAAGTGTTCAGTTGTAGCAGCAGGTGTTACCAAACTCCTGCTTTTCACACCTTTAAAATAATACTTGTAAAGTTTTGTTAGATCACTTGGAAAATCACCCAGAGGTGTGCAGCAAGAAATGTCTGTACGACTGTTTCCCCTACCAAAGAGAGGTCGTAGAAACTATTAAGTAGAAATGGTTTGCTACTTTTTGGTTCCTTTTTACTGGACAGTTGCTTCAAAGCATGGTGAAGTGGGCAGCCACCACACTGGCTTGTACAAGACCAGGCTCTGTGGCTGGCAACTCTGCCTACAACTCTTGATTTCACATGAGCTGCCTGACATGTGCAAGAACTCATTTGTCACCAAAAGAGACAACTTTCCTGTTTTTCCAATTTGTTCTGTATCTGGTTTTCTTTCTAGGTAAGGCTAGACTTGAAGGCTCCAAGTAGCCTTAATGTCTTGGCTCTGATTTTAATTTCCTTTAATATTGAATGAGAAGATGAGTTCTCATTTTCCAAGTTGATTATTGGAATCTGCAAGATCATCCTGCAGGATGCCTTCCTCTTTTTTTTTTTTTTTTTTCATTTTTGGCCTTCCTCTTGGTAACAGCTAAATAAAACAGGAGCTAACCAAAAAGGGTATCAGAAATTTCCTTAAAAACACATTTTCAGTTGTGTAGGGGGAAGTACTTTGCTTTTAAATGCTAAGAAGGGTCAGTGTTTAAAAGGCTGGGTTTCTGACCCATCTTGTGCAGCCCACAATGAGGCCCCTTTTCTTCCCTGCTGTTTTCACTCAGAAAACATTAATTATATTTGCTGTGGATGGGGTCTCCATTCATTTGACAGCATCCAGGTTGAATTGCTCAGGGTGTTCCCTTGCAGGAAGCATCAGTGTATATATCATTGATCTTCAGTGCTTCAAGCACACAGCCCACTGCTGTGGCAGCATGTGGGGCACTGAGCAGCAGTGCTGGGGTTCACCAGAGCTGGGCCGGCTTTGCTCCCTCTCTCATCTGCAGGATCCTGGGGGACCACACTCCTCACTGGGCATCTCTGCTTCATGGGACATACCTGGCTGGAGCCTCTTGTCATTGTGTGGTCTCCTGATACTTTTCAGCCCTTCTGAACCAAAAATTTCTCAGGAGGTGAAAGCCAGTGGTGTTTTCCTCCCACACAGGCGCTGGGTCTGGAAACAGACAAACTTTCCCAACCAGCTCGTTTCCTAATTAGCTCTTTGGATAATAACTCAATAATACAAACAAATAATTAAACAAACTCCCTTCCCCTTTAGAACCAAAGAAAATCTCAGTCTAGGAAGATAAGTCTGAATTCAGCCACAAGAGAAAGGCTGAGGCTTGAAGTGCCCAATATGAGACCCTAAGTCTGAGAAGATGACAGGCCCTGTGGCACAGGGCCAGAGCAGCTGGAGGCACCAGGGCTGTGGCTCCAACTGGGATGTCCAGGCAAGGTTATGGAAGCTTGCTTGAGCACTTCCCAGCCCCGTAAGGCACCATTTTACTGTTCACTTCAAAGCAGTAAGTATCAGTGAGGAACTGCCAGCAGAAAGGTTTTTTCCCAACTGCTGTGCTAACCTTGACCAGGGCCATCAGTGTATGTCCAAACCAGTCACTTGCCTGAGCAAAGGCCAGAATTTGCCTTGTGCAAGTGTGGAAAATAGGCACAGCACTCTGTTATCCTCTGTATGATTTATCTTTGTTCTAGAAATGAGCACTGTTTGTACTTTATGCCTTACCCTTCTGCTGCCTGAACTGAGAGGAACCTGCAGAGGAGAATGGGTGGCTAGACAGAAGGTCTAGTTTGGGAAATTTCTACCAGAGATGGAAAGATATGGACTGATAGCTCTGAAAAGAACTGGAGAAGCTGATTATACATCCCTTCCCCTCCACACTGTTGTTTGGGTTATTGTGTTTTTTGGTTTTGGTTCTGGTTTTTGGGGTTTTTTTTTGAGGGGGGGTGTTGTTTTGGTTTTTTTGGTTTGTTTTTTTTTTTTGGAAAAGAAATCCCAAACCCCAGAAAGTCAATCAGAGCACCCAGGTGGACTCACTCAGCATACACCTGCTGTGCTAAATAGGAAGGATTAAGCAGGGAGGAGCCCCTCCTGTCAAGCAAGAGACCTATCAACTATTCTGAGAAAAAGGCTTTGAAGGTATTAGGTTATTTGTCTTGTGGTTAGTTATGTTTGAGTTTTTTTAATTAAAGAAATTTTCATAAGGTGAAACTGATGCGTTTGATAAAGAAAAAGAATCAATCCAAGCCAGGCTGCTGAATCACTGTGTTTTGTTAAATAGTTCTATTGGTGTTTTTGGTTTTTTTAATGGTAGGAGGAAAGAAAAAAGAAAAACAACTGTGAAAGACCTTCCAGAAGATTTAAGAGTTTATAAGTGGGCCGATAACAATAAATTGCAGGGTTGCTGGCTCTGTTACAGATGGTGCATGTGAAATGATCCAACAGTTGGTGCTGTATTTTTTATTTGCAGGGAAGCAATAAGCCGACTGTGTGAAGCTGTGTCGGGTACAAATGGAGCTATAAAAAAGCGGAAGGTAAATCCTGTTTTAGCTCAGCAATTATTTTTCTATATCTGCTTTTGATAAGCTGGATACATGATTCCCTAACAGGCTTCAGTCCACGCTGGAATTAGGGCATATTAATCCATCTGAACTCAGCCTGGGTAACATGGAAGTGCTGGTAGCAGGGTGTTTATCTTGTTTGGTTTGGGGCTGAGGCTGTGCCCTACTTAATTTTTCTCAGGATTAATGCTTTGCCCAGAGTTCCTGCTTCTACCAGCCCTTGCAGTGTGTGGTGCTTTACAAGTTTTAGGCTTTGGCTGCTAAATTGTTGGAATTGGGGTTTTTTTTGGTTCGCAAGAGGGAGCTGATCCACTGGAAGTTTATCTGCTGCTTATTTATACATACAAAAAATTAAACACAACTAAAATGGCAGTGTTTAATGGATTTTATTAAGTAACTGGGATGCAATGAGGGCAGCATCAGTGGTTACTGTTGGGTTGTGTCCAGCAGAACTTACTGATTTCCTTCTGTAACTGTGGAGCTCAAGAGGAATGAACTTGCTCCTGAAAAAGGAATACATGAGAGAATTTCTTGCTTTACCCAGAAACACTTCATCCTCCAGAAACAAAAGAGAGTTCAGAAAGAAAATTGCACATTCTGAATTACTGAGCCAGCTATAACACTTAGCTCACTGGGATTTTTATTTAAAACTTTTTTTTCTCATTATTGACATAAAACCCATTCCTCCCAGTATTGCATTCAGAGCTGATGTTTGTTAGAAGATCTATTTGTGTTTGATCAAGCCATTATCCCTGCTCCATTGAAAGTCTCAATAAGATACCATTATAGCTCCTTGACTTTGATATGCTTCTGCCCCTCACAGACTGGGCTGACAGCCTCTTTCTTTTGTTTCTTTGTTCAAAGCCTCCAGTGAAGTTTCTGTCTTCTGTACTTGGCAAAAGCAACCTTCAGTTTTCTGGCATGAATATAAAGCTGACCATTTCAACAAGCAGCCTCACTTTGATTAATGCTGACACACAGCAGGTAGGATACATGTAATAGTGTCCTTTTCTCCATGCTACAGTTTCCTCCTCCTTTGTGGCTTCTGAGGGAAGGCTGTGCCCTCCAAAGGGAAAGCAGCATCCTTTAGCAGACCTGTGCAGAAGCTGAATTACATGATGCTTCTGAATTTAAAAATGAAAGCACTTTGGAGGAATTGACATACAGCACAGGTCCTTTTTGTTCATGATGGTGTGTTCCATGGGGAGGGATCCTTGAGCATTTGGTAAACTGTTTCTCTGGGTGTGTTTGCCTGTAAAGTGCCTAATAAACAAGGCACTAGTCCCAACTGTAGGTTCTGACAAGTCCTAGGAGGAAAAAAAATTGATATAGATATTAAGTCAGAGCTTGGCTTTGGTGTCATTCATATTTTACAGCTGTGCATGTGTGCAATCAGTTATACTGTGTGAAGTCTCTAGGCTCCATTGAGGTGTGTTCCTGAGAGCCTGGGTTTGCCTGGAACTGGGCTATGGTCGCTTTCTTCTTGGCAGATATGATAAGGATCTTTGTCCTGCCCACCTAATTTCTCCCTCAGCTGTTGCTATGGGCCCCGAGTGATCTCACTCCAGACCAGCAGCAGGTTTTGCTCCAAGCTGGAGCAGGGCAACATCAGGGACTCATTTTGGCTCACAGGCTCTGAGGAATGCTGCACTGAGCTGAAGCCATGCTGAGCATCAAGGAGCCCTTAGGGGTTTGTCTGTAGTGCAGACAAACCCCTCCTGTCCATTGCACATCTGTTCCACAAGGGGATTAGGACACCAGGTTTCCCTTCCTTTTAGGTGCAATTAGAAGTTGGTGGTTGAATTAATTCTGAAGACTCTTTAAGGAAGATTACTCAGGGATCTAGACATTGCTAAACACGAATGGACAGTCTCAAAAATCCTCTTATTTTAATCTCCTTCCTTCCTAAATGATACATGCATAAATTAATAGATGGGATTGTTACGAATTTACTTGCTTGTTCTATGAAGACTTATGTTCTGATGTCTTCTAATGTGTGGCCCAAGAGCATGTTTAATTAGTCTGTTATGCTTTTCAGATTATTGCCAACCACCACATGCAGTCCATCTCATTTGCTTCTGGAGGTGACCCAGTAAGTATTGATTTATAAAATATACTTCTGCAGGTATAATGAACTCACATAATAATTGTTACCTGCAAATACTTTGCTTCATCCCTTCCTTCCACAAGCACTGAGTACACTGGACTTCTGGATCATGACCAGTAACACAAGAAAACTGGGGGACTGACATTGAAAAGGAAATGTGGAATGGTGACACAGTGCATTTTTAATAGATACATACAGTTAACTTTCCTGTTGCCCATCAGTGAGCCTCAGTCCATTCAATAGCTCTCTGACTTGGGGATCTAAAAATAAGAATGTGAACATAGGAATTGTGGTTAGGTCCCTGTGATCCACTACCTGTCATAAAAGCCATCAGCACTAGCACCTCTAAATTTTTAGATTCATTTTGACTCAAGTGAGCAGCTCCTATGAGATGTGGCATAACCACCTTCTTTCTGCAGATAGGGCTGTTCTTCCTAGTGTCACAGCCATGCAGTCATGGATGTTTTCAAGTCAGAGTTTTTTAAATTCTATTCCAAACGCTTTACTGCAGTGATTGTAAGCAGGAAATGTCATCTATCTGGGTTAGATAAGTAATTCCTTAGGGTTATTTACCTTTTCTTAGTGTTTTTTATATTATTATCCTGCACTGGTCTTGCACAGTGACTTCAGATTTCAGAGGCTACACAGGGCTGGGTTTGGTCAGTGCTTAATGGCAGGGCCAGCAAGAGATGTGTGTGCACACAGATGTGCTGCTGGAAATGGGCTTGGTGGAGCAGCTGCTGACACTTCTTACTGGGAGGATATGTAAAATAGAGGTATTGCTCATCAGTGCTAACTAGAAATCTAGTGGCCCTTCACATAAGGGGCAATTTTGTTGTCTTGTTCAGGTAATTTTTTCAAAAATTCTGTTTATATTTAAAATGGGAGATAGTTTCCACAGGACCTGTCTTTCCACCTGCCCCACATTCAGGGTCTAAGTGAAGTTCAGTGTTGCTCTGGGCTGTGAAGGAGTAGCACTATTCTGCCTGATAATTAAGTCTGTTCTGGCTTTATTTTAAAGCAAAATCATACAGGCATCTACATAAATATTAAAAAGACATGAAAAACAGCAGGTACTGCTCCAGTTACTTTAGTTTCTAGTTGCTCCCTAGATCTGATTTATTTTAGAATACCTATCCTAAAATATTTATGAACTAAGAGAAAAACTTGAAAGGAAAAAAAGAAAATTGAGTTCACTAGATGCATAAGAAATATTTAGCTTGCTTTGTTTTAGTGATATTAACTTGAGAGATTAAAAAAAAAAAATCTAGGACAAGTTCTGCTGGCCCTAAGACCTGCCTCTTGTGTCATTCATTGTGAATTATTAAATGATTGTTCTTGTGCATATTGCAAATGGGGCCTTGTTTCCTGCCAGCTGATTGCATCTTCCCTCAAGAGAGCCATGCCTTTAAGCTGTGAATTGCATTTTCCCTGTCCCACCTTCAAGATCCAAAATAACAAAATGTATCTTTAATAATTAAAAACATGTTATTCATTACCTCACCAATTTGACTATAACACTGAATTATCAAGCCACTCTTTGCTTTTGCAGTATCATTAGAAATGTTAATTTTTCTATTCCAGTTTCCTTTTCAGTTTGACTAGAAAAAGAGGATTATTTCACTGCTGGCTAGAAAGAGACTCAGAAACAGAAAACTGATTATACTGAGATTGTCTGATCTCACCAGCAGCTTTGAGATCCAGGGTAATTTAACCTGATTGCAGCCAGACTAAAATTGGGTACGAGCAATTGAGATCAGATACCCATTTTATTCTGCGTAATTTTAAAGTTTAATTTTCTCTAAGATGAGAAACTTCAAAACTCAATCTTATTGCTATAAATTTGGAACATTGGAAACTTGTCCTTTGCAGTATATTAGCACTATTTTTTCTTCCCCTGATTCTGGTAAGCCAAAAGCTGTGACCAGCAGTCACACAGCCCTGATGTGTTACACAGGAAAGGCTGTGAGCTCCATGGGAGCAGTGGAAGGAGCAGCATTACCTGCTGATGAGGCACCAGTCGTGTTTCTACTCCTGTTGCAGAGGTGGAATTGAACACATGGTTTATTGAAGACCCAAAGAATGCCAAATGGTCTGTTGCATTTTTTTAGAAGAAAAAGAATATGGGACAATTACTGTGTTGATAGCCACCGTGTGTCACTGATATTTTCCTTGGCTCACGTTGCTAATACCTCTGGTTGTTTTCCCCTGAAAGAAGCATGCATCTTAAAGCCAAAAATGTATCTGTCTATATTTAATTGCTGTGCTGTGGTGGTAGGGTTGTTCATAATTACAATGTTTAAGACATTTGTTGTCTTCTTTCCTGTAGGATACAACAGACTACGTGGCATATGTAGCAAAAGACCCTGTTAATCAGAGAGGTATTGAAACGAGTTTCCAGTTGTTATATGTGTTTATATGATTGCTTTATTTGTATGTAACAAGGAATTGTTTGAGTTTTAAAATAAGGAAGCTCAATACTCTGTACAATTTCTGGATTTGCTGTATGTATAGGGGTAATAGTATGCAGGGTGTAGCTTTAAATGCCAGGTTCTTTGTGCAATGAAGTGGGAATCTGCAGGTCAGACTAAAGCTGTACTAGCTACTGGTTCCATGAAGGGGTAGGAGCCTTGCTTTTCTGCTATAAGAAATATAGCTTGAGTCTCTAGTTTCTGGTATAAACTGCATTTACTTAATTAAAGGAAGATGTCTCTTTTCAGCATGCCACATCCTGGAATGTCCCAATGGGATGGCACAGGAGGTGATCAACACCATAGGACAGGCTTTTGAGCTCCGGTTCAGACAGTACCTGAAGAACCCATCTAGCCTGGTTACATCTAATGAAAGGTCAGCACATTCTCAGTCACTTAACTGGCAGTTTCCTTCTCTTTAGTACTTTTCAGGAAAACAATACACTACAAAGAATGATCCATAAGTCAGATGCTTTGAATATGCTTTCTGGACATAGGATAATTCTAATATGTGCCTGTATGTGCAACATATAAAATACCAAAATTAGCTTATTCCAGTGAACTCCATTGATTTTTGTGACATTTGTACAGGTGCTGAACACAGAATTAAGCTGTATTGTTCCTTAGATAAAGCAGCCTTATTTTAAGTCATGCAAGTTGAACAAATGTTCAAATTACTCTGCCCAAGTCAGTTCAGGTCTATAAATAGCAGACACACACACACAGAGACTGAGCTCAGTCCTGACCTGTGCCAAGTTTAAGCTTGCTGCAGCTGTGGAAAGTGTGTGGTGGGGAAAAAAGCCATTTTAATTCACCTTTCTGCTATTCTGCTCATGTCCTGGCAGCAGCCTCAGTTTTCACCTGGCATGACTTACATTAGCCTCATGAACCGAAATAAACACAGTCACCACCTGGCATTTTAAAGTGTGAAGCCCTGTCCTCTGCATATTGCCCAAAATACAGGGCCTAGATTAGTTTCTGGACCACAATTCCCCATTTCAATTACCCTTCTTCCATTGCACTGGGGACACAATTCTTGCTCTAATTTATGGCTCTCCTCACAGATTAGCCATGCCTATTTTTCTCAGGCTTCTTTTTACTGTAACACCAAATTTGATTGCCTGCTATTTCTCATGAGTAGGTAAAGCTGTGGCACTGCTTACCTGCACCCTGAGCACAGGAGTCCTGAACAGGCAGTGTCACTGGAACAGGGCCTAATGCATCACAGCAGAGCTGGTTTTATTACATAAATAAAACTCCAGTTTATATTTATTTCAATGTATATGGTTGTTCTTGCCAGGCCACTGCTGAAACTGCTCTGTTTTTCTTGGGGAAGATAACCAGAGGAAATGCCTTTCTTTCCCAAGAAACCCTGCTAGGTTATGTCACAAGTAGCACAAGAGCAGGGAGAAATGGAAGAGGGTAATTAGATTTCCTCCTCGAGCATAACCCACAGCCAGCCTTGGAGAACGATCCTCGGGCAGAGGAGTCGGATATTGCTGTGTGAATGAGTCACTCCCTTCCAAACTACTATGAATCACATAATCAAATACTTGCACTGCATATCACATAATCAACTACTTGAACTTTATCTCTTTCCTGCTCATGGCCTTTTATCCAATTATACTCTTGTTAATCAGAGAAGTAAGATTGAGATGAGTTTTTTTTATTTTGGGACCGGAGACAGTACAGGAAGCACCTAGTTGTTTTGCACTGTATCAGCTGTACATTTAAACTATCATCATTCTGGTTTAGCTCAAAAAAAACCATTCTGTGCTCTTCTTCATGTCATTCAGTGTTCCCTTCAAGCTGAACCAGAATATTGATTGTGGTTATTAAAATCAGGGTAAATGCCACTGAGGAGAGCTCCTTTTTTTTTTCTTTTTTTTTTCCTTCTTTTTAGCAATATTTGATTTTTCTAAAAGTATTGCAGGCTTGTCTGACTAAATGCCATGAGGTTTAATTTTTCTCTTGAAGTCTGGCCACCCCTCAGCAATCTCTACATTTATAGAGTTCAGTCAAGAAGCCACAAGAATTAGTTTTATGGTCAACATTTTGGATACCTTAATGAACAATGTGTTGGAATTCTTAAAGTTTCAGTAGTTGCCTCTTTACCTTTTCTTTGACTTGAAAATACATCTGGGCTGACTGATGCTAATGAAATGACTGTACCTCCCTTTACCCCAAACTGTCATGACTATTTTTAATTCAGGAAGAAGTAACTGGAAGAATAAACAGCTCTGAAAGTTCCGGCCCAAAGCCCTTTACAGCCTCCATATGGCGGATCTGTGTATTGTGCGTTGTGCAGACACTGGGGATGTCTGCCTACACTAGAAAGCAATTGATTACATCAGAAACTTCATTTGTCCCCCCCCAACCCCGCTTATTTTTTTCAGCGAGGCAGCAAATGCTAATGGATCAGCTGGGAATTCACAGGAGAGGGAGGATCATGAATATTACAACGAAATTCCAGGGAAGGAGCCTCCCACCGGTGGAGTGTTAGACATGCGAATGAAAGTGCAGACAGACCAAAGGGCTAAGTGTCCTGTCCAGTGCAAAAAGCAGTATTGCTCAGTAAGTACAGCTTCTGCTGGGATAAATATTCGCTGCCTATTATGGGAATGAATAATAAAATGTTTCTGTGGTGTTAAAGCATGGCATTAACATCAGAACCAGGTCCTGATTATCCTGGGAAAAGGGTTTTTTTAGGCTAGATTTAATGATGCTTAGTACATAATTGAATCCCAAAGCACTTTCTGAATATTAACTGGTTTGTCCTTAGAGTACTTTCAGGAGACCAAGTAATATTCCCTTGTTCACTCATTAGCTCTGAGAAGAAAATAGATACCAATTTAAATGTCTTGTTGGAGAGAACATCTGCAAAATCTGGGACCTCCTGGCTCCTGATTCTGTGATCTAATAAATATTTCATCCTGTCCATTATGCTTCACAACTTATACATACAACATTGACTGATTGCAATAAATATATACAATATTCATTACTCTTGGATTGTTTCAAGAAGGTCTGTTAAATCAGCAAAAGATATCTGTGGCTCTTGTCTGGAATAGTGGGAAATAAAAACCAGTCAGGGAGTAAAACAAGCCAAGTTCAGACTGTCTGCACAGATTTCAGAGGCTGCTGAGCGAGGCCTTGGGAGCACCATCCTTTCCCCACACAGGAAAGAAGGCACCACCACTTCTCAGAGGGAGCACACTCAGATGTGCCTGCTGGAATCCAGTTGGTTCTGTCTAAAAAGTTGCTGCTCCCAAGTGTTATTTTTGTTTGGTGGCAACTGCTCCCGGGCTGCTGTGTGTTCCTGTGCTCCATCCATTTTTTGCTAACATGAACAATACTCTGCATATCAGGTCCCCACCTCCCCAACAGTTCTCTAATTCTAAAAATGTTTTACTATATCCAGAGTTTGCACTTGATGCTCAGCAGTGTTGTTGCGAGGAGTTACCCTGCATGTAAATACAAATACCTTTTTCCCATGAGGTATTACTTTTTAGTTTTCCTTTCTCTTTCAGTGCTGCTCAGAGAATTTAGTAACCATTTCACTTTCAAACCATAATACCTGTAGCTGATTTTGTGAGGGACATTTGTAAGAAAATCTGAGGTTTCTTACCTAGGAGTTACACTGTTTATATACGAAACATTAGATGCATAACTCAACAGTTATATGAGGTTGGAGTCCAGACATGACATCTGAAGAAAGAAGAGCATCAGTGTGAAATATTATTTGAGGAGATGGGAATTTTTTGGTGAAGAACATGTTTAATTACCTGTATGTCTATTAACTAATGCATGATTGTTTTGAAGTTACCTGAGTTTTTCTAGGGGACTACTTTATGTGACCGATTTCAAAATTTTTCTACAGACAGGCAGCCCAACCTTCATCAATATATATGAAAATTGTCCAGAAGAAAACAAAACTGTGGGTATGTACTCTCTTTTCCTTCTCATGCATATGCAGAATTAGCCAGGGCAAGCTGCCTGAAAGAGCTGCCCCTTGGCTTTCAATACAATGGTGAAAAGTGTTCTGCTTACTGGGTCATTTTTAGTTCCCTAGATGAAGGGCAGACAAAAAAGCCTCACAGCTTTTCTAAAGGCCACTAATCTATCTTCATGTCTGCTGGCAGACTTACTCATTTTACTTCTCATGATACTGTACAGTAGCTCTTTGTTTTTTTTATTCTCTTTCATACTCTTTGTTGTTTTGTTCCCTTTCTTCATACCATTTGAAAAAGGAAGATACTTCATTACTTATCAGTCTCTGAATATATCCCTTCTCCTACAAATGCTCAATGAGATCCAAAGTATCAACATGGAGTTGTTCCAACAGAGCCTGGCCCCTTGGTTCCAGCATTCCTGGTTTCTCAGTATGACTGTGCCCTTCCCTGCCTCTAGGCAGCTTTGTGTCCAGGATCAATTTGCCTTTAGCAAAACCTGCTCTCAGGGACCCCAGGAGATTATCAGCCTCCATCCCTTTCTGGACTTCCTTTGCCACAGCTGATGCCCTGAGTGCATTTCCTCAGCTCCTCTCTTTCCCTGCACAATGAGGTCCTTTCTGAATTCCCACCTGCACAGCTCTGCAGCGATACATTACATTGTCTGCAGGGGATACTTCAGTTTCTTGTGTTATTTCCAATTCAAGGAAAGGAGAATCAAATGGTTTCTACAAAGAGAGGGTGAACAAATAAAAGAATGAATGAATAGATCTATGAATAAAACGTTTGTTGAAGAGCAAAAATATGCCTGCTATTTGGCTAGCTGAAGTGCTATTATTTTCATACCCTGCAGGGGATATTCTGTTAGCCTGTTCCTAGGCTTGGATCCTAACCTGACAGATGTGGCTTTGGCTCTCCAGGCAGAGCCTTAAAGCACCAGTCTCCTCCATCTCTCCCTTCTCCACTAGAACAGCAAGAGAAAGAATTGCTCAGCTTCCCACAAGCTCTTTTTGTGGTGCAGAGGGGAAGGAAAGGGTTTTGCAACAAATAACATATATGGTTTGTGTTTCTGTAGAGGCATATGTATTAATTTCTTTCCAATCTGTGGGGGGTTCACTGCTGACATTGAAGCAGAACTGAACCAGTGCAGAACATTTCTGAAAACTTCATTCTAATTAATTTTGGACCTCATGTCTTCTAGACATACGGAAAAATAAGTTCATTTGCATTTTTCTTTTCCTTCTGAATAGTGTTAGTGGGCTATAAAGAAGAATATCATTCCTATTTCAGCTTTTACAGTTACTTAGAGCTGAGTTAAAAAAAAAAAAAAAAGGAAATCTGTGCATACTATATACTAATTGCAGGTAATTGTGATGAGAGATCACAGAAGACAATAAAAGAGGCAAGCTCATTGAAACCTGCCTACAAAGCAGATCTCTTTGATGATCCATGTTACATCAACACCCAGTCCCTGCAGTCTGCAGCCTGCACAGCCCGAGCTCCAGCAACAGCACAGATCCCTGGGAGCCCTCTGCGCCAGGCCAGTAGGTTCCATTGCAATGCCATACCTGTCTAAGCACTGCAAGGAGGGAGGCTTCTCATCTCTCTGCATGGAGAAAGATTTAGGTTTCCCATAAGAAATACAGAAAAGGTGGGAAGAAATCTATCCTGGTTGTTCTTTTTCCTTGTTAGATTCAAGAGAAAGGGGATTAAAGAGCAAAAGTAGCGATGGTAAACAAGCAGAGTAACCTTTCATCTTCTGTAGTTGATTGATGACAATGAATAGAGTGCCACAGGTATTTAAAAGCAAGTCTTTAGGATGATGTGAGCTTGGCACTGCACATTGCCTCAAGGAAGAGGGTTCTCCTGTATGTTCAAGGTCTCAACCACTCTAAGGTGGAACTGACCTCAGATGCCTTTGCTTCACAGGCAGTAACATGGAAGATTAAAGTGGGATTATTGTGATTGTGTTTTCTCAGTTCTTCCATAAGTGACCATTGAACCTCATCCAAAAATTTCTAAATCAAACCATGTGATCTGTGGTATCACTTAAATGTATGTCAAAACTTGATTTATGGACTCGAAGTGGTGGATATCCATTAAATGATTATATAGTTGCTACTGATTGTCCTTATTATTGAATATATATTTTATTAGCTTTGCCTTTTATGGTTTCCCACTGAGTGTTTTCTCTGTCAGAGATGATCCACACAAAAAAGTGGAAAAAGGAGTGGACAATAAAGGAAACACAATAAAGAAATCTGTGACCATTGAGACATTTCCAACTTGGGACTGTATCATGCTCGAAAAGGAACTGCCTATATCCTGAGGAGCCTTAGGTTGCACAATTCCATTGAAGAAGTGGTATCCTCTTATTTTCCTTAAAAGAATCCTGCCTGTGAATCATTTGCAGTCTGTCTGACTATATCCCAAACCACCCAGTTTTTTTAGTACATTTGGTAATTGTTCGTTTTTTTAACAGCAAATGCATCATGCTGTAATCCTTCCCTTCTGGCTACCTTGGCTATGTTGTCTTACATTCCTGCACATAGCTGGAGCCACTCAACATGACTCTCCCAATGATCTGTGACAATCTCTTCAGAGCTTGTTAAGGAAGAAGGAAAAACAAGATTATAAGGGGGGAAAAAAAAGCTAAAAAGCCAACAAAAATGTTGGTTTTACATGGAAAATTTGACTTTTTCATACACAGAAATATAACCCCAAACCAGTACAGCATCAGAAAAATTCCTGTTTCTAATCCCTGTTGCCTAGCGACCGAAGGCTTTCCCATCTAAGGTAGGGGAAGAGGTGGTGTGATAATCTTGCCTAATGCACTGGAGGGTCGTGAGCATTCATGTGTGCATATTCTTACAGTCTGTAACGTCGGTTTGATCACAGCTTCAAGACTGAATCATTTGAATTTTTTAAAAGCTATTAAAAATATTGGCTTGCATCCTTTTAGGATGAAGTTTTAGGTGAAGTGTCCAATACATTCCATTTCATTTTAGAGTTACCGGAACCTGTTCAGCAGAGTGCCACAAGCAACACAGCTGGTCTCTGTGTTCTGCCACAAATAAAGCAACAGCTAAAGAATGAAGATTGTTACCATGGCAAATTGAACAGGAAAGCAGCAGAGAGCCTCTTAGTCAACGATGGGGATTTTCTGGTACGAGAGAGCACAACGTCACCTGGTCAGTATGTCCTCAGTGGACTTCAGGGAGGGCAGGCAAAGCATCTGCTCCTGGTGGATCCTGAGGGCAAGGTATGAATATTTCATATAATGAAATTCCCGTGCTGCTCAGATATTTCAATCAAAATGCATGGGTGCATTCCATGAAGTGGAACTGATTTGGTTCCATCCAGGTTAATTTAAATATAGCCAGTGGCTGCAGTAGGTTTGAAAGTTCAAAAACTTACAAGCACTGAAGTGCCATGGAAGTAGCAGTGAGGAAGTTAAATACTGTTAGTCCAGGTGCTGCTAATCACTGTATACACTTAACACATCCTTTGAAGCATTAGTACTGGAAAAAAATAACCCTATCCCTAATTATGAATTTCTGGATACAGAAAAGATTTGTTGTCACTTCAATTCTACTTCCTTCTTCTCAGGGTTAGAAGAGCAGTCTTGAGTGACATTTCTGAGGAGAGTAAATCAGAAAAGTAATCCTCAATGGGATTTAGGGAAAAATATCTCTCTTCCGTGGAGGAAAAAAAAAAGCTTATTTCATTCCCCTGTGCAGAATCAGCCCAATTTGACCTACAGTCTCTTTACTTTTCTGTTACTTTTCATGTGAGCTAATGGTGAATCAAAGGATAGGTCTGAATTGCTGTCTACAGCATAATGATCCTGCTCAAGTGAGTTCAGTGGCTTAAGTGCCTTTTGACTTTAATGTGTTAGGCTCATGTCCAACCAGTTATAAGCACAATCTAACCTTAAATATATTCCTTTGCTTCTTCCACTAGGTGAGAACCAAAGACCATATATTTGACAGTGTGGGTCATCTCATTCAGTATCACATGGAAAATAATTTGCCAATCATCTCTTCTGGAAGTGAAGTGAGCTTGAAGCAGCCTGTAAGGAAAGACAATAATATGGGACACATGCAATATCACAAATAATCCCTTGGATCTCACAAATCCCAAGACAATTCATACCTGAACTTTCTATTATGAAGACAAGTCAAAAAAGTATAGACTGCACTTTCTGCTGCTGTTCCAGAAGAAGCCCTTTCGTGTGTGTATGTATGAATATATGTATATGTGTATATCTATGTAGATCTATAGAGATCAACAAGCATAGTTATATAGATACATATAATCTTAATCTTAACAAAATTACACCTTCAGAGTGTGAGAATCATTTGTGAGAAGGTATTTTAGACATGCACAAATGTCACTTTCAAGGTCATACTGAATCAGTAACTATTTAAAAGCACAATTAAAACTCTACATACAAAAGCTCACTTGAAAGAACTGCTGGAACATTAGTATGTGCCTTTTAGCATAGAATTATTGAAACCAATATTATTTATACTGAATTAGTTTTGGGTGGTTAAACCAACATGTGTAAGCTTTTAACTATTTGCCAAAAACAAGTACAATTTGAATATTACTAAAATGTCATCTTCTTTCGATAGACACTAACAATTTCATTTTGCTTGTAACAGCACTTTACTAGCAAGTAACCTTTGAAATGAATGGCATTCACAATACAGAAAGGTGGTCCAGTTTCTTAATAATTTTTTGTCACTGTCTGACTACTCAAAGATTTGAGATTATGAACATTTACAAAGTTGAAATTAATATATGTAATATAATTTTGGAATAGAACTTGTTAAGGGACAAGCATGTTAGATCTTAATATTTTTGCCTTGCATATGATTTTACTATTACTATCAATTAATACTGGAAACATCTTTTTAAAGGTAGGCTAAATATATTTTCATTGATTACATAGTTGTTTACAAACTAGAAAAGCTGAACAGAACTAATGATACATTTTGGGAGAAAACTATTTAAAAGATGTTGGAACTTTGCATGTGTCCTTATTCAGTGTTCTTTCCAAAACAAGATGGTTTTCCCCTCTTCACGTAGAGTCCCCTTGTTCCTGAACATGGAAATATCTTTTAAAAGAAATCTATTAATTGTTTTGCCACAATAAATACTCTAAACATGAACAATCCTATATTCAGAGTGAACAGTGATTTATTTGGCTTCCTGCTGAAGAAACAGTGATTCAATGTGTGACTGAAGAAAGGCAGGGGAGCTTTGGGGAATGAACTGGTAGTCCAGGTGATGGCCTGAGGGAAATTATGACTTTAAGACAAGCAATGTCCTCTGGCACGAACAGACATAATTCTCTTTGTCTCCCAGCCCACCGGCTCAGTTCCTAAGGCAGACAATTGTGGAGTTCAGCAGTTGCTGGAAATCTTGACCATAAAAAAATACATTCTGTTTGCCAGTGTTCATGGTAAATGGGACACTGTAGTATGAGCTCTTTCCTCTAGGTCTTATAAAACTATGGAAGACAAGCTTCCTTGGAGGGAAAAAGATAATGTTAAGAGCCACACTTAGAGCCTACTAGAAAACATCTGTATTTTTAGCCTCAGCTAATAGCCATAAAAATACAGTTAATTCTTTAATAATAATAGTAAATAATAAATAATTAATAACATTGATTAAATGACTCAATTACATATACTGAAGCAGTGAGAAGCTTTAAAACATTAGTAGTTGATTTTCTTGCTAATTGTCTGGCATTTTTGATACCCTGAGCCTTCAGGGCTAGCAGCCCAAACTTAGGCCCATTCTATCTTATGCAAGGTGCTCACCTGTGAAGGCCTCCAGCAAGAGTTCATGCTGGAGCTTTGGACCACAGCAAGGACAGCTGGCAAGAAACTTTAACTGGGATATCAACCCCCTGCATAATATCCTTTCTATTCTCACATTTTGTCAAACTTCAGAATGTGCTTGATGTGACTATGGAGCAAGCAATGAAGCAAACCCAGCTACTTCTGTGGCATGTCAAGTGGAGAGAAAGACCTGCTGTTTTGATTTTTGCATCAAAGCTGAGTTTTATGACAGGTCATAGAAGGAAAAGGTGCAGAACTCCGCCTCTATTTTTAGTACAAATGAAAGTTACTCAGGACTTAAATAATAGCATTTGGAGCTGTGATAGTTATGAGATCAAAGTTTTTTGACTTTGCCAGTCAAGATGCTGACTCAGGGACTTTTTTTCACTTCATCAGTTTTCACCTTACCAGTGAATAAGAACAGCCAGAGCCAGTGTGTGATGTTTGGATCACAGTATAATGCAGTCTGTGTCTCTGTCTTTGAATACCACTAATGTAAAAAGTTTAAAAGACCTGAATCTTTGTTCTGATGCTTCTGCATATTTTTTAAGTGTCTGAAGCAGACATGTGAAGTAAAAAGGAAGGAAAGGGAGATAATTGGGTGCCAGTGCAATATAGAAGTATATCAAAATCTTTTGATGTGAAAGCAGATAATCCAACTAATTACAGATAAAAATAAAACAACACATCCATGCATTTTTCTAGAATAAACTACAATCATTCTTACGTTTTGGTTTTTAGCATTTACATGCCTTCATTTAAGCTATTAATGCAGCTTTGTGGCCCAGCTGCCTCATGTAAAGTACAGTGTCTGCTCCTCTCTGGAAGTCTTAGAAATAATCATGCTAAAAAGAAAAATAGTTGTCTGAATTTTAAAAAGTTTCCAAAATATTGCTCTTGAGAAACTCAATATGAATTGTCAGACACATTTAAGGCCTTTTTTGTTCTTGTTTATGTCACTTAATACCTTTGAAAATTATGAGAATTGGTTAATCTCGGTTCGAATGGTTACCAGAATCCTGTGGGAAAAATGGCTGATTTCGCCCATAATGTCACATTTACCAGACATAGCATGTTCGTTCCTTTTCAAACTTCTATAAATTTCACTGAAACACACGAACTGTTTGCTCCCATCAATAAAAATCCTCTAACAAATGACCCACACGTCTCTGCCCCGGGGTCCTTTCCCGCTGCCTGGCGGCGCTGTCCGGGCTGAGGGCGAGGCACCAGGTGGGGCTGTTACAAACGGAACCAACTCTTTGTCAGCATTGTTTCCTGCCGTGCTTCTGCGCAATAAATCTGTTCCTTCCGAGGCGGTTTTAATTTTTTAAAGAGAATGAGCTCTCGCAGCAGAGCGGGTTCCCGAGCACCCAAGCGAAGACTGCCTGGGAAAGGTGCTCGGACAGGAGAGGTTCCCGCTCATCGCCTCAGCGCTATCGTGACACTGTCGTGAGGCGCAGCTCGCGGGCACGTGACGTCACCCCGCGGCCGCGCGTTGCCAGGCGACCGCCACGTCCCGCTGCGAGATGGCGCCGCTGCCCGCCAGCGGAGACCCCGCCCCTCCACAAAATTCACACTGCCATTGGTCGCCTGCTTGGCCAATCAGCTCGCCAGGCGCGTTCCCGCGACCATGCGCGCCTGCTTTCAAACAATCAGCGGGGGTGGGCCGGCCCTGCCGCGCAGCTGGGCGGGCTCTGGCCGCCGGTTGGTGCCTGGGGCTGTCACTCAGCGCGACTCAGGGCTGTTCTGGGCGCCGGTTGGTGTCCGGCGCTGTCAATCAGCGCGGCGGGAGCGGGCCGGGCATGATGCGGAAGAGCGGCGAGCCCGCCCAGGTGGTGGTTGTGGATGGCGGGTGGCCCCGGCGCCTCAGGTGGGTTTCGCTGTTCGGGCCGCGCTTTGCCGCCGTCTCCGGCCCTGGAGGCCCCGCGGGAGGTGCACTGAACAACGGCAGTATCGCCCCCGCCGGCCCCGCGCCGCCGGGGCGGAGGTGGCTGTGGCCAAGCTCGTCCCGCGCCCCTGGAGCTGACCTGGCCCGTCCAGGTCCGGCTGGCCGAGCCTGGTCGCGGCTCTGGCGGCTGTGCACTCTCGTCCGGCTGCCTTTGCTCCTGGGACTGGGGAGGGCCCTAAGGAGAGGAGACAGAGCCGGTGGTCGTGTACAGCTGATGCGGTGTAGGGGAAGGGAGTGCCTCAGAGCCTCCTGTGAGAGTGCGTGCACAGAGACAGGAGCTGCGTTGTGAGGCCTCCTGCCAGCTCCATTGGAGAGTTTCCTTGGACAGCAGTGGGCAAGAAGATCCTTTAAACGTGATGAAATAACTTTTTACTTGGAAATAATGCTCTTGTATTGTTACATAATACCAAGTGAATGCTTCAGTATGTACTACACTTGTGTGTCTCTTGATCAAGGAGCAGCTTATCTTGTAACCAAAGGTGGACCAGCACTTATACAAAGTAGCTTTCCCTGAACACACTGCTCCGTGTTGACAAGCCATTGGGAATCAAGACTCTCTTCATTAAGCAGTGAAATCTGGAACTGGTGTGATACTTTTCAGATTTCCGTGATACTTTACCTATTTTTCATTTTGGAGCTGTTATCCAAATCCACAAGGAGCAGCATACCTTCAGTTTTTTATGCAAAATGTAGTTAGTCTCTAGAAGACTACGAAGTAAGATGTAGAAGTGGACATAACTATCATCATGAACCACATCATATGTATACTGTACAGTACTAGAACTTGCAGAAAATAATGTCTGGTTGTAAGTGAACTTTAGAAATGATATAGTGTCAACCTATGAAAAGCCCAAATACTTGTTTTAAATGCTAAATTCTTGGAAGTGGGTAGGCTTGAACGTGTGGGAAACAAATAAGTAATGTGCAATGACTGTTTTAAAAATGATATTTTTGTGCTAAGTAATTCAGGTGATGAGGGTGGTGCTTTTTGAATCCTCTTGTATTTTACTCATGTGTGATGTTTTCCTCTCCTGTGGTAGGTGTTACTGGCTACACAAAATCAATATTTGAAAACAATGTCCCTTGACTTTGATAGTGGAGCTCTACAAACTCAACATGAAGATGAAGACTATGACCAAGAAGATTATGCAAGAGAACAAGAGGTGAAAAAGAACTAAGTAATTTAATCTGAAGGCTTGTGAATTTAGCTTCTTCCTACCTTTTCAGTGCTTAGAAAGAAAGAAAAAGGTTTGTGTAGTCTGATAAGAACAAAAGAGCGTGCAGACTGTGCCACTCTTGAAAAGCATAAGAAGTGAAGTTCAGGTGTGTTTTAGTTGTGGTGTTTTTCTCTGTTTGTGTCCAGTTGCTTGGTCCAGAGCAGAGCACTAATCATTGCAGGGATGACTTCTTGAGCTGTGCTACTGACTGGCAAGTTCTTATCTGGATTTCCATCCAGACTTCTTAGAAAGAGCATGTTTTGAATGTCCACTACTTCTCTTGCCTGGAATTTAGAGAGGAGAAACCCTGGCATGATCAGGGTTTGCAGATCATTCTTTGAAATTAGTCTGTCCTGGGACATGTCTACCAGGTGGCGTTTCCCTTACCTCTCTCTGGTGCAGCTCTTTTCTTAACAAGAGTTTGGCAGAAAAATGCTTTGGTTGGTACTCTGGTCTAGTAACCATTCTGTAGTATAAGTCTCTCTGTGATTTCCAGTGTTGTGAATTCTTCCTTGGAGGAAGAAAACCAGGATTTTGTGCAAGTGGCCTACTATGCCACTGTTTTTGGGCTGAACTTGTATTGATTTTCCTGAAGAGCATATAATGAATGTTGTTTGTTCTGTTTCAGTTGCAGCAATTGTTGACAGACCTTCCCCATGATATGCTGGAGGACAGTGGAGACCAACTCTCCAGTTACTCAGACTGTAGCATTCAGGAGGCTGAGGAGCAGTAAGGCATTTGGCACCATCTTTTTGTTATTTATGTTGTGCTTTTAAGAATAGAGCAAATGAGGTGTGTGAAAGCAATCCAAGTAAAAGGAGAGCTGTAGTGTAATTTGAAGTAAACTAGATTTAAACTAGATTTTCTTAATTTAAGAAAAAATGGTTTGTTTTTTCCCTGAAGTTATTAGTACATAGTTAAGCTGCTTGTGTCTCCCTAGGTCACATGAGCCTGGGAAGCTTGATGGAAGGTGGAATGATCATCCATTGATAAGTGATCCTCCAAATGTAAGCTTATATGAGCAGGGGTGTAATTACTGCTTGTTCATGCTAAATATTGTTTAAATTCATTAGAGAAATACATATAGGGGATGTGTTTTGGAATTCATTTGAAATATTTCTAACTTTAGGGCTGGTAACCTCAGAAAAAGGAGGGTGGGGTGAAATCTGAGTTTTGAGAGAGCAATTCTAAACCTCATATCCATTCATAGGGCTACGAACAAGGACAAAATCTGTACCCTGAACAATTCTTGTGTGACCAGCAAACTGATCACATTGAAAAACATGGGAAGAATTGGAATGGCCTGCATAATGATGAAGAGAAAAAACATTTATATGATGTTAAACAAGATCACTGTGGCCAGGGTGGCCAAAATGGTCCTGATGATGTGTGTCTTGGTGGAGATGGGTTTAACTCTCCAAGTTGCTACCAAGAGAACAATGTGTATAATCTTCCTGAAAACTTCAGGCCTTATACAAATGGCCATAAAACAGAATTTAACAGTCAGCAAAATAAAATAATAAATTTTTCAGATGATCCAAAGGAACATCTTAAGGTATTTTAGAAGCTGGCACATTTTTTTGTCTCTTGGAAAATTTCCACAGGTCTTTAGCTATTGGTAGTAATATTTCTAAATGCCTTCAGTCTCTTACAATCAGTTCAAACAAAGATGAGAGGCTTCTGTAGCCTCTTTAAAAAAATGAGATGTTAATAATTTTCATATGTTCATGTTATGATTTTTTTTCTTTCTCCTGTTGCCTTGGTATAATTCCATGAGGTAGAATGAATGTGATTCACTTAGGTGTGTGCTTACTCTATTTAAGTTAACACTTCACCACTTTTCTAAGGTGGAAGCTTTCATGAAAAATTCTGTCATGCTTAAATGGTGTGCTGGATTGGAGCCTGAAAATGAAGAGCTACTAGAACTCTTCTTAATGTTGACCTGTAAAATGAAAAATATTTTCACTGAGCAAGGCTACAGTTGTGGTTTTAATTTATTTCCTCTTATGTATCTATTGTCACAGCAATTTGTTGCATCTGATGTTGTCAATGGCCAATCACCAGAATCTTACAAAGTGACTTATAAACCATATCAAAATGGCATTCATCAAAATATTCCAGGAATCCAAGAAGGAAACAGAAGAAATGAAGTGTTTGAAGATTTGCAACATGAATTCTTGGGCAATGATGAAAGTAAGTGTTTGGTGCTTAGACTTGAAATAAACTCGAGTAAAAAGTTCACTGGAAATCAGTGCTAGAAAACATGTTGATTTCAGTAGTTTCTCAGTAAGAGGACAACTAAAAGTATGTTGAAGTATATAATCCTTTATATCTAGAAATTATCTCTTTTTGCTCAGGATATTAGAGTTTCAGACATTAAAAATGTAGTTTTGACTGATGAAACTGAAAAACTATTTCTGATGGCATGATGTCAAACTTTGTTGACGCTTTGTCTCCTTCCATAATATTGGAAAATAATGACTCACTGTACCTTAGGAAGTGTACTCTGACTGCTGCCACGTTGGGCTTTTCTGTTAGGTACACTTCAAATGACAGAACTGCTTTGTTAGACATGTAAATTTGTAGTGACCACAAGTCTGTGAGTTCACAGCATGTAAACTTCTATCTGGGCTTGCTGTTAGGTTGGAATGGTAGTTTGCACAATCCTTCAGCCATTGCTGCCAGAGCAGTTTGTGTGATGTGAATCAAATGTGGATTAAAAAAAATATTTTGTGCACCAGCAATGAACTTAGAACTATTAAAAAAATATTTTGGAGCAGGAATTACAGCAATGACTTTCTTGGTATCTGTGCTGACTTGTCTGCATGCTGTTTGAAATTTGGCAGATTCTTCAGAAAATATGCAGATTCTTCAACTTCAAGTTCTAAATAAAGCAAGGGAAAGACAACTGGAAGAACTTAACGGAAAGCTAGAAAAGAGTGCACAGCAGATTAGGTTTTTGAATCATCAGCTCTCAATGGTCAAAGGTAAAATGTTTTGTTCTAATTCTTAGATTTGATTCATATCTAGAAACTTTTTAATGCTGAGATTGATTTAGAAAGTTTCTTTGAAGACACTTATATAAGTATTTATCGTACTTATAAACTTGATTTGGGTCTGTGTGTGCCTAACCCTCTTCCCCCAAACATTTTTCTAAGTAAAATTCTCTGGGTTGGTGCCTGACTGCATAACTGTCCTAACTTTTGCTGTATTTTCAAGACCACTGTTGTTTTCCAGAGTCCCCATGTGTCAGGCATCACAAATGTAGAGAAAAGTGAGAAGTTTGCCAAAGCAGTCTTTTAAAAGTCAGGGGGGAAAAAAGACAACACCAAAACACCCAAACCCTAATAGGAGAAGTGGACATCTATTTTTGATGCTGTCTGGTTTCACAGGCTATTTCATAGACTGTATGTAGAGAAAATGTCTTTCAAAAATTATAAAATCTGTGCTGGAGACTGATGATTGGTTTAGTTTCCCATTTCTTATAGGAACAGACAAAAAAAAGGTAGTAACCTTCAAGAATTAAGACTATAGTTTTTAGAATGCAAAAGAAGCAAAGGAGAAAAGTTCAACTGTCAACCTTTTGGCTGTGTCTTGGCTGTTCCTCCAGAGGATTCTCCCTTTAAATGTTGTAAGGGAGGATGTGAAGTCCTCCTGCTGCCAGGATGGGGCTTGTACCTTGTGCCCTACTGGAAACAGTATATTGGAGGAGACTGGTTGCTGGATGGAGACTGTATGGTTTTGTTCAGTCTTCTCTTGTTGTCCCTAGTACGAGATAGAGGGAACGGTTCTGTAGAGCACATACTCAACAGTTGTGTTGCATGGAATCCTTGGGCGGTTTGCCATGGTTCTCACACAGTTATGTCTCTTTCTTCAGATGAAAAGGATGGTTTGGCTCTTAGTCTTCATGAGTCTCAGAAACTCTATCAGAATGGAAAGGAACGGGAAATGCATCTTGAAGGTCAAATCAAGGCCCTTGAAGCTCAAATTCAGACTCTTACTACCAATGAGGAGCAGGTACTGTAAATATTTTTAGACTGTATATTGTGGAAGACCTCTACAGTTAAATGTGTGGTGCATTTGCATTAAACAGAAGTGCTAGTCTCTTAAAATGCTGGTCATGATCATTGCAAAAGCTAAATACGTGATGGATGGATAGGATTCATTGGTTGAAAATACTGTGTATGAAAACACAGGCATTATCTGAGGACTTGTGGCAACTCTTGCACAAAAAAAAATTGAATGTATGTACCTAGGAATTACTGTAATACTGTTCCTACAGATGCTGAAGCAATCCAAAGTGGCAGAGGTGGCCATGGAAAGCATGCAAAAGCAGCTGTTAGAACTCCAGCGATCAGACGCTCTCCAGCGAGCCAGAGAACAACATGAGGCCATTATTTCTGCACTCAAGCAGAAGTATGAGCAGCAAGTATTGTCATTAGAGCAGAAACTTGACACCACACAATGTGCACTCCGAGAGCAGGTGAGGAATCATTTTGGGATGCTGAGTACCATGCTGGAGAGACTGCAGAGCTCCCCGTGTTTCCCAAACTGGACTTCTTGACTTACAATTCCAATAACTCCTTCTGCAAGCTGCTAAGAAAATGGAAAGTCTCAGCATTATGAAGCCTGTGTGTTATGTTTTCATAAACATCTCCAGGCAGTTGCAAGTTCAAATTGTGAGTTTGCAGAGTAGGCAGGAATTCATTGTCTTAGTTGCCCTCCTGAGCTTTCCTTCTGTGCACAATCTTTTTTTTGAAAGAGTTCTGCAAATAACTCTGGGAAAGAAAAGGACTAATTAAGAAATAATGTGATATTCTTGCAAGAAAAAAACAAGAAAAACTTTTTATTGAACAGTCTGTTGCCACGATTTGGTCTCAAAATGCTGAAGGATGGCTAATCACTCAACAATGACTTTATTTTAGAAGTAAGGATTTAAAAGTAGAGGAGGGGTAAAAGACTGTCTTTAAGATGGAGTTTGATATAGATTGTGTCATATGGTTGTAGAGCTTACTGAAATTATTCTACTTGGTATGTCATAAGAATCAATTCCACTATTAGTAATATTCAAGCAATGTAGTCCAGGCAGATCTTAATAAATTTTCCTCTTATTTCACATAAAGAAAATAAAATTAAATTTCTGTGATTCTTGTCTCAACATATAGAAATAGATGGGTTGTACACTTGGAAAGGTAACTGGTACTTGCTTCTAAACAAAATGCATTGCTACATTTGTCTGTTAGTGTCACAACAAAGCTTATACAGCTTTGTCTCTACAGTAAAATACATGGTAGCATGTTTGGGGTATTTAAAGAGGGAGCTCTCCTGCGTTTTGGGAGAAGATAGAAAAATCAAAAGATGTAAATACATGGCACTGTGCCTCCCAGGTCTGTGTAGGTAACTAAGTAAGGCCATATAAATGTCTGCTTTGTATATCCAGTGAAAAAGAAATTACAGTTCCTCTTTTACTGAGTATTGGCTCTTGCTAGCTTGGCTTAAACTCAGTTAAAATAAACTGACTTAAGCTCTGGCTTGATATAATGTGAAGGCTTGATTTTTTTTCTGCAATAGATTAAGTGTATGTGATTAATTACAGGAGATAATCTGATGTGCTGAAAAGTAACTGCTCTAGGAAATATGAAATGATTCTCATCCATGTATGTTTATATATGAATACAATTACTGCCTCCCAGTGAAAACTGGGCTTTGGTGCTACAAGAGGTCACTTGTCAGCCAAGGATAGTGTTTGATCTGTGGTTGATTTAACTGTCCTCTACCCCTTTAGCTATCAGATTGATTATTTTTCTCCTTTATCCTGTATATATTGACTTTATACTCTCTTTCTAGAAAGAGCTTTGCAAAAATCTAGGAGAACATGTTAAGCAACTTGAAAAATTGCTGGAAGAAACCAAATGTGAAAAAACTGAAATAATAAATCGACTGACAAGAAGCCTAGAAGAAAGCCAGAAACAATGTGCAAATTTACTGCAAACAGGTCAGCCTTTTACTCATACTATTACCTTTCCTCGCAGAAATGTCCTCAGTTTTTCTAAATATGAAATTGCATGTTGATGTTTCTATGGAAGTGGAATCAACATCAAGCTAATTGTGTTCTAGACTCTTTCCTCTGCAGTGGATTAGTCAGACTTAAGTCTAGACTAAGATGTAAAAATCAAATAGAAATAAAAGCAAACACCATCTCCAAACCCCAAACAACAGTGATTAAAGTGTTTTCATATAAGTTTTGTGCTGCACATGTGTAAACCTTGTTTCATACTAAACAGGGTTTGCATGCAAGTTACTTAATTTTGTATTAAGGTGCTCGACTTGAATTGCCATTCTAAATTCAAGTCTTAGTGAGAAGAATTGTTTTGGGAACTGGAGGCTGATTCTTGAAAACCTGTATCATAGAAATAGATTGTGAAATGTTTTGCAGTTTGTGTGTTTGATTTTTGCCTACCTTCACACGTTGAAGTCATTTGATAATAATGTATTTAGTAGCTGCTAGCGAGCTCAAGGAAATAGAAACAGTAATGGCTATTGCCAGAATCAACATTGGTATTTTTAACAGAGGTCTCTCTTCAGATTGTGTAGACTTTCTTGCATATTTATGATTTGTTCTTTTTCTCCCTTGTCTTTCCTACAATAGGCTCAATGCAGCAGACAAATCAGTTACGGCTTCAATTGCAACAAGCTCAGTCTGCACAGATGATAAGCAACAACATGAACAAGGCTTTGCAGGTCAATTTTATTGAATATTTTATGTTTGAATAAAATGTTTTCATTTGAGGGGGGCATTATAACTAAGAGGGTGGTGGTTGAAACACTTTAAATTTTTGGGGCAAACAAGTACATCATCTTTGACTACTTCCTCTCCCAATGTTGCATGTTGGACTTCCTCCCTCCCCACCAGTTAAAACACAGTGGGGCAATTGTATTGGCACAGATCTGATCTCATACTTCTGTCCAACCTGCTTTGGGAAAAAAAAAAAAAAAATGTAAATTCAGTGTGCTGGGAGCCTTGTAACTTTATGAGGAGATGCCGTGTTCTGAAATTTATCTTTTGTCAGCAAAAGGGAAGGCTAGAAAGTCCTCTGTAAAGCATGAGTGGAAGTCTGTGTTTCCAATTCAGTTCATGTACTTGATCTAGATCTGTAATCTTGAAAACTATGAATCCTAGTAAGTACTAGAGTAATGGCTGTTTCTCCAAGTATGTACTTTTCTGCTGTCATCCATTTTGCTATACAAGGACTGCAGGAATGCAGAAGAGCAAAATAAATAATATTTCATAGATGGACTGTAACAAGAATAATAGGGAATATTTCTTGTATATTTTAACGAATTTGTAGTTTTAACATGCTTTGCTAGAGGTATCAAAAATGAAAGTGTAAGTAAGATAATGCTAGACAATCCAACTAAATCCAGCTAAATATAGCTATATTTAGAAGGAAGAGCTCCATGAATTTGTTTTCTTTGGAAAAATTATCATGAGCCTGATATGTTGGCTTGGAGTTTCTCTGATCAGTGTAATTTTTTTTCTGTCTTTTCCTTTCAGGAAGAATTAATGGAACTGAAAGAAGAAATAGCTTTGTATGAATCTGCTGCCAAGCTTGGAGTATTTTTGAATGATGCAGGTGGAGAGAGACATATGAGCCTGGGTGATTCCTATGTAGAACTGGGAATTAAAAAAATCACAGGGAAGATGCCAAGATTCTGCAGGTATTGAGTGATTCTTGTTGAAAGAAAAAAATTAAATCCTCAAGAAATTATGCAATTATGTGTAAAAATAGGGTTCTACTGGATCAACACATAGGTTTTTGATAGATATTTGAAATCCTGCTAGTATTGCCAGGTAATCTGAGAAACAGAAAAATTGTACTAATACCATAAATTGGTTGCCTAATTGCTGCTTAATAAGTCTTCAGATTTTCTAGGGACTATATTGCTGTTCCTTGTATGAATTATATGAAGTATATTCATTGTTTGAATTATATTAATGGGTACTTTGCTCAAAGACTCCACATAGTTGCTTAAAGCTAAGGCTGTCTTTTACATCAACCAGTTGAGTTGTTTCAAAACTCTTCACATGGTGTGAGAATGAATCTTCTGAGGAAACAGCTGAATTAACAAGTTCTCTGTAAATTAATTGCAACTTGATGAAAAAGCTTTGATACTCCTGTCCTCTTATGCTTTTTACTATTGCATCTTAGACATCCTGGTATTTCTGGTAGCATTAGTTGCTCTCCTCTTTGGTACCACTGCCTTTCAGATAAATGTGTTTTGTCTTTTAAATACTGAACTGGTTATGTCTTTCCTGATAGTGCAATACAGAACAGAGACATGGATAAAGAACTCTCTAAAGATGAAATTATTGTGGAATTAAAAGCTGAACTGGAACGTTTATTAAGCAGTAATAAAATGAAGAGAAACCAGATTACTCAACTACAAAGTAGTCTTAAAGATTGCCAGAAGACACTAGAGGAATACAAGCAGTTGAAAGCAGAAAAAGCATCAAGAGATTCAGAGGTTTGTTCTTTTATAGTTCTTTAAAAGTCAAGTGTTCCTGGTTTTTGTTGAACAAAACCAACATTTAAACTTCTTATGAGAATAGATCAAAAATTTATGCATAGCTGAGTATTCATAGCAACTCTGGATTTGTGTCTTTGGTTGAAAAGAAAACAACTGAACAGCAGAACCTGGGCAGCATATGAATTGAGTCCTGATATGATGACTTATATGCTTGAGAGTGCTTAGTGTCTGTCCTACTTTTGTTAGAAGTCAATTTCATTGGAAAAAGATGCTTTTCTTTAGCCAAACGGACCTTGTAATTTCTCCAGGAGGGCTGATAGTACCATTAGATTATACAAACAGAGCATTTAACAGATTGCCTTTAGAGGGCCTTCATGGTGTAATTGGATCAACAAGGAATCTCCTTGATACTGCATCTCTCTTCACCCCATTATTGCCTTCCCTCTGTAGATTGATCAGACTTGCAGTATCTGTACATGGTGACCTGGATGTGGGATAGGAATGCACTGTATGGGAGAAGTGTGCTCTCTGTTGGATGACTGTTGTCATTCAGCTTGCAAACACAGCACTACTGTGTGCTTCTCCAGATCTTCATCATACTGAGTTTTAGGAATTCATTTAGAATAGCAGTGATACTGCAATCTTGCAGTGCAATAATTTCCTGGTTTTTTAATTTTTTTAAGTACAATTTTGATTTGACAACTCTTAACTTTTTTAAGCATTAACTGCTCAATCATTTACATTTTGAAAGATATCACCTTAATATTATTTATTTTTAGCCCATTGCAAATTTGAAGGATGCTTCTGATAATCTAAAGGAAGAAGTTCTGAGACTCAAAAAAGCTAATGAAGCTTTGCTACAGGAAGTTGAGGTAAGACAGAGATGCTGCTTACCACTGCAGGAAAAAAAATTCATAAAAATCCCCCACCCCATGCGAAAACCTTTGATTAGAAAAGGTTCTTACACCCCCATATTACTTGACCCTTGTTTGTGCAGGCTCATGCTTCAACTATTGAGGAACTGAAGGAAAATGAGGAAAAACTGAAAAGCTTAAATCAAGACCTCTGTTGTCAGATGAGAAAGATGGTTGAGGATTTCGATCATGATAAGCAAGAAGCCATTGACAGGTAAGTCTGTTAACTTAGTTGAGTTTAATTTGTGGATTTTCACCCTGCACACATAATCTTGTTCCAGCTATCAGGTACAAGAGGAGATCAATGTTAGAAAGGTATTTTCTTACAGAAAAGTTGAACCTAGGTAGTTGAAATCAAGTAGTTATTTTTTCTGTCTTGAAATTGTAGGTGTGAAAGAACTTATCAGCAACATCATGAGGACACCAAAGCACACTTTGAGAAAGAGCTGATGGAGAGGTTTGCTGTGGAAAAGCAGCAGCTTGTTCAAGCTTCTGAAGAGACAATCTCGCAGTTAAAGTAAGACTTACCATTATTTCCATTTTTACTGAAACTTTCATGTTTCCTGTCTGACCTTCACAGCTAGTTACACTTATTTTAAGGCTGGCTTGCTGTCCTGTGAGGCCAATTGATAATAAGTAATCTGTCCTTTGAAGGGATAATATAGAGGAGCTGAACAAAGAGATTACTGTGGTGAAGGAATGTTACATTGGAGTTTGTCGGGAGAAGGACACCTTGGAAACTACTTTAAGACAGAAATTTCAACAAGAGCAGCAGCTGAAGGAAGAGAAGGTACAGATGGAAATGCCTATAAACCATATAATTCCACACTGTTTTCAAGATGTAATGTTAATAAGTATGTTTAATTTTGTAAATGTTTGCAGAACCTACTTGGAAGAAATGCCAGCTGTATCAGAAAGCTCATGCATATGACTTACTGGTGTTTAAATTAAGCTGGCATTGTGTCCTGGGCTTTAAAATATTGTAGAAGTAACACTTTCCAATAGCTGTTTGTTTTCATGTAGTGAACTTCCATAATTCTGACTTCTGAGGATGCTTAGTCAGCAGTATGAGCTTTTACATTCAAAGACATTTTCAAAAAACCCTGAATGATGATACAAGTTTACTTCTCCCTATATAAAACTGATCTAAAAAATACTGTGTTTTTTTTAAGTAGTAATGAATTCAGACTGATCTGATTAAAAACTTTGCTTTTCTGAAGCTATCAGTGTGCAATGACTGAAGTAGATCAACTGTCTGGGTAAGCAAGTACAGTAGAGGTGCAGCTCAAAGTATGAGGGGAGTAAAGGTGTTTGATAAAAAACTTACTTTACAGCAATAGCCCATAATAACCTCTGATATAATATCCTGAAACAGCTTTGTTGAGAGTTGAATCTCTTGTCTAGGTGTCATCAGTAAGATCAGTGCACAGCCTCTAGACAGTTAATCATGTGTCTCATGCATTCCCATTACTTTGTACCAGAGCAGTTGTTGTTTATTTATTTATTTTTGGTCTAGCTCAAGAAACAGCTACTAGAAGAAAAGGAAACCTCCCTTAAACTTCTGAGGACTGAGCTTGAAGAGGAACACATGAGGTCTATGATAGCAGCAAAGAAGCAGTGGCTGGAAGAAAAAAAACAGCAAGTTCAAGAAGAAGTTGCATTAGCCAAAGTTCACTGGGAAAAGGAAGAAAAAGAGGTGTGAAACTTATATCAGGGAATTTCAATTTTTTTTCTTGTTTTATTGTTTATTTTCAGAAACAGAACTTTAGATTTATGTGCTGTTAATGTGCCATTGGAAGTGGCTGTTAAGGATCTGTCATTTTAAAAGCCTCTGAAAAAGTCATTAGGTATTATACATGTTTCATATTTTTAAAGAAACCAAAAACCTAGATCTTGCAAAGTAACAAAGAGAATACCCTGAATGTCACAGCTGGTAATATGCTGGAGTTTTCCACCCTGATGCTTGAGTGAAGGTTATGCTGTCTGTTGTTTCACTCAGGTATCATGTAGAAATCCCTTGTGTATCCTATCCCACAGAAAAAAGCTCTGATGAGCCACCAAACCCTCTCCTCTCTGTGCATGGTTTTGTTTTTCTCCTGTTGAGGAGGATCATTGGTGTGAACAGTGTTTCATTTGCTAAACACCAGTGAAATCTATTTATTTAGATACTGGGGAGATTTTCTTAAAAAATGTTTTTTTCCTTAGAATAAAGAACAAGTCTTTGCCAAATTAGAAAGAGAATGGCAAAGTAGGCTGGAAGAAATGAGAAGAACTGTAGTTGAATGTAATGACTGCAGCTGCCAAACTGACCAAGTTACAGTTGTGGATGAAGTTTCAACTAAAGAGTTAGAAGGGACTGTTGAAGACCAGAGGCTGCAGATCCAGAAGGCTCTGAAAGAAAATACGGCCTCTGAAGAGGCCTTAAAAGAATTTGAATTAGAACTGGGAAATAAATACTGTAAAAATCTTGCCAGCCAGGTAACAAATAATTGTTCTGTCTGCCTGGAGTCTGTGAAACTGCTGTGTCCAATTAAGTCACCTAAAAAAAAAAAAGTGGACTCCTCCACTAACTTCCTCTTAAGTTTAGTATTGATATTTGCTGTATTAGAAATAGAGTTCTTAAAAAAGTTCTGAAAAAACTGTAGCATGTGGTTTGTTTTTCACACTGTTAAATAAGTTTTGCAGGAGTTTTTAACAGAACTGATCAACACTGGCTCAGATTTTATAGCATTTTGTTAAAAATAAATTTAGTACTTTTAATTTTGGCATAATTTTTGCATCAAGAAATGCCTGAAGTGGTGCTGGTCTGATTCTTTTGATTTCTGTAAAGGTAGGCAATCCAAACTGAAGTCTGTTCTTGCACTGTTACATGAAAGTAATATAACAATGTATTCAGTGTACCTGCCTACCTACTGAAGCAGATTTTTTATCTGTTTAAAGGTAGATGCAGCTTTAGCCCAAGCTCATGCCAAGTGGCTGCAAGAGTACAAACTAAATTTAAAGATAGAACAAGAAAAATGGGAAAAGGAACACCAAAAGACTACAGCAAAACAGGTAGCTCAAAATACTACTACTACTGTGTTGATAAACAGTTCAGTCTTCCAAATCCCATCCATTACTGAGGAATGAATGTAGACATAGGCACAGGGAGTCACTAAGGAGTCACACTTTCTTGTGTACTCTGCTCCACACCCATTTTTTGCCTATATAGGTTTAATTTTTATTAAAAAAAAATTGAAAATTTCTCCAATAGATTTATAATGGCTCAGAGTTCCATTTTGTGTATCTATGAATGTGTGTATATATTTCTAATGACTGTGTTGTGTATTTGCCAGTTAGCACTGGTTCTCTCAGCGGCCGAGGAGAAATGGAAGAAAGAATATGAAAGCACAGAGAGATCTGGACTAAGAGTTAAAGAACTTGAAGAAAAGATAATTTCTCTGAGGAGAGAATTGGAGCTAAAGAAAGAGGAAATCCCTGCAGCTGTCAAAGCAGAACTAGCAAAAGCCCGTGTGCAGTGGAACAAAGAAAAGCAAGAAGAAATTCTGCAGATACAAGAGCAAAATGAGAGAGACTACCAGTCATTCTTAGATGATCATAGAAACAGAATTAAAGAGGTCCTTGCAACAGCAAAGGAGGACCTTGCAAAGCAGAAGAATGATCTCTCCATTCAGAAAGAAGCAGAAATAAAGATGTTACTAGATCAAAAGCAGCGAGACTGGAAGGCTCAGGAAGCCAAGAGACTGCAGGATGAAATTAATCAGTATGAGGAGAAGACTCTGGTTGAGCTGGAGTATTTGTTGAGTGAAATTCATGAAGAACTAGTCAAGTGCACACAGAGTAAACATTCTTGGAAGGACAAGTGTTTTGACTCTCCTGTTCAATTAGCCAGTCAAGGCAAAGACAAACTGAAGGCTTGTTTACAAAAGGCCTATAGAACCACAGTCTGCACAATTCTGGAAAAGAAAGAGAGAGAATGGAAAGAGGTAATACTTCTGTAAATTATAACTGCCAATCAGACAAGGGATTTGAGAAGTCAAACAGAAAATTCAACATTTGTGTTCATTGATAAGTGTACTCTAAACCTAAAAGGTTTAAATCTACTATAAGCAAGTGAAAAGAGAAAGGATGTAGCTTTGACACATTCAGTCTTTAAAGAGGAGAAAGTCAGGTTAGGAATGTCATTTATGCAAAGACTTGTAAATTAAGGAGATTTATCCACATGCTTAAGATTGGGAGCCTGTTGAAGGCTCCTTGTAATCTCTTAGATGGGCTGTAATGACAGAACCCACCTCAGATTTTTGCATAGCTGCAAAATCCATTTTGCAGTTGTGCTTGGATAGTGATTGTGGTTCATGTTACACTTCTTTTTCCTTCTCTTTATACAAATAAAGATGAAACCAGTAAATCCTTTTTGCAAATTGCCTGCAGTAGGTCAGTTTGTCAGTTAGTCAGTTCTGTCATGGGAATAGGAGTCTTGCCTATTTTATTGTGCCTCTAGGAAATCTTTTTCAGTGTGCCTGCCCAAATGAGGAAAGATGTCTTACCCTCTTCTGGAGGAGTTTGGAGCTAAGTTGAAGCCTTTACTTCTGTTGTTTTAGCAGATTCCTCTTCTTGCAGTGCTTATGCTTGTAATAAGTTTTTTGTTGCAGGGAGCATCCCACCGGAAATGCCATTGCCACCCAGCATTTAGTAGCTGGGGAATTGTCTGAGAGTAGGACAGAGAAAATGTCTTGTTTTTCAAGAGAAGATGGGATGTTACCATTTCTTTAGTGCCAGTGTATTTCTGTTCAGCAAGTGGGCCTTAAATGTTTTCATGTCACAAGACATATCCACAATGGCAAAGAGAATCAGGAGTTTTATTCCTGTGCCTTATGAGCCTTCTGCAGTGGAAATGAAATGTCTGTTGGTGAACTGTTTAATACACCTTTGAATCTCAAAACATTGGTTGGCTTGAACCACCTTATCTAGTGAATTCTTTTTAATTTCCTAATAATGTTTTTTTCTTTTTAAAAAGCAAGTTATCTTCAGCTATTCAAAGACGAGGTATAGTTCTGCAATGTTAAGGGCTACTGACATTTCCAAGCAATACTCAAGATAATCAGGCAGTGCTATTGCAATGATTTATGCTAAATGAAACTTCTATATCATAGAATAGATGTTTTCTTCATGATTTGTCTTGTAATCTGTAGTTCTACTACAGGTTTAAAGTGCCTGTGTTAAAATTATTGAAGCCACTTGGTGGCCAGGGTTGGTTGTGTGTGGAACACTTTTTTTGCTGTGTTGTGTTTTCAGGAAGTGTTTTTCCATTGCAGAAATATGAAGAGCTAGTCAGTAATGCAAATAAAGAATCATGCCCTTACCCACAACATGGTGCAGGAAACACTGGGGATGTGGCAAGACCCTCTGTGTGCAATGTTGGACACCAAGCAGAAGCACAAAGGAGACTGAGAAGACAGACACCCTTGCAGGAAGCTGGAACAGACAAAGGTATTGGGTTTGATCTTAATCTGGCAGATTGCATATCATCAAATTAAGCTTGTTAGTAGCAGTTTTTAATAGTCAATATCCTATTGATAACCCCAAGGCAAAGTTAGCTAATTAGTAAATATTTGGGTGATAGAGGAAGATACAGTTCTTCTGACTGTAAGGTTGCTTAATATTGCATAAACTAAGTTAAAGTCACAAACTGCAACTAATGGTACTGGTCTCCAATTTACTGATTTAATGCTAGGCTTTGAGGTTTCACTTTATCAAATGCTAGCAGCTTTCTGCTTTTTAAAGCCGTTCTTCAGGAGGAAAGAGATAACTGTCTCATCTGTTAGAGGTGTGTGTATTCTTTGGGGGGTGTTAGCAGTAAAACCTTTGGAGTATGTAACAGTTCATATGCACGGCAGTGTTGGCCATGATATGCAGGGCATGGTCTAAACTATGTTTTATAAATGGGTAATACTAGATTGGAGCTTCAAAGATTGAATTATACTGCTTGCTCTTGGCATTACACAAGACAAAGAATCCTGCATTCATGTAAAAGATACTATTGTGTTAAGAACTTGCTTGACCTGGCATGGTAGTCTTCTCTGGTTCTTTTGGTCAAGAATGTAGTTGAAAAAAGTGTGAATCCCTGGGTGGTGTTTCTCTCTCTTTTTGTTTTTCCCCTTCTTCCCTTTCCCCCCACTCCCTGTGCCTAGTATGTGCTTTAGCATTGTAGCTCTTCCCAAGGCTGTCATGTGTACTATGGCAAAACTGGAGCCACTGTAGATGGGAAGAACTTCACGGGAGGGAGAGATGTCCCTGGGGCTTTCTGTTTACTTTGAGTTCTTACGCAACTGAAGAACATAAAGCAGCAAAACCCAAGAGAGTTTTTGGCTCTGTGCCTGTAGTGTGACTTGAATTCCTTCAACACCAACATAACAAACAGTCTATTAGCACAGAACAATACCAGCACTGCAGTGCTCCTGTCTCTAGAGCGCCCTGGCCTGGCTGTGGGGCGCAGCCGTCGCTGTCCTGGAAGGAGCCCAGTCTTTGTGTGTCCCTTAACCAGCCTCAGACGTGTGAGAGCCTTTCCAGCTGGGACAGTTTCCTTCAGCTGTCTTCAAAAGACCCTGCTTGGCTGTTGGTTTAAAAAAAACCCCAAAAAACCTAAAAAAATTTTAAAAGCATTTAACCTACAAGTCTTTTTGCTGACTGGAGAACTCAGATCATCACTGATGGAAGTGCATTGAGGCTGTGAGGGCTGTATGAGTTGATAGATGCTGCTGCACCTTCTGGAACAGCCTCTTGTGATTAGTTTAACTGGGCTAAAATATTGCACACTTTCCAGTGAGAAGGGAACTGAGTGGAACACTGAAAATAGTTTGGGCTTGATTCTTTTCTTTGGTCCATTTTGATGTATAACTTCTAGCAATTACTGTTGCAAGTCAGAAATGTACAAAAAGGAACCTTGGGTCTCAGGAAGATTTGTGCTGCTAACGCTGCTGCCAGGAGCTTGAAAAAAGAGAGGCTGTGTGCCAGGACTTGAAAAGAGAGCTGGAGATGGCCCACAAACATCTTCAGCTTGCTGTGAAGGAATATGAAGCTAAGTCAGAGCAAATCCAAGGTTAGGATTGTTAGTCACCTAAAGACAACTTTGATTCTCTCATCTGTTGGATCCTTTAATTTTCATTGGAGACTGGGGTTTTGGTTATTAACCTCAAAACAAACAAAAAAACCCTCCTCACCACAATAAAGCAACAAAACCAACCAAATTTTGTCTTATATCTTTATATCTTGAAGGCATGGTTGCTAACCCACAAATTAATAATTCTTTTTCAATGTTTGTCAAAACCATCCTTGTTATTTATCCTGTCCTCTCTCCAAGTATGCTTGATATCTCAGTTTAGTGTTAGTAATGGCATATGAGGGCTTTAAGCTTATTTAATTGCTGTATGAGATGATTTTTATACTCAGACTTTATTGAGTGTGTTGGGATCGATTCCTATCTGCTTGTTACTTCAACAGCTGTACTGCAACTAATGATGTTTTGGGACATTGAGCTCTTGTACCAGAGGCAGCAGTTATTACATAAGCATATCTTGAACTTGAATTTAGAGAAATGGAGTGAATTATGGTTCATCTTTCTTTAACAGAAAATGAGATGGTTCCAGGAGCTCTAATTTCAGGGAACTCTGAGATGAAGACTAAACTGAAAGACCAGGGATCACCACCAAGGTATTTAAAAAACTAAATAAAATTATTTCTTATTTTGGGAAGACATAAGTTGGTTTTTTTTTTT
>VXBB01008585.1:296113-314518 GCA_013399915.1 Illadopsis cleaveri
TTTTTTTGCAATGTGATGTGTATGCATTTCAGGTCACTGTCAAGGGGAGGCATCTCAAAACCTTGTGCATCCTCTGACTCTGTGAAAGGTCTGGAAGAAATGCGTGCTCACTACATTAAAGCTTTGAGCAAGATTAAGTGTAAGTACTAAAGTCTTAGCTAAAAATTTAGTGGAGTAAAACAAATTACTTTGTTGCTTCTTCCTTTAGCCAGCTTGGACAGGAATCTGACAACCAAATCACATGAGAAGTAAATTTTTCCATCTTACTAGAGTGACTGTGAGAAATGGAATTGTCATCCTAAATTTAACATGTAATTGTGATGGGCAAAGCCTTGCTTTGTTGTACTGTAGTATATCTTTTAAAGTGGTAAAGTGTATTTTGAGAACTGATCTTGTTTCTCCAGAAGAAAACCTACCTAGCCTGCAGTTTGTCCTGACAGAAAATCTGCTTTTCTCTTGTGCTGTATCCTGCCTTCTGGCTTAGTCAGCAACCTTCTGGGTGAGGAGAAAGGATTAAGTGTAGCACCAGGTCTTACCTGAGTGCAGCAGGTAATTCTAGTTGCATGGCCATTGAAAAGTTTCTAGACCCATGTTCTACCAGCCAACATTCCTCCCAAATTCCTGCTTAAGATGCAGAATTAGACAACTGAATTCCTTTCTGATGCTTCATATTGACCTGCTGTGGTTTGCCCTGGCATTCATCCAGTAGACAGCAACTGGCACAAGGATTTGGTGGAATGTTGGCAGGTAAATCCATGTCCTTGCTGACTTGTTCCAGGTCTGTTAGACAATCCCAGTTTGTGGTGTTGGCTTTTTCCTCACTGTGGGGGAAAACTGGTACTAATGAAGTGTGTTTGTAGGTGATATGCTTTGTTATATCCGTGAAAGTAAGGAGCGAGCTGCTGAAATGATTAAAGTGGAGGTTTTAAGAGAGCGCCAAGAGACAGCACGGAAAATGCGCAAATACTACTTGACGTGCCTTCAACAACTGCTCACTGATAATGGCAAACATGAGGGGTAGGTTCAAGTATGTTTAGAAATGACTGTTGGCTGTGCAAGAGGTGTGTGGATGTTAGTCTGGTGTTTGTCCACCTTGGAGCAAACAATGTCTGGCCTGAAGTCTTGCCAGGCTGCACGTGTTGGTGCCAGGTCACTGCTGAGCTGCCTGGCACACTGTCCTCTCAGTATCCTCTGACTCTCAGTAACATTGCCTTGAAGTAAAATGTAGAGTTGAATTGCCCTTAAACTTGTTTTTGGTTTTGTTTTTTTTCCCATGTTCTGCAATTCTTGACAGAGCTGAAAAGAAAATAATGGATGCTGCCAGTAAACTTGCTACAATGGCTAAAGGACTGGAAACTCCTCTTCGGCACGTTCACCAGCGCAAATCTGCCCGCCCAGGTGTGCTGGAGTCTGTGGTTCTTCTCTTCTTGATCATGCTCATTTAATGCATGTAGTAAGGAAAATGCTTTTCTTCCAGTATTAACATTATCCTCAATTATCTATCTCTTTCCCTCCTCTCCTAGCTCTGCATTTAAATTCTGATCCTGGAGGTGAGTGCTCCAAAAAAGATTGTGTGCTTCAGACTAGGTCACACCAAATGGAAAGCAAATCATGTAGTGAAAGCAGTACTGAAAAAGCCACTGATAGAGTTGTCCAGAAGTGTGTTCCACGTGACTTGAGGCAGCAGTTTGATGCAGCACGGACCAAAACTCAACATGTGCTTTGTGAAACAGTGACTTCAGGTATTCAGAACAGGAATAATTCTCAAAATCTGGATGGTGCTTCTAGAGGTGTTCTACCAGAATGTTATCCAAATGAAGATGGAAGAAGAGCAAAATATGGCCCTGTTACAAATATAGACAAAGGACCTTTGTGTGCTGCACGTAATGGTGTAGGTCCTCCCTCTGCTGGTCAGGGAACACTACAAAATGTGCAAGTACCCAGTGTTACAAATGGCCACACCAGCTCTGGGCCAACTCATCATATGCTTAAGAGCAAGGATGGAAGAACAGGCTTGAAAGAAGATAGATGTATCCAATCATGTGGAAAAAGGAAAGCTAAGTCTAAGAGAACTCAGGAATTTGATTTTAAAGACACTCCAGAAAGAGATGAAGGAAGCAGCAGTGAATGGAGTTCTGGGAATGGAAGCTTGCTTCTGGATTGTGGTGAAATGCCTCTCTTGTATCCTCGACAAAAAGCCAACCGTAATGTTCAAGCAGAGACTGTGTACTGTGAAGAGTTTTCTCACATCAGGCCATTTTCCCCTGCAGATGAAAATGTTAGTTCTTGGAGAGACATTTCTACTGGCAGTGGCAAGAATCTCAGTACAAAAAGCAGCACAGAAGTTTACAGTAGAGGCCAGCAGATAACAAACCCAGAACATACTTCATTCCTCAACTCTTGACAAATCAAATTCAGCTGTCTCACAACTCAGTGCAACATCAGATTCAAATGTAGGAAAATGCTGCAACGAATGCTTGGAGAAAAATGGTGTGGGATCCCTATTCTCAGCAAGATAGTGGTTTTTAATTAGCCCACTCTAACTTGAACCAATACCAGCACTCCTTTTTGAAGGAAAAAATTAACTTGATGTTTTAAATAAAAGTGTGGTGATTGAGGAAAACCTCTTCTACTGTGTCCATTTTGTGATCAATGTTACACTAACAAATTTTATTAAGTTACTTGAAATATTACTGCAGACTTTTGTTTACCTTTGTAATAACACTTTCATAAATGTTTATACTGCACTAGATACAAATTTATTAAATAGAATCTATTTTTATATTCAATTTAGTGTGCAGTGTTTATCTAAAACCAAGCTACTGTAACTTGTGGTCATTTTTTAAATGGTTATCAGAATTCCTTCAGAGTGTAATGAGAGATGTTTTGGGGTTTGTTTGAAGTTAGTATTTTAATTGACTTTTCCATTTTGAGGGACCCCTGTAACCCTCTGTTTGTGTTCCCACAACAAAAGCAAATATGCTTGCATTTTTCCATTAAATTATCATAACAAATTACATTTCAATTATTCTTTCCTTTGATACAGCAAAGAATAGCTCATACTGGGGGTAAGAAAGGTATCAATTAGAATGACCATATTCTGTAGGTGTTTCTTAATTAGTATAGGTTATCAGGTTAAACTGAATATGTAGTAATTTCCCCTGCTGATGCTGAGAAATCTCCTATTTTAAAGCCTGCTCACATTTTAAAGAGAATTTCAAAATGTTATCTTTTTTTCCTAGACTTTTCCCTTTCTTTGGGATGGCATTTCATTTCCAGTGTTCCTGTGACAAGCAGAGGATTTTGCTGCTGGCTTAGGCAGCGGGTGATTAAATCATACTTGTTGCAGTTAATAGTTATGGGCCAGCAATTCACAACCACAGTAATGTGGGAGTTGTAAGCAAAAAGGTTTTGCTTGCTATTGTTCAGTGATATTAGGAGAAGAAAGTCTGACTGTTCTCTCAAGGATGTTTTGTATGCCTTTCATATGTAACGTGTAACTGCTTATTTGTTAAGGTTGCTTATTTGGTCTTTTGGAGTTGAACATCACAGCTCAGTTTGAGAATCTTTTGAGTTTTAAGAGGAAAATAGTACAGATTCTGAATAGAAATGTGTTTAACTTCCTTTACAAAAATGTCCTGCATGCTTGTATTCCAGGATAACTGGCTAGGTAGAATGCATTGCAGCTCTTGGTACGCAGGCCTGGGTTGTGACTTGAGACTTTCACAGGCACTCTAATGAGAGACTTCTGAATTTCTTGGTGGCTTTCATGTTGCCCATAAATCCAACCCCACTTCCTCTTTAGTGAGGTGGGGTTTGTCATCATCAGTGGGAGCAAACTGAGGCCATGAGAGATCACTGGTGCCTAAACAAACACGGGCCATGGTTAAGTTCAAGGGCCAAATTCCAAGCTCTTAGCTGAGGAAATAGCTGTGGCCTTGTCTGCAAAGGAAAGTTTTTACTAGTTGTCCTCTAAGCCCCAAGTGGAGGATTTTTTCCTTTTTTTTTTTTTTTTTCCAATGATGAGTGGCTGTTTCTGGTTAGCTTAAACATTTTCCCAAATTCCACAAGGTAAAAAAGAAGCACATTTAGTCCTGTGTGAGAGGTACTTATACAAATGTTTAAGCCAATACATCAGACTGACTCAATTCTTGGGAAAATTCAGAAGCCAGCCCAGCTTACAGATTTGATCTGTAAAAGTAAACATCCAGCTATCCTGTAATGACATCCCTGACCATTCAGGCAGCAGCTGAGGGCCTGTCATCTCATTGCTGTGGACCAAATGGAACTTTTCCAAATATGCCATCTGAGGTGGGTTCAAGAGCTTCTCTGTAGCTCAGTGACAGTGTGCAAACTGCTTTTAAAATTTGACAATGTAACTCTTTGCTACACATTTTATTTCTGTTGCCTTGTTCAGTGTTGTGTACATAACTCTGACTGTCAATTCCCACAGCTTTTAACAAATTCACTGTGTTTAAAATCTCAGTGGTTTCAATGCAGAGTGAGGTATTTACTGATCCTACATATTTAATTTAGAAGCTGGGGCCACACCGATGAGGTGGGACCTTCCACTTGACTGACTGCTCTTGTCTTGCTGTTTCAGTTATGTCATACTGGGCAACTTCAGGGACCAAAACTGAAATGTATGTGAGAGTGTGAAGGTAGGTAAAGATTCAGGTAAATTCTTGCTCACCTAATGCTTACTGTGTGTCTTGTTGAAGTGACAACTCCAGGGAGCTCCAGATCTGTCAAGGATTTTAAGTTTTGCTTAATGAAAATCAGCAGTAGAGGCCAAGAGTGAAGATCTACATCAAAACAGCAGCAGTCATTCCCTGGTGAGTAAAGTTTAAGGTGCAAGATGATCCTTAGCCCAAGAATCAACAGCTCCTAGTAAAAAGTGTTCCTCAGCCCTCCTACTTCCAATGTCAGTAGGAAAGAATGAAGCAATTAACAGAGTAGCATAGGGGGTGGCAGCTCCTGAAATTGGACAGCTGACACCAGTCAGAAAGGAGGATGCAATGTTGTAGTGTGTGTGCTTGGACTTGGATAGTTGAGCCAAGATTGTAGTAGAGTCACTAAATGAATCTCTTAAAATAAGCCTGTCATGTATTTTCACCCACTAGGTTAATATGGTTGAAAGAACTTACCTGCTTTATTCAAGAACTGATTACCTGCTGTTTACCTGTGATTCAGATGACTCCTTTTTCAACACTGTGTTTATGCTGTAGGAGCCAGATCAAATTTTATTCTAGTAATTTTGCAGTTTGGCACTATTTAACTTAAACTTTCTTTAGCAACACCCCCAAAGTAGCAGAATGCTACTGGTATTCTTTTCTTTGCTGTATTTTGTTCGCTAGATTTTCTTTGGCTGATTTATCTTGTAGTTCTAATATGGGACAGCAAATGGTAAATAGAAAAGAATTAGACCCAACAGTCTTGATTTTACCATGCTTGATAGTTTTCAGTCTGGTTCAGCCAGTTGTCTGTTCTGCAGAATAACTACAATCTTTGCAAAATACTTTATCAGATTGTGGAAGCCTTTCAAGAGTGCTATGATCAAATTGAAGTTCCCTAAGTATAACCTGTGGATATGCAACTAACAAGATCTCTGGCTTGCTTGCATTCCCAGGCTTTACTTACCACCTTTGCAATTTCAAATCTCCTTTGGCGGCCCCTACCTCTTACTTTACTTTATAGTTGGAACTTTCCTCTGAGGTTTGACGGTCTACTTACTACTGTATCATGTCCCTTTTCCCATAAAGTGTCAAGCTGGCTACACTTCCCAGAGCTATTGAGATACACAGTCACATATATATATATTTTTCATTCATCCTTAAAATTTGCTGTCAAAGCTATTCTTCTGCTGTTGGAACTCTGTTCTCATGTTTCCCTTTGTTCTGTGGGAGTTGCTAAGATTTCCCATTGAAATTTATTTTTCTCTTTTGTGCAGATTCACTGCAGTCCTGTCTCCCACAGTGTGGATGGCTTACAATGGAGACGATGGCAACCTGGCAGTGATACAGGAGCACATTACTTGCAGCTGTAGTGAGATTTCACCCAGCATTCTGAAGCAGAGTACTTTGCACTTCCAAATTAATCCTGCTCCTCTCTGTTCTTGTTGCTTGAGTAAATATTTCACTCTTGTGTAGACTTTGATGGTGATCTGTGTGAGAAACAAGGTTCTTCATTTCTTTCTTGTACATGCTTACCTACCAAGCAAGCTTTTGAGCCCAATGCCTTTTTCACACTTGATAAAATGAGTCTGTTTCCATCATGTGGAATTGCTTCTTCTTAAATCTGAATACAAGTAAAGAAATCCATGTCTATTGCCAAATGTTCTGGCTGAATTCCATCCCTGGTGTTCTGGCTTCATCCAGATGACGAATGTTCCCTGTCAGCCTGCAGCCTAGTGAGAGAGGACAATGGTACAGAAATCCTGTAATTATCTAATCAACTTTTCTTAGAATGTTAAGCAAATGCAATTCTTTAATACTCTGGCTTTACTATAGCTGTTAATTACCATGTGCAAATGCAATTTGTACAGCAAAACCGAGTAGAGGAAACATTCACTTGTAAGTTACTTTACTCCCCTCTAGTGGTCTCACACCACAAGTACGTTTATGTAACACTTCATCACCATACGTTTAAGGACAGTGTTAGTATTCTGTAAAAACCAAAAGTCTTCTGGTAACTTCTCCTTCCTTCTGCTCTTCTTCTCTTTCTATAGAGAAACCTCTTCAGGGATTGAGGTTCTTGCCAATGTAGCTCTCTAAGTGAAATTGTTCTTTATATGTTGACTTTAATTGAAAGTCAAAATGTACCCCCAGCTTTAAAATCTGTATGTGCAGAAAAATCTCAAAGCTATGTGGAAAATGTTTATTTTTTGTGCCCTCAAAGGTGTTCACAGGGGGTGTTGGTGTCATTGTCATAGTGACTTAAACTGCAGCCAGGGCTGTAGAAACAGCAGCAGAACCCAGTCCTAACTGCAGTGCTGCTGTGTGTGTGTTCTGTGGCACATGCCAGGTTTTGGTGTGTGTCTAACAGTGTTTGGGCCTGTGGGACATAAGGAGCCTGTCAGATGACTGGGTTCCTCCTTTAAACTTGCCAGTTGGCCATTTTGTGTACTATGCAGCTTTCACGAGGTGGAAAACAGGCAAGAGCCTACAGGATCAGAACGGAAACTTTTTCTTTCCCTGTGTATCCCTGGTTCATTGCTCAAGTTACTGATGTTGTAATCCAGGTGTGCAGCACGAGCTACATTTAGCAATAGTTAATGGGTAGTATTCTTGTCTAACTTTTTCCTTGCTTCCTGGAGTCTGTATTTTAAACAGAAATGACTTGCTAATGTCCTTGGAGAAGATAGGGTAACTACTAAGAGACTTATCATCTGTTTCTGGTTAGGCAGAGGGTATAAAGAAAAATGTAGATAGAGGATTCACTTTTCAGAAGTTAGTTGCTCTTTTCAAACTTCCCACTAGAAGCATTTCTGTTTTCTTCTAGAATGCTTTGGACTAATATTTTGAAGAAAATAAAGGGGAATAAAAAGAGTATAGGGCCAATAAAGAAAATGTTGACAATATTCCATTTGAAAAAATACAGTTCTTCTAAAATACTTCACAGAATTGTGTTTGTCTTCATATTTAGTTATGGGAGAAAAATGGAACCATTCCAAGAATCAAAACATTTTAACACTCTTTGACTGGAACCTTTTGTTTTAAAATGAGTCTTGGTTTGTCAACTTTTGCAGCTCTAAAAAGTCAAAATTGAAACGAAACAGTTTAGGAGATCCAAATCCGGCCTTTTTCTCCACGTGATTTTTCTTTTGTGGAAAACTTAAGTGTCTCCGTTTCCTTCCAAACTGGAAGGAAACCAAATGTGAAAAGTAAAATCCTTCATAAAACGTAACTCCTGTCTTCCTGCAGTGCTCTTACAGGAGATTATTTGCCTGTGTCAGCGATGCATGCTACAATAACCAATAGCTGGGGAAACTATTTCCTACGCTTCTCAAGATTGTTCCCTTTAGGTCATTAGCAGATAGTTCTAATAAACATGAGCTGAGCCAGTAGAGGCTTTGACTCTATTTATCATTGCGGATGTCTGAGCAGTCCCCGTGGGAAGCTGTGACCAATTCATCAGCCAGGGAGTTTAACTTGTTCTTAACTCTTCTCTTGAACAGCAGTGTCAACAGTCAAACTGAATCAAAATCATTCACATGTACACATGTAGGAAGCAGGTAAGGCATGTAGTGTTGAAATAAAATCATCTGTACAGCTGTAAAAAGCACACAGGCAGGCAGCTGGTGCAGAAGTTGCTTTACTCAATGAGCTGGCAGGGCCTGCCTTGGGAAGTGTGTGGGCCTGAGCAGGGCAGGATCTGTTGCTGCTTGGGCACCCTGCCTGACACCTGCCAGGTCTGTAGGTGGGCCCAACCCAGCACTGCTACTCCAGCAGGGCAGTGGGGCTGAGCTGACACATTTCCCTGCCTCCTTTGGTGGTATTGCTATTCTTTGTGGGTTTCATTTGTTAGCTCTCTGCATTCAGTCTGTGTAGTAGTCCCATAACCTTGCAATTCCAGGCATATGCTCTAGTACCTTCCTCCAAGGAGCAGATGTAGTTATTGAAGAGCTTAACATGTGAGTCAAAGTAGGACTGCAGGGTTCTTGTGCTTAGGAGAACAGGGAAGGTGGCCAGTATGAATTCAAACTCAGTGACTGTGGGTTTCTGAAACAGAAAACCTACTGAAACACTGTGCCCCATAGAAGTACCAGAGAGGAGTGATTGAACAGATTCCAGTGGAATCTGGAGCTCTGGAGGTCATTTGGTCCCCCATGCACTGAATAAGCAGGGACACCTAGAGCCAGGTGCCCAGGATTTGGAATATCTCCAAGGACAGAGACTCCACAACCTCTATGGCACAACCTGTTCCAGTGCTCAGTGACCTCCACAAATCTCTGAATATAACTGATAAATACTTGCTAAAATCCCTAATCATGAGACACATTCTGCCATCCTTAATAATTATTCTCTTCCCTTTTTGTAGTTTGAGAAGAATGAGACTGTTGACAAGGAAAACAGGTCTTAAAATGACTGTGTAAGAGGCCCAAAAGCTGTAAGATCCTGTTGTGGTAAATGAAGTTCTGGAGTAACCCAACAGATGGGCTTCTTCCTGCACAAGTTTCTGCCTTGCTGTCCAAATGTCCTTCCAGTGCTGCTGCACCTTGCCTAGACTTGGTGTCAAAGGCAGTGGCCAGTTGTCTGGAGCTTGCTTTCTGTCCTCTTCATACACTGCAATAGGCCAGTCCTACTGGGGCTTTCCGAGAGCTTCTGGAGTATGAACAGCCTTATAAATTAAATCACCACACTGTCTGGTGAATGCATTCTTGCAGGAGTGCTGGTAACTGGAACATATTTTGCTGATTATCTGAAGAACAGCAGGTTCTACACCTGGCAGCTGTCTGCTGATGGCTTAGAAGCAGGGCTGAACAGTGCAGATTCCAATGGGTTTATAGCTGGGATTTGCAGATTAACACTCTGTTGTACTCTGCAGCATCTTCCTGGGCTACATCCCACCTGCATTCTTCATGAATGGAAGAAATTCCTCAGGTTTTCTTTCTACTCTGGTTCTTCAATCACAGTTAACACAATTTAGTTCCAAATGTGCTATAAGAACTCTCTTATCCAGCCTGGGGTTTGGTTAAGCACAGGACTAACATTTCCCATATTATGAGTGTAGCCAGTGGCATAATTGATAATATTAAATTTAAAACGCTTAAACTTTATTATTTTCTTTATTTTTTACTTGCAAATGGTATTATACAGTTTTTGACTGCAGGAAGGGGAAGGACAGCTTGTGAAACAAACTTGTCAAAGCAGGGTAAGTAGCTACCAGGGTTGCCTAAGTCAACTGCCCTTAACGTGGAGTTTGTGATAGGGGGAAAGGTGGAAACCCAACAAAAAGGAATAACACAGAAAATAATAGTTAGATTTCAAATGCTGAACTGGCCTAGAAGAAACAACTTTTTTTCAGGATTCTGTGGGGAATGACTACTGTTGGCACATGCATATCAGTGATCTGCTGAACTGATATAATGGTACAGTTGTTTTTATAAGGCATTTAGCTCTGAATTTGACACTCCTGAACATGTGTATTAGAGCATGATACATATGTGAATTCTGAAGACTTATTTTTTACAAGTTTGAGTAAATTCAAAAAGCAGTTATTTCTTGGTTTAGAGAAACTTCTGGAATTTCACTTTTTTATTTTCACTGTGCAGGACTCTGAATATTTAGTCAGTAAGACTGCACAGGCTTTTTGTTGTTAGTTCACTGTTTGTGACAAAAGCCCAAGTAGGTGAAGAGCCTCATGTACAGACCAATGAATGCAGAGGACTGAGTAGTTTGACCAGGAGGAAAGACTTTGTAGCCAACTGTATGGAAGCAATTGTTTCTGGTTCTCCATAAAGCTTTCAAATCCATGTAATAGGCTCTTTTCAGAAATTTTACTGCTCTAGCTTTGCTTAATTGATGGAATAGCATTCACCACACTGAAGTCAGGGCATGCTCTGAACTGCACTGAAATAAATGCAGAGGGGAAAAAAAAATATCTTGGGCTTGAACTAGGCTTGTATTGCCAAGGGAAGCTTCTCCAGATCATTGCAGTGCAGGGAAACTCTGTTTTCCCAATAGTTTATCATAAAATGTGTCCAGACTGGAGCCTCTGAAAGATTTCCTTATCTTGAAAAGGCACCATGAATCTCCTTATTTACATCATCCACTTTTCAGCCATAAAATTACACTTCCTTCCTTTTACTGATGAACAGGAGTGGGAAAAGTCAGCCTTAATTTATATCCATATATCTATAGATAGATAGATATAGGTGTCCTTTTTCCCAAGCATCTTCTGTCGAGTATTTTTCCATGGCTCTCCCTCATGGGTTTCGAATGACATTTCCTCTGCTGACTCTGTGCCTGTTCGACCTTCATTCTTATTTGTCTGAAGCTATGTGGTATTTTTCTTGGTATTGAAAGGAGTTCACTAAGCTAGAAAAAGTGTTCAACATCTTTATTTCAAATTTGTAAAGTGTCAAAACCTGACTCTTTAAAAAAGAAATGTAGCAGCACAATCTCTTCTGAACTCCACCCCATTCATCACAGTAATAACAATTTTGGGTGGACCTGGTGTTGATAATTTGTAAACCATTAGGGACATTCTAGAGGCAGTAATTCTGTTTTTTAAAAAAAGCTGAAAAGAATTTTTTATTGTTGGAATTTCTTCCCCCATTTAAACATAATCTGAATAATTTGTACTAGAGGCTAGTAAGTTACTCTCATTTCAAGTGTTCCAAGGAATAGATTTTAACTCTATCCCTGTTTCTTAATTTTCTGTAGGAGAGAAAAAAAGGGTTTTCAACCTCCAAAAAACATACAGAGCTTTCTTCTTGTCCCTTCTCATTCCGACTTTGAGCCACAGCATGTGGAATCTATTGCAACTTCCTCCTGAAATAGCTTCTTTTACTTAATTTGGCTGCTGGTAAAATGAATATATTTTTTAATTAACTGCGATTTTTATTTCCTATTTCCTTATAAGTAAAGGCAATCTGATTTTATCCTAAAAATAGCTATGAAGCATCTATATACTGCAAATCAATCAGTTTGCCATGAGTTGAACCAATACATAAATGAGAAAGGGCTAAAAATGAAACAGAATACTCTGTGAGTTAATAGGTAGTTTCCCATTGATGTCTCTGGGCTGAATTTACCCAAGTAACTGTACTGGAAGTGCACAATGCAATATATTAAAGATGTATGTATTAATAAATGGATCATTTTCTCTCCAGTGTGGTGTATAAAGACCTTGCATCTGGATGAACATTTTGAGGCAATGCAGGCTGGCTGCTGAAACTTGTGAACCTGATAAAATAACGCCCCAGTGATCTTCAGTAAGTAAATTCTAATACTTCCAACAGATGAAGTGGGAGGGAAATCCCCAAATGATTTTATACCCGGTAAGAAATCACAGACTCTAGATGAGTTTGTCTCAGTTTACTGGTATCTAGAAAACCTGAGGAAATGAAGTCAGCCTTTTCAAAGTTACTGAATAAAGGAAAGTGCAGATCAGAGCTGTTCTGAACTCTTTACTGGCCAGAGACTCATCCCTTTCCTGGGTGAGTCAGCGGCGCTCCTGCAGAGGAGGCGGCCAACTGCACATGGGCTGTGTTATGGGAGTGCAACCAGGCAGTGCAGGGAAGTGATCCTTTACCTCTCTTGGTACTCTAGAAACTGCATCTGCACTACTGCATCCAACTCTGGGCACCCTGGCACAGAAAAACCACATTCACCCCTAAACCCAAAAGCCACTGACACCTGGAGCAAGCCTGGCAGAGGACACCAACATGGTGAGGGGCTAAAGCAACACTCTCTGAGCAAAGGATTCATCCAAACTTAAGAAACACAGGTTAGAGAGGATCTTCCTGCTGTCTTCAGGGCACAGAGGAGATAGAGCCTGACTCTTGTGGGTGGTGAGCAGTGCTGGGATGAAGTGCAGGTACAAATTTTAGGGAAGCGAAATTCCTACTAAGTATTAAGAAAAAATTGTCACAGCAAGAGCTGTGAAACAATGGAGTAGGTCACTCCAGAAAAGTGAGGTGTCCATTCTTGGAGATATTCAGAACTCATCTGGATAGAGCCTGAGCAGCCCATTCTTAAGTTGGTCCTGCTCTGAACAAGGAACTTGACTGAAGAACTTTCACAAGTCTCTTCCTATTTAAAGTCATTATTGATTCTATGAGAGCTGTATGCAATGCTCTCATAGTGTTATTTCTCAAAGGAAGGGCCTTGCAAATGGAATGTGGTGGGTTCAGAGTCTAATCCCTGGTCTCTTATTACCTATTTTATTATTTCAACTGCATCATGGGGCAACTCCCTATCAACTGAGACATCACATAGCCAGAGGAACACTAGGATGGAAAACAGAGGCAGAGACACCCAATCCCTTGCTGACAGTGTTTGAAGGAATGTAGGGCCTGATTCAGCTGTCTTTGTTGGAGTCAGTAGGGAGCTCTGCATAAATCAGAGTTTCAAGAAGAGGCTCTTGGTTACTGATTTCCACCCACTTGGAATGTATTAATTTGGATAAAAAAGCTATATCCATTTTGCTCAATGTTTTAGCCTGAAAATTCACCCATCAGTTGGCATTTTATGCTAAGCCATGAAAACTGTTTCACTTTGCTTCTGAGTTTACAGGTGGGATTTAAGAGGTCATTGGGGACAAATGTAAGACTGAGGAAGCTCGGCTTGCAACTGTTACTGTGGCAAAGTTCCCATTAAATTTGACAGGGTTATTAGCTGACAGAAAGTAGTAGTATTTCCTTTTCTTGCACTAAGGGTGGATTATAATTCTTATTTTTAAATGAAAGAAGCAATTGCTATTGTTAAGATAGGTTTTCTAGCAGTACATGTAGAATTAAATACATCACTGTATGTATATTACATTGGCATTAAAAATAAAATTCCACTGTATTTTAGTTGTATTTTTATTCAGTCTTACAAAAATAGGTTTGCTTCCCCTGCCTGGAGGACAGAATGGAAGTCATTGGATTTCTTCTGGTTTAGTTCTTCTCTTTAGGAGCCCCTAAGGAATAACTCTGATAATGGATCTGCCTTCAGCAAATGGAGACGTGTGATTAGTTTCACCCTTACTGGGTAAGGATTGACTTAAAATGAGATCTAGTTTTAGAAACAAAAACAACTATGAAAGGGGTAGAGAACATTCCTAAAAAAATTACTGAGAAGGGAATGTGTGAATTACGGCCTCCCTTGAATTTCTTTGTACTTTCTTTGTCACTGATACTGAGGAATCCAGGTACTTTAAGAGGAGAAAGAACATTTGTTTCATTCAGATCTTAGTTAAGAGAAATATATGGTTTTTCATGGGGTGATATAAAAATTTGCCTTCTTCTAGTAAATTAAAGGTGTTATTTTGTTTAGAACAACATAAGATCTGTGTTAAACTGTTCTATAGAGGCATAAATAGGAGAGATGTGTTCTGATGTAATACAACAGAGATAAAATATTGTAATTTCTGCAGAAGCACATAGGCCCCTAATGTCTAAGCCAAGAAAGAACTTCTATTTCCTCTCATATTTCTTATATTACAGAAATATTACAACAACACTTTGCACAGTATCACAAATTATGGAATTATATGTTAAGGTAGGTTGGATTTCCTTCTCTATCACTGTAAACTCTGCTGACAGATGGAAACTTCAATTAAGCCATTTGTAAAAATTAAATAAAAGTCTTGGGTGAAATATGTCCCCTAATCTATTAATAATGGATTCCACAGCTACTAATCACAGCTTGTCTGACCAACAGCATTAAGAAAAATCGATGTGTCTTATTTTGAGTTACCTAATTTTTTATTTTAATTTTTTAGATTTAAACCAGTTAATTGGTTGTCTGGATGTAATTACTGTTTGTGCTTCTAACGTACTTAAAAAAATACACACCCCAAAACTTTCCCACACTATTTGTTTTCATTGGCATAATAAAGGTCCTCTTAATAAAGAAATATGTAAGATGGACATACTTATTTTTGCTCACTTGGGTTAGAGTAAATGTACAGACTAAAAAAATGCAATTATTGCAGACGTTCATACAAATTGAAATAAAGAAAAACTTTATGAAATGAGCTCCCAACTTATCATAGTATTTCTGTGATAAGATTTTTCTATTTACAAGAGTTCAAAACAGTTTGCCTGAAATATGACTGTTCTGCTAACCATCCTTCAGGAGGAGAGGAAGGAGTGTTTGAGTAAGATGAAGAGGACTGGCCAGCCAAAGGCCAGCAAAGAGAGAGATCAGTGCTTTGCATCTCTGCTGCTGAGCACAAAGATCACCAGCACTGAAAATTTCAGTTCAGTGTTTTTATGTAAACCAAACAGCAGGAGAAGTAAGGCTGTCTCTGAGGATCAGTTACATGTTAATAATTTGAGCACTGTGTAAAATGATTTATGTACATGATGGTAATAAGCACAGAGAGGTGCACTAAGGCATGGATAGCAAATAGGATGTCTTATTAGAGGAATGTACTGTACTTGATTTAAAATGTGTAAAGTTATGTAAATATTAAGGGTCATTGTTTCCCAGGTGATACCCAACTGAAAAGTGAAGTCTTTGTCTTTTCTATCGCTCCTACTTATAATCAATCTACCTGTAATTATCCTGCCCTGATTTTGGGCCCTGCCACCTCAATCCATGCCATCTACATCCTCCAAAATACACCTATAAGAGCCTCAAAATCACCTGGAAGAATGAGCATTGTGGAAAAAGAGTTGCTTAAATGTTATGGAAAATTCCCCTATGCATGTAGCGATGATGTTGTATGTCTTGTTCTTGGTGTCTTTTATTTTTGGGTTTGATTCCATGGTTTGATCAAGGAACTCAAATATCATTGAGTTTCTGGATCTTGGTTAATCTGAGAGTTATCTTTCTGTTTGTCACAGGAAATGGTGATCAGCTGGATCATCAGAATTGCTCCTTAGTTGCCTTGGTTTTTTTTTCCCTTAAGTGAAACTTTAAGTGGCTGACAAGTGTTTTGGAGGCCATATAGAAATCTGTTTGTCTAGATGTTCTTCAGAGTCCAAATGTTTGCAGAGACTCAAGTGGCTGTGGGAAAGAGTGTGGATGACCCTTATCAGTAGCTCTGTTCAGCAGCAGAGAGCAGTTGTTGTTTTAAGTCTTTGGCTTGTGACAGTGTGTTTTTCTAGTGGTTTGAGAACCAAGGTGGGCACCATTTTAAAGTTGCCAACAGTGTAAGTACTGCTAATGTATAAGCATATTCTTTAAAATGACACACCAGAGGTTGATGATGTGCTACATATTTCACTAGATTAATGAACTTCCAGCCCACATATCATGTAACATTACTTCATATAGTGTAATCCACATTTCTGCAACCATGCAAGATACCAAAAAATACATCATAAAATGGGCTAGAAGATATGAGAAAGTCACCCCATTAACCTGTGACACAGACTAGATATTTTTTCTGGTAGCTCATCCACAAAATTAAAGCAGTTGAAACAGAAAATGTTGAAACCAAAAGAATGTTGGAGTAAATAGCAACCCAGAATTCCTGTCATAACTCACTTTTGTTTACTGGTAAATTCTGTTTTCACATTATAAACATAATTAGTAAATATCTGGTGACATTTTTGCAGGTTCAGTTTAACTTCTGTATTAACTAAGTAAATGTCTACATTTTGCTGTATGCATAGATGATAGTGAAGGAAGAGGACTGGATATCAATGTACTCCATGTCCTGAATTTCTTAATAGAAGGCCTAATTACTACCACCTTTATCCTCATCTCTTTTTGGTTTTGAGCAAATTTTGATTTGACACTGCAAAATAAATCCTTTAGGGAATGCTATATTTTCTCTTCAACACACATAGCCATAAAAAACCCCTTAATCTTTGTATGCTTATGTGTCAGACAAACAAAAACTTTGAAAAATTGAATTCCTATTTATCCAATTAGATTGTAACAGAAAAATCAACCTTTCTCATTAATCACAACCCCTAACTTCTACTTCTGTGGTGGAAACTGCAAATCAGTAATGCTTGGCTTGCAGAATTGAAGTTAATTAGTTCATTTTGTACAAGTTGCAAAATAGTAGTATAAAGTGTGGGCTGCTACTGTCTTGAGCCTTGTTCAGACATACTGAAATGACATACTCTGTAACCCATTACTTCTTTCTTGGGCCAATGTCTCATAATATTTCACATCTACATTTTACCTTATACTCTCTACCTGAAAGCCTTAACACTAAACTGTTAAACGGTGACATTGAAATGGCCAAAATCAAACTACTGTTTTGTAATTTGCAGAATCGAATACTTTTCTTGATTATAAAAATCAGCCAAAAGGATTAGAAAGCTGCTATTGTGGTTAGTACATAGTTTAAATACTTCTATGTATGTTTAGAAGGACAAAAGTATATTTATATATGTAATATATAAACTACTGTAAACTGATTCAAGCTGTATATTTCAACTAGCATCTGTCATATCTTGTGTCACCATTGCAATTCAGCTGTGAGCAGATTGGTACTAGGAAATCTCACACACTGCTTCCTTTTTTCCTGATACTGTTTTAGTGGCAGAATACACTATGCATTTATCTTTGGGCAGGGTGGTTTGGCAGCTGCTGTGCCTGGTCAGCTGCTTGCTTATGAAATTGTGCAGCTGAGCATTTGCAACATCAATGCAATAATACAGAACCACTAACCATCAGTGCCTGCCTGAAACTAACAAAAAAGGAAAATACCTGCAAATTCGGAAATCCAACATTTCTGCTGAAGTATTTATATGTGAGCAGCAAAAGAATGCATTAAGTATAATTTACTTTCAGTCTAATTGATGTTGGTTTTTTAAATTATTATTATTTTTCTTTTTTTTTTAAATTTCCTGTGTATGTTGAAACGGGATAATCCTGATACAGGGAGTTACTTGATAAGACTGTATAGAACCCTGGCTTGAACTCTGTTAACTGTATTGTGTTGTATTCCCTGCTCAATTATTTCAGTATAAAAACTTTCTACCTTTCAGGTGTTGGTGGTGGTTTGCTTTTTTTTGATTTAAAACATAAATAAAAACTGTAAGGCTTTCTTTCCTTGAGAAGGATGAGGCAGGCATTTGTTCTGGAGCTGGCTGTGGAGATTTAGGAGTAGGTACGGAAGTGTTTGGTGCCTTGGTGTCTGTGCCATGTTAGTTACTAGAAAGCACATTATTCATTCTGCAGCTGCCTCTCCAGTAAAGCCACCATCGATGCTATTTTTCCTTATAAGGGAAACAGATACCTTTATGTTATTTTTTCATAAGCTATAGATGCAAAATGCTGCACCTCTAGGCACTAGATACCTCTACATATACATATCTATATGCATTTAGACGGAGGCAGAGTCGTGCACTTCCTTCGCTTCTCTCCACTGCTGTCTGACACACTTGGCTCAGCATTAAGGCTGCTCCAGGCGCTGATGCCTCTGCCGCCGTGTGAGCCGGGGACCCGCGGGGTAACCGGAGCTGGCCGCGCTGCCTGGCCGCAGCTGCCTCCGGAGCGGAGGGAGCGGCAGCGCCGCGTCCTCCCGGGCAGCACCGCACGATTCCCGCGGCTCCCGGGGAGCCTCTCGGGGCCGAGCATCCCGCCAGCCCCGGGCCGGCCGCAGGTGACCCACGGCGCGGATGCCCAGGAGCCGCCCGGACACCGCCGGGAGCCCCCCGGGTTAGCGGCTCGGGGGTGGGGGGAACATTTTTATTCCCCTCTCTCTCGCGAGAAAGGGTTGGGCGGGCGATACTTGAAGAGGAGAAGGGGGGGAGAGAGGAGGGGAAAAAGGAGGAGGAGGAGG
>VXBB01008585.1:314782-539337 GCA_013399915.1 Illadopsis cleaveri
CACGGCGGCGGGCACGACGCGCTCAAAGGGTAGGTGCGGGGTCGGCCCCGGCCCCTCCCGGGCTGCCGCTGTTCGGGCCGGGCAGCCGGCGCACATCTGCCTGCGTTTTGTGTATCCATAGCCAGAACCGCTTGACGGGGGGAGCTCTGAGAGTGTGAGAGGTCCCCGAGCCCCCTTGGGGCTGCCCATACCGGGAGCGCTTTGGGCTGGGGGGCGCCGGACGCCGCCTGCAGCATCGCAGGGCAGCGCCAGGGCTGGGGGCGCGCCGAGGGAGCCCCGGCACCCTCCCAGCTCCCCCCGCCGGACTGGGTGCTGGGTCCTCTGCGACCTGCAGCCCTGCTTCACCTCTGGATGGGCGATGCTTCGCGAGGATGAGCCGCAGCAGCGCGGAGGTCGCTAATTTATCTTCTAGGAAGGCCTTTATCTAAAGGCGCACTGCGGGCTTGTGCATTCCTCCTGCATCCCGCGCTTCTGCTTTGCATAAAGCAGAATAACGGTGATGCCTGGAGCCCACAGCCTGCTCTTTCCATCAGCTGTCCTTTCTCATCTACACCTTGAGCCTTTTGTGATGTCCATGTTGCTCTCATATTGACTGTCTAACTATCTAGTACTAGTATGAGTGAGCCCAAGCATACAAGAGTTTAATTTCTTAAGAAACATTGTGGTACATGCTTAGGAGGGAGGGTTTTTTTTTAACGGCTAAAACTGTGTCAGGCAAACTTTTCTCCATTCTAATGGAACACCTTTCCAATGCAAAAATAGTTGTGAAGTCAGCTGAAAGGCATTGCGTGCATGTGCAGTTGAAAATCTAGTTCACTAAAGGTGAAAAGTTTGCAATAAAGTAATAAAAAAGAAGTTTCCTTTCTCAGGTGATCCAGTGTGCTTTTTCAGCCCATAGCCAGATTTTTTGTGCTGTCAGACAGAGGAGAAATGTAACAAAAATTGTATTAAAATAGTTAAGGCTTCTGTAAGGGATGCAAGCTATTTGCTTTTTTTGCCCCACATTTTCTCAAAAAGTAGTTATTACAACTTTATTGTTAGAGGCCTTGAAGAATATGCTTTAATTTCTTGCTAACATCCTCGTAGTTCTATAGTACTTTTTACCTATATTTGGATTTAGAATCTTGGGTTTTTTAATGCTTGCCTGATTGAAAAAGGTTTATGTTTTCAGATCTGCATGCTGCAAAATTGGATGCAAGCTGTCAGCATTATTTTTCATGGATCTGATTTTACAGGATCAAACTCTCTTATTTAATTTCCCTATACCTTGTCACAAAAAAAATAGTTGGACAAAGCAGATCCAAAGTAGATGTGACAAAATCTAGGAGGTGAGAAGGACGTACAGTAAAGTTTGAAGGATCAATTGCAAGCAATAAAAGATGATAAGGAAAAAACATTTATTAGAAAGTGTCTGTATTCTTTAGGGTGCTTTAATAACCTTTGTGGTTATAGGATTCTGAGTTATTATCAAACTGATGAACACTATTTTGTGCTCAGTGGCACAGATTTTGCCATCTAGCACACTGTGCTGACTCGGTGGAAGTTAGAGGCTCGTTAGCTGAGGATAAAATTTCTTTGGTGTGTGCAACTGTCACTCTAAACTGTGCTGTTTAGACATAATATTAGTGCACCCAGGGATGATATTTCAAGTGTTAATTGGTTTTGGAATCTAAAATGGCTTAGGGTAAGTATTTAAACTTATGAGTTGATTCTTACACAGAATCCTACCATATTTTATGCAATAATTATTCCTTTTATTGTATGTTATCTATGAGTTATGTATCTGCCTAGTAATCTGCAAATCTAGAGATAATGTCAACATAAATTTTAGTTATTCTGTATCTTGGTCAGTTTTTTGAATATTACCAAAATGAATGAGTGCCCCTGGAATGCAGATTCTTAACAAGGATGTAATAATTTGCCAGATGAACCAAGAAAAAGACAAAATAAATGATTAGTTTGGTTTCTTGTTAGACCTTCTTTTGTAACCCTGATTTGAGGCTGAGTATGGAGTCCCCAAATTGCTTGGAGGACAGTAATTCTGATCATGGTTGAATGAATCCTGCTGGATATTTCCAGTTTAGAAGTTGTGAGCACTTTCTTAGGTGTGGTACAGTACTGTACAATGTGAATAAAAAGAACTGTCATTCTAACAGACAAGGTTGGAACGGATTTGGAAAGACAGATGGAAAACATATTTTGAATGTACAGGAACTGTATATACATTATTCATTGTAATTGGAGGACTAAAGCACCAAAAATATGATTTTACAAGAAGACATAGTATTTTTTTAACTTGTTCATCAGTACAAATACATTTGGGAATCTGCTAATTGTAATACAAGTCATAACAGATGCTGGGAAACTTTATTTCCATGTTATTACAGTTGACTAAGACTCTGCATTTTGAAATGAACTCTTGCTCTGATTGCAAGGCACATGGGGATACATTTTAGAAAACTCTTTTACACTTTAGTCATTTTGTGTGTTTGATTATAATGACTATTGGAAGTCTTCTAGCATTTGAAAGTATTGAGATTAGTCTGTGTGTGAATACTGGTCTTGTATGTTAAAATGAAGAAGCTTAAGATCTGTTTCAGTTCTCATGATTTTTCCTACTTAACATTTTTTACTGCAAGCTGTTGACTGCAGGAGATGTTTGCTTTCATTTGTGTGACCTTTGCCTCATTGTTTATGGCAATGAGCTGTTTAAATGTGTAATGTGATTCTAGAAACATATTTTAATTTTAATAATTATAAATTGTTTGGAAGTGCCTCTTAGGTTCTCATTTTAAGATATTAAACTTGCTGCTTATGTAGTTTGAATCAATCCTGCTTTGGAGGCATTAGAGGTGAAGTCCTTTTAATGCCATCTGTGTTTGGCCTGATTCAATGCACATTTATATGCTGGGATCTTAGAATTAATTAGGATTTCTCATTTTCGGATGATGCTAGATGACTTCGAACACTAATGAGTATCAGTCAGTTCTTAATAACATTTTAGACAATGTTTGTCATGTTTATCAGTCTCTTTTCAATATAATGGCCAGAGACAGCAATGATTTGCTTAACAAATAACAGAAATTTTGAAAGAACTGAAATTTCTTCAAAATAGTTGAATTCTGTCATGTTTCTAATTAGGAGACTAATTAAATGTATTTGTGCAAGAATGATTTAATTTCTTTGTTTTTATTAAGTTGAAGTGATAACAAATATTGCAGAACAGAATACTTGGCTCCAAAAGGATTCATGAAAGTCTTGGATTAAAGGTATCCATTAGAGGATTAAGCTTTTTGGACCAATTTCTTTTGGTTATCTCAAATGAAGACCACAGGTTTACTGATACACTTCCCTGAGTAAACTTGGTTGCATTTTTAAAGGTTGGACCCTTTTTATGCATCAGTGCTCCCTGAAATAGAATAATCTTATAAATCTATAACTTAATTCTAGTGTTCAGCTATATAATTAGGGCTTCTGGTTTTTGTTTTAAACCAATCTTTACCACAAAAAGCCTGCTGAAGAAAAGCAGGCTTTCTGTACTGGTAAATATTTGTTTATACTGAAAAACCTCAAAGATTTTTCTTGCCACTTGTGGCCTGCACACCTCTGGGCAGCTGCTGGTGCCACACCTTGTCAATGCCACTCTGCAAGCAGGAGGCAGCCTGAGTACTTGGAAATAAAAAACTTAATTAAAAATACATGCAGATGGCTGTAATGGCCGATGTGCTGGAGCACTCACCTGGCTTCCAGGTGGCATGGCTGGCCTCCTTCCAGTCCTCTGTGCCTGTGGGGTAAAGCTTACATGGAGGATGAAGAACTTTTATTGCAGCACATCCTAGTGTGGAAACTGAAGTCCTGGGCAACTACATGTAGTGTTAATATTCTGTACTTCTCTGAATGATTTGCCAATGGTTGTGATGCTGTTCTTTTGTTATTATTTTGGAAATCTAGTTCTGGAGTGAAACAAGTTCATAGATATTGGCACTGTGCCTCATATATGTGTTTCCTCTCTTTTGGTATGATGTGATTTGATGTAGGTGTGACATTGGGGAGCAGGAGAAAAACAGAAAAAAGTAAATAATCTTCAGGGCTTTGTGGTCCTTGTCATTTGGACATCATCTCTTTAGAAGGCACAGCCTTAATCTGAATTCTGGTTTATCAGTTTTGGGGACAGACTTCTAAGCCTGTGTAGTTTGTAGGGCAGAATTAGGACTTTATTCATTTTGGGCATGCCAGTGCAACCTGTGGTTAAAACTCTTGATGAATATTGTTGTAGTCTCCCTTTCAGTGGGAGGCCCTGAGGCACATGTGATTCTCTTACTGACAGCTTAGCCAGTCTTCCTCTTTGTGATCTTTCTCATATTATATTGTAGTGGGACACAACTGGTTTTGAAGTGCCACATGCCTCTCTTAAAATACATTAGATAATTACTTTCTTTCCATTTGATGGTAGTAGACCATAAATAGAGCAAGCAGAGAAAAAAGGCTACAATAAACAGGTAGCAGCATTCTTGATGTACTGTATGAAACAAGATTGCTTTGGAAATGTTGTAAAATCAGCCTGGGAGGCTAAGATGAAGCAGGTTTCCTATGAGCCAGCACCATTGTACCAGGGTGACATGTTGAACAGGAAGGTAAGACTGGATGTAATTCCTTTCCTTTCTTCCCCTCATTTATCTATCTATTAATTTTTGACTGCTTAGCTCTTGGCTGTATCAGGCTGGCCTGATACTGCCCCAGATGCTGCAGGACCAGTCACAGCTGGCCTGTGGTGGGCTTTGTGTGTTTCACATCAGGATTGTGTCCCATTGCAGGAAGGTGCATCCTGAGGAGTCCTTTAAGGCTGATTGTTGCTATGACTTAATTGCTTGGCAGGTTAGAAACAGATTAATCCCACAGCCCTAACTCAGAACACAAGAGATGTCAAGGATAGCACTTTGTTCTTTCTTTGTGTTCCAGGTAATAATTTTCTTCTGTAGATTTGTTAGGCAGTTGTCTAATCTTATGTGTGGTGGTGTCTTTCTGATCTCAGTTTATTAGTGTTTAATGGAACTTTTATTGACAGGGGTGTGCTGTCTTTAGAAACTGGAGGCATAAAGGTTTGGGGGAAGAACAGCATCTGCAGAAAGTGTGTCTTCTTGGAGCAGGGTGCAGTAATTTGCAGTTTGCAGCGCAGGTTTCCTGAGAGAATTGCTTTGAGGAGACAGAAGAAACCCTAGATAGGCATATCTGCACTTTCCTCAATCAAGAGCCTACTTAAGTTTCATAAAAATAGACTTCTCCCCTGTTGTTAGCCAGCACAGGATACACTTTGTGTTCAGTGGTGGTTCCACAAGTTGTTCATCAGATTCCATATCACTGGGGTCTGTTTGCCTTGGTCACTGGATGAGTTCTGCTCTATGTGCAGCTTCACACTGGTGTCAGAACCTTTGGGGCTGTGCTGGGCTTGGGGATGCAGGCTTGAAGTAAGCAGAGGGCTGCACTCAGTTGATATAGGAGCAAAGGGAGAATCTCTGGGTCAGAGCTTGGCAGGAACAGTCCATCTGTCAGCTTCACTTACAGTCGTCCTTATCAAATAAGATTACAGCTTCTGTTTCCCTGTATGTTTATTTTCCTTTCCTGTGGTGTGTTGCTCAGCATTGCTGCTCACTTAGGACAGTCTTTGTCATTCCTCTCCCCTCCTGCAAACTTGAATATTTAGTGTATGAACTTCAATACAGTTTTTGACTAGGGTCACTTTAAATATATTCATGGACTGAGCAACCTGTGATTGTTAGAACAGTATTACCCAAAATAAAAGACCCCAAATATTTAGCTGTATGGATCACTAGGAAAATTTTCTCTTGGTAAAAATGTGGTAGACACTGGGTAATAGATGGCCACTGGCCATCTCTACTTAAATAAGATTTTAGGACCCTGAGATCTTTGAATGTGCACATATGAAAATAGTAAGAAATTAATCATTAACTTTTTTGTTTTGCAATGAGAGTGACTCCCATCTCATTCTTCTTCTTCATCTCCCTGCCGAATTCTAAAGATGATGAGGATATAGAGGCATGTCTGTCACTTTGGTCTTGCTCCCCAGACTCAGTAAATATTTTTGTAGAATGGAGCAATTGTGGCCTGGAGTGTTTCTGATTAACCATTGCACTGTGCTGGAGATATATTTGTAGCTTTCCAATCTTACATTTCTTCTTTGGTTGTTTACTCATCCATTTTGACTTTCCCACTTAGTTTTATTGATGTAATCTTTTTAAAAGGATTTCAGACCTACTAAACAGCCTTATTCATGCTAAGGCTGGTGAGCAGATAGAAGCAAGAGAACAGTCATTTGGTTTTCTGTGACAGTTCAGTAAAGTTGGGCTCTTCTTTGGAAGGTACATTGGGATGTAAAATATAGCCTGTTAAATTAATACCTCTGCCTTCTGGTTTTGCTTATAGATCTTCACTGAAGTATGAAGGAGGTCTAGCTTTTATCTGGAAAAATATTTTCAATGTTGACTTGCTGGAGAATCTGTTGTTTTCCTTTCTACTTCACATTTTATGAAATGATTCATGACCATTATAGCCTCAGAATACCAAATGAAAGCCACAGTTCTTTTGTCTACTGTCTTAATCATTTTCATCCTCTTTTTCAAGCTTCCCTCTCTCTCATATTTTGCTGGAGGACATCAGAATATCCAGCGATGTTCAGCTGAGGTTTCAAACTAAAATTTGTTTCCTTTCAGGAACATTATTTTCCTGTCTCTTTTCTTCTTTGTTTTTCCCACTAATATTCCATCTTTTTCTCTTCCCTGTGTACAGAGTCAATTAACAATGTCTGCCAGGGACAAGTTGAACTTAAACAGTGGGATCTATATCAACAGGGCTTTCCTGTTTCCTTATGGCACATGTGCAGGTAACTGGCCTTTTGAAAATGTGGAGTCACTGTTCCAGCAAGGGGAGAGTCAGAGGGTAGAATAGTGTGTAGTGAAGGGAGGAAGAGAAATACTGATAACTTACCTAAAATAAATCTTCCTTAGCCTAAGGGAAAGCACTCAATACACAAATTAATAGCGTTGCTTAACACCTAAGGGTGTTCTCTGACAGTATTGATGCAAGTGTCAGGTGTAGGAGACTCCCTAAAGGATTGGGTGTTCTCCATGGGGGGGATGGTGGGTGGCACCAGCGCAACCTGCAGCCTCCAGGGAAGCCTCAACAAGGAGCTGGCTGGCCTTGGGTTTGTCTGGCCAGTGTGCCCCACACCAGCCCTTGTGCTGCTGCTCGGCTTGGGCACGGGCTGGTGGAAATCCTGAGCCCCCTGGGTGCTTTCCCTTGGGAACCTGTTAGAGGTTTGCCTCCTCAGTAACCATTAGTGGGTACATGGTGAGTGTGGGGAGTAGACCTGGATGTGTGAAATGATCTTTCCCTGTTCCCCTCTTGGAAGTGACATCTGGACAGCTAAGCATTGCCTTAGCCCACAGTTACATCCATTTCCCATGGGATGTTTTTAGTGCTACCAGATAGAAAAGGCTTCTTGTCCTCTGAATATATCTTTTTAGTTTGGTTTTTTTGGTGTGTGTTTTAAAAGAAAGTACCTGATGGATCCTTCCTGTTTATCTGCTGCACTTGTCTGGCCCAGCAGATAGTTTCTTGTAGTGATGTACTTGTACTTTATGTGTCTCATACAGCCATGTAGATGGGTTTTGAACTGGACCCGTTGACATTCTCAAGTGGAACAATGAAGGAATACATGCCAGAAACGCGTCTGTCCCTGGCTATGAATGAGAACAATGCCTGGCTGTCAGGTTAGATGAGCGTGTCCCTGCAAAGGCAGGGTTGGATTTTCAGAGCAAGTGTGGAAGAATTCTCTTAATGTCAATGCTGTTGTTGGATTGCTGTATTTAGCTGTCACAGTGTGCTGGAGGTTAGGGTTAGAAAAGTGTTCAGTGTTGCTGCAGGAAACTTGCATGTCATTTTGAACTCTTGACTTGCACACAGGCCAGAGCCAAGGATACCCGTAGAGCTGCTCAGCGTGTTATTTTTTCAGTTGAACTGAGCCAGGATTCTGGGACAGCGGTATCCTTACTGTCAGAGTGAGAACTAGTTATCATATTAGGCTCTCTGCATGGCCCAGGCTTGCTTATAGCAGCGTAAAAATGAGTACATCAGATGCAATCCTTTGTATGTAAAAATACATACTTTGCTTAAAAGTGCATGCTTCTTAGTATAATAGAAGCTAAATTTTGTATTTGTTCCAGACTCTAGTGTAGTTTTGTATGTTTTCCTTTCATATAATTGAAATAAATAGCTTCAGGAGTTCTCTTAATGATCTTCACTGAATGGTTAAAAGGGGCACAGTGATAAAAACATCCCATTTTTGTAATATTTAGCTAAACAACAGAAAATTTGTTTAAACTATTTGAGGTACCTGGAAATGAGCTTTATGCATGCTAAATGCAGACCTGTGTCTGTGTTTTTGGCTCTGTCGGATGTACAATTAAGGTTTTCAATTTGTGGGTGTACTCACTGTAAGTGGTGAGTTCGAAGCACAGCCAGGCTTCTTCCTTGGTGCTTGATGCACTGTGGTGTGTCAGGGTTGCTGCCTGTCATGTGCTGTAGCTGTTACTGCTGCATCCCACTAGGAACCAGATCTTCCCTTCCCAGCTCTGCTTTGCTCACTGCTCCTTGGAGGAGGGGGTAGGTGTCAGCACAGCTAAAGGAGGTGCTTTAGATACCAGCCTCTAATTTATGCATACTTGGCTTCTGTCATTTAAGTGAGGAGGGATCTTGGAAGGCCATGTGGTCCAACCCCCACTCAGAGCAGGGTGAACTTAAATCAGGTTGCTCATGGCTGTGTCCACTAAAGTTTGGACTATATCTGGCAATGGAAGTTCTTGATTCTGTGGAAAAGCTGAGTAAAACTCCAGTGGAGTCAGCAGAGCTGTGCCAGTCTGTGCATTTAGTATTTATTCTGAGACACTGAGAAGTTTGGATAGGTACATAAAGCTGTTTTAAAGCAAAAAGTGTAGATCTGATTTTTTCTCTCTTGAAAACTACTTGTAAAAGCTATTCATCGTCACATTCTGAAGCCTTAAAAAGCACATTTTTAAGACCAGCCTTACATTTTTTCAGGTGCAGTTTGTTGAACTGTTATGCACAGCAACAGTTTGTCATTCTTTTTAACTCCCCAGTACAAGCATGGAAACATCACTCCAATTTTACGTGGAAATGATCAGCAAATAGTTCTGGGTACAGTTTTAGCAGTTACCAGAGTTACCCACATAAGAAGAAAAATAGGCAAAGCTTTCTTTATAAACAACCAGTGGCCGATGATATTGCTTTAAATTGTATTTTTCTGGCAGAAAACTGGGTCATATGCTAACCACTGCAGCCAAATAGTTAATAGAAGTCGCTCATGAAATGTTCTCTTGCAAGAAAGAATCCCCATGTGTTTTCCTAGGGAGAGGAAAAACGAGTTGAGGGAGCGACGAGGAACCCTTTCCAGTATCCCTGCATCCCAGCTCTCTGACTGGTGGTCAGCTGTTTCTCTTGCTCTCTCAGCTGCTGTCTGCCCACTCTGTCTGATCTCTGTCTAATTTATTTGAGACCCGTGCTTTGGGTTTGATTCAGCGCGGATTACGCCAGCGTTGGCCGGTGCATGGCAGTGCTGCTGACAAAATTTCTGCCTGAAGCCTCGCTCACAGCAGTGCCAGAAACTCTTCCTCCCATGGGAGTTGCAGATGGGCAATGCTTTCTTCCGGAGAGGGCTGTAACTTCCTCGAGGGGTCACAGGCAGGGCAGAGTGGGGATGTAGCGAATTAGCCCTCCCCCCGGCAGGCTGCAGCGCAGGGCTCCGACCGTGCCTCTGCCGGGACCCCGGACAGGACAGTCCCAATGCCAGAGGTGTCCCTGCCATTCCCGGGCTGGGTGTTCGCTGCTGCCGCCTTCACACTGGGCTTTTGAACGTCTCCCTCACTTCTCTGGCTGTCACGTACCCTCGCTGCCTGGTTATAGCTGATGAGAAGTCTGTGCCAAGCTTACCATGATTTGCTTCTCATTTTTTTACCTCTGTGTGCCCGCTCCACCAACCCACCCGCAGTGCCGGGGTAATGGCTGCAGGTCGGGGGAGCCGGGCAGCCACACATCCCTGCTGAGTCAGGGCTCTGGAAGCACGGGAGGTTCAGACCCAGTCTGTCCTTTCCGTGGGTGAATCAGTATTGCCCCGTGGAGAAAGGAGACCTTTTATTGGAGAGGCTGTGACAGCCGGAGGCGGTGCAGCATCACCGCGCTGACCGGGGCAGGACCACGCGTGTCCATCTGAAGGAGCCGAGGCTGCAGCTCTGCCCGGCTCATTCCCCACACTCTGGGAAAGGACCGACACGGCTTTAATTCGTCATGGGGTTTCTGAAGAGGAATATCTTCTAGTTTGGTGCATGCAGGTGCTGTCTATAGCTATGCAAACCTGTCACTCTCAAGTGTTATTGGAATTTCCAGATGAACCATTTTCTCTCTGCTGTTCCAAGATTTTTCTAGTTGATGACTCATGTCTAATGTCTTTTGATAATTCCACTCACTTTGCTACTGAATTTCTAGTTGCGTATCATTAATCAAAGACATAATATCTTGTTTACTTTGGACATCTTTGATGAAACTTTGGGCATCAGCCATCCTGTCTCTGAGCACCATATCATTACAGAAATTCTTTTATCCTTTACAAGTTTGTTAAGTGACTCTAAAATGAAATAAAAAACTTGTTTGGTTGTTTTTGTTTGTTTGTTTGTTTTTTAAAATTGCAATGGTAACAGCTTTGTTCTGAGATTCTCTATTCCTTCTCTGGGCTTTGGAGTGAAAGGAAGGTACTCTAGGTGGTTTGAGGGTGTATAGATATGTTTTTGCTTATTCTAGCATTACAAATCAGATTTTATAACTGAATTCTGTTTCTAGTGCTGTTCAGGAAAACAGTTTTATAAGAATATAAAGCACTTCTTTAGTATTCATACTGTATAATATCAGCAGGAAAATATGCTCTATTTAACACAAAGTGGGTAACTGTTTAAAGTAAATGCCATGATAGACCCTTTACAATTTGATTGATGGTTTCCATGATTTTACATGAGGTAACTTATTTATTATTGCCTTGAATACTTTATTTATTTATGAGGATTTATTGCTATAGTGTCTGATCACCTCATAAATATCAATGAATTTAACCTTCAAAATTAATTATTTTTAAAGTCATTTTACAAATATGCACGATTTAAGAACCCTCCCTCTGTCTCAGAGAAGCAGCATTCAGGCTTTAATATAGCTAGACATCAGCCTTCTGACGAAAAAGTGTTCCACTGGAAAATGCACTTGTCAGCCTCAAACTGTTCCATGGAAGTACAGTTTGATGACTTTTAAGTTTTTTTTTCAAAGCTAAGAAGCTAAGCATGCTGCACCAGAGTTGGAGCCTCCTGGGTGTATGGCTTAGCCTACCCTGTGGACAGCTTCAAGGCTCTCAGGGTCTCTGACTTCATGATTGCTGAAACATCTAGGTTTTCTGGAGTCTCATTTTGGAAGAAGATTTTTAAAAACAGGTTTCTCTGTGACACAGAAATCTGCTCCTGGCTCTTAACATGGACCAGATGGTCCCCAAAGCCACATACTTGCTGAGATTGAACTTTGACAGAGTACATAAACATCACTTTATGGTCAGCCTTCTATAGATCCTCACCAACTGGAATCGGAAATGGGTGGTTTATGCCCGTAGGTTGTAACAGGTAGCAACAAACCCATTCTATCTGTCTTAATAAGTTCCATTTTTTCTTCTGACTGGAGAAGGTGAAAAGCAATCCCACTTGTCTGCTTGCCAGTCTTACTTGGCAGATGATTGTGGAGCAACATTTGGCATTGATGAATGGGGAACTCTAGGAAAGTTACATGCTTATAGCCCTGCAGGGAAGTAGCTGACATTACTAAAACTGAATACATTGGAATTAAATGAATAAGACTTTGAGTCTGTAACACCAGTTGCAGGAAGGGAAAATGACCCTGCAACAAGTCCAATTGTGTTGCTCACATTCACCTCAGTTAGTGCTTTGTAATTATCCAGAACCAGTGGAAGGTAATGGTAGTGGGTGCTTTGACTTAAGTAGTTTCTGGCCATGGTTGGAAAGAATAGGTGTCACTGAAATTGGTGTAATCAGAATACTTGAAATTGCATTAGTAATGCATGTCCCTAAATAAATACAGTATATAACTTCTGTTAGTTAGAAAACGTGCATAAAGAAATGTTTGTGTATATTGAGATTGATTGTCTTAAGTTGCCTCACCATATGAAGTAACTATTGTTTACTTAGACATTGTAATACTAGCAATGAAGAACTTTCTGAAAGACCAAGGACAAAAGAATAATTAGGAAATCTTCCTAAAACAGTAAATATTTAAATCTGTCTCTAATCTGTATACAATATTTAAATTTAGCAGTTCTTAGGAAGTTTCTAGCTGGTTATAGCTGCATTAATCTGTTGAGTAATTGCTCACAATATTAATAGAGGTTGTAAAATTTTCCTCTGCTGAGATCATTAAGAGTAAAACAAAAGGTGTGTGTTCCAATTTTTGAAGGTATTCTTACTAGCTTTATATGCATTAAGTAAATAGGACAAGGTAGATTTAAAAAATCTATTATGTATGAGGGACAGAATATTTCCAACTTTTCTATTTTTATTAATAAAATCATGATAGGAATAGTGTCATGTCCTGTCAGCTTTCATTATCAACTCTAATAATAAAGTTATTTGACAGGGTAAATGTAGATGAGAGGAATGAGTCGGAAAGAAAAATTCCTGTTGATAAATCATTTAAGGAGGGATGTAGGCCCCTCATACTCATTTCATAGGACCATATCACTACATGGACCCACATCCTTGATTATTTTTGGTAGTAAGTAATTTTTCCTAATGAAGAATTAACATATTTTGACTCATTCATTTGGCTAATGTTCTCGTTGGCATGTTTCACTCACACATACATAGTTTTGTCATAGACAAAACAGGGAACAGTAATAGTGCTTTAGCGTAAAGAAGAGACAGCAACAGGAAGATTAAAAACTACCACTCAAAGAGCACTAGATTTAATTTGTGCTTGTTAATGATGCTGGATGGAATCCCTCATTTTTTATTTAAGTGTGAGTTTTGCTCAAAAAATCTGGATGGTTATTTTTTCAGGTATGGAGTGTTGCCAGACAAGGTTTCCCCATTCTGTTGTTCAGATGTTACTGATTGGATTTTGTGCTTGTAAAGTAATCTTTAATTTATAAAAGTGTATGTTACCTAAAAATCCCAACAACTACAGGCAAGAAACATACAACACTTCTAAATTTAATTATTGAAATATATATTGCAGTGATTTACCTTTTCTGTTTTATGCCTCTACTTTTAAAACATATTTCTGAGTAAAACTAGGAGTTCATCCTTATCCTTTTTTTTTTTTTTTTTTCTCCCCGACCAAATGTGTGTGGATCCCGTTATAATGCCTACTGCTGCCCTGGATGGAAAACGTTACCTGGTGGAAACCAGTGCATAGTCCGTAAGTTATTCTAGTTGTGTGTTATGATCAATGTTTATCTTTGTCGTTCTATGTCTCAGGATGGTTTTTAATTGTATACCAGAACTGAAACCTGTTCCTGTATGTTTTCAGTAGCAGCTGTGCACGATTGCTTTACCATTTAAAATATATTAAGGAATATACAAAGTTTCATGGGCTACAACACAGTGATGTGATACCAGTATTTAACAGAAGATTAATCTCATCCATGTGTTCTGTTTAAGTCTGTGGTAAAGGGTTCCAAGGGCTGTGTGAACTCCTGGGAATGAGTGGAGTATGTTAATCTATTTAAGTTAATGGAAGGAGGTAACAGCATCAGGCCAGCAAGTGCATTTTCTCTGCTTCTTTGGACCATATCCCTGAAATATATATGTAGGGATATAAATATATGCATACATCATAGTGCTGTATGCATATTCATGTGTAGTAAAACAGTGTACCAGAAGTAACTCCTAAAGGCACTTTGCCCAAGGCTGATAAGAATCCCTCCAGAGATCCTGCAGCAGTGTGCTGTCAGATGGGAATTATTGCTCTTGTCTCTGTGTGGTGCAGAAATAAAGGAAGCATTATGTTGCTGCCTCAGTGCCATCCTTCCTCCAAGAAGGTCTGGTAAAATGGACAACAGTTTCACTTTTCCAAGGAAATCTCCCTCTATCTAGTGTGGCCTGTGGCATGTTCCTAGACCTTTTCATAGCAGATGGTGAAGGTCTAGGTTTTAGCTGCCCCCTATAAAGATGCAGATGAACAGGAGGAACCGTTTTGGGATCTGTTGTATGCAGTTTAATGAGTTTGTGGGTATTTATGTTATGGTACTGAATTTTCTATCAGGTGTTTTTTTATGTGTTTGAGGTTTTTGAGACATATTTTAAAGACATTTATGTTTTCTTAATAGCAATCTGCAGACATTCCTGTGGGGATGGATTTTGCTCTAGACCAAACATGTGCACATGCCCAAATGGTCAGATAGCCCCCTCCTGTGGTTCAAAATCAAGTAAGTATTTCTTCTGTGTCTCTGATATTGCTCTTTTGAGTCTATGAAGCTACTAAGGTATGTAAAATAGTTCAGTGGTCAGTATTTTAGACAAATAACCTCTGAGTCACCAGACGTACTTTTACCACAGGAAGCGAAGTGTAGCTTTCTATGATGAAACTGAAGAATGACTCAGAGACTGGCTATTGGAGACACTTTTTTTTTGCCAAATCAAACCCAAATCAGTCTTATTGGAAGCTATTTTAATTTGCCACTTTGTAACACTAATTCCAGTCTTCCTTGTTTTCTGGAAAATACCTTATGTCTTTTCACTGGTAGACATGAGCATGTATATGACAAAAGTTGTAATGATAGAGAGACAACTCTTGACAATTGGCTGAACTTGACATGCTTTGGAATTTTCTTCAGGTTTCCAGGGTTATAAACCAGACATTATGAATGCTGTATGTTAATACCTAGGCCTACATGCTTTAGAGCATTTCCTTGCCAGGCTCAGTACATATCTTCTGAATCTAATACTGCTGACTTTCTTCAGGTGACACTTCCGTAGGTACTAGAGGTACAGAGTTGCTCAAGGTTTTTAAGTGGAACAGCTTTTCATCAGAAAAACAAAGATGCTTTGAAAATGAAACTTTTCAGAGAGATGACTTTTCCTAGAAATGTTTGTGTTTCAAGTTTTCAAGGAAGGTTCCCCAGAGCCAGGGAAAAATAAGTAAAATTAAATTCATCCAGTGAACAGAGAACTCAATGGCTAAACATGAGCTGAGTGTTTGATATAGAGTAGGATTTATATCTGAAATGCCAACTGTAAAGTACTCTGTGTTCTCATTTGAACATGGTTCTTGTCTCTTAGAATGTAAAAGGTTAAGGTTTTTAATGACATGAAGTTTCTGGAAAGAATTTTGGGGGAGACTGGTTCCCACAAATGCCTGTAACTATCTGAACAACATATTAACAGAAGTTGGGGGGGATGAGAACTTTGCATAATATTACAGACCTCGCTGAAGTCTGTAATATTATGCAAAGTGGTCATCCTTTTAGTTCTGAATATCTTTTGAGACTCAGTGTGTGGTCTGCTTTGCTTCTGTATTTTTTACTTTGCCATTTTTTTTGCTTTCCTGGTTGATAAGAGTTTTCCCACATAACTGACCATTTCAGTTTGTGGTTTTAGCATCCTTTTTATGCAATAACAGTGGAAAAACATTAGCAACTGCAGAATGTAATGGAATGGCATGTACTACTAAAATGGTAAATATTGTTCTTTGTAGTTCTGCCCATCTCATGCTCCTGTGATGTATGTTAGGCAGAGGACAGCAAGAGGAAGATGTGGAGCTATGGAGTTCCCAGAGAGTACTGGAGGGAGAGGTGCAAGATGCTGCACAAATGTGTGTGGTGGTGTGTTCCTGCCTGGGTTTGCAGCTACTGTTTTATCAGGTGCTTATGCCTTAGTCCTGTAAGCCAGTAAAGGAAGTTATGGCCTTCTCCCAAATACCCTTCAGAGCACAGAAGGAGACATACATCCCTGTATCTGTTACATGTTTTGGCACCTTTGGCAGGAACAAGTGGGCCTTACTTCATTTTTTTCTTTTCATTAAACCTTATTTTAACTATATGTTTTAAAAATAAGAAAAAAACTAATTAAAATATTTAAAAACCAAATGTAAATAATACATTTGTTACATGCTAAATAAAAATAGAAGATATGAGTGAAAATGCAATTTCTCAGAATCAAGTGTGTAGCTTCTGACATATGTGTCTGAGATGTCCTTTTTATATTTTAAGCTATGCGTGTCTTTAGTACTTAAAGAATCAGTAGTGGGCATGGATTTTCTAGCAGGTACATCCATAGACAGAAACTGAATTGACAGTGACTCTTCTACTCTGGTTGTCTGTTGAAATAAAATATTTAATGCAGATTGGAAAGCACGTGGATTTGAGAGCGAAACAAAGCCTCCAAGTTTGATTCTTATGCAGGTCAGTTGCTGGAACTTTTCTGGTTAAGAGTCAGCTTTAGGAATCTGATTTGTGGTTGAAAAGATCAACCGGTGGTTTTCTCAGCAGGGATTTTAGTGACAGCAGTAAACTTGCTGGCTGAGTAGTGGCTATTTCTGTGTAATTAGTGAATTTTTAGCAGGCTTGGAGATAAGACTGCCAAGTGTGGAGGCCTCCCTGCTGCTGACTGTGGTGTGCGGGTGTTCTGGTGCTGCAGGTGCACCTGTGTGGAGATGTGCAACACTCTGTGCTGTGGGAGATGTCCTGTGCTCCATGCTCTGTCTGCTCTGCGGTGGCAGCGGCTTCACTGCTGTGCCCAGAGCAGCCGGGCCGTGCCTGCGGTGCCCGTGTCTGTTGGTGCTGCAGCCTGGCCCTTCTTTCTTTGTGTTCCATTCATGCTCTGTGATCCTGCCACGTGTTAGAGCTGCTGCTCTGCCCCTGTGGGAGCGGCGGGGGCAAACAAGGAGGAGGGTGTCAGGCTGCCCCCGGGTTATGGGTCAGGTCTGTCTCTGAGCTGAGCCCCTGGTTTTGCTTCTGTAGTCAGAATGGTTTTGGCTGGCTGAAACAGGGAAGGTATTTGCTGATGCGGCTGTCCCTGAAGGAAGGGAGATGTGACAGAGGCAGCTGTGGTGGGTGCCCGGGATCACGAGGGCTGTGGAGAAAAGTGTCCGTGTCCAGAGCAGGGCCCGCTCCGCTCCCCTGCCAGCAGCATCAGAGGCACAGCGGAGCCCCGAGCTCCTCCCTCAGACACTTCCCGCCCGGAGTCTTCCTCAGAGACTGCCTGTGGTGTGGGGCTGAGCCTCGGCCTCGGCTCCGTGCCCTGGGACCCCCCAGTGGTGCTATGGGAGGTGTCTGCTCAATGGCATTAAAAACTGGAGCTCAGCCTTATATTCTACTACTGTGAGAGGTGGTGTAAGGTCTTGAGTTTTGAATGTTCCCGAAGTTTTTGACGGTACTGCAGGTTTTGTCTGTGCCTTGTGTGGAGCTGTGGGGCAGCGGGCTCGTGTCCCGCCTTGGCGCAAGCTGCCATGTGCCTCCTGAGTCAGTCACTTGACAGAGAAAGCACGCTGAGCATCTGGGATGCGATGAGGCCGTCATTCCTTGTTTACAGCTCCTGGCAGGCAAAGCCCTGCGTCATGCACGGCCGGGGCTGGGAGCGTTTCCTCGGCAGTGGCACAGAGGCCAGAGCCGGCCTCTCCCGCGGTGCCCGCTGGCTGCCCTGCCGCGCCTCAGCCTGGGGTGCTGGGCCAGCGGCCCCGCTGGTGTTCCCACCTGAGGACTGCAGACCCTCACATCTTACGTTTCGTAGTTTGGGATCGCAGAGTAGACAGCACGTGTGCTACCTTTCGTCTGCTTGGTGAGCCTCCTGCACGTTTCATGAGCGGTTGTGGTTGTGGTAGTGCTCTGGGTGTGATGAAATCTTTACTCAGTTTTTGCTGGGTATTTATTTAAAAAGTCAGGAACTGTTATGCTTAAGAGGGCAGCACTTTGATAAAAAACACAACTACCGCCCACACGTAAAGCCTGTGTGGATATGTATGGTCTTGCTGGCTCTTTTGCAGGTTTATGAAGTTGTGTTCCTGCAGTTATTCCTGTTTTGACTTCAGACATTTCCAGTGCAGACTGTTTACAAACTGGATGTGAAAAAGAACAATAATTGATTAAAAGCAATAATTTATTAATGTTAACATTTCCTCTGCATGCCAAGATAAGGCAAAGCTATATGCATTCATTTACCAGCGTTATGATAATTCCTGTGCTTTTTTTTTTTTTTNTGTCAGTGTGGTATCTTGGAACAGGTTGTTTCACTTACCGGAATATCTCCATTGACATTAATGGAATTGTTGATATAGCTGAGAAAAGAGAACCTGGACCTACATTAATATGCTAGTTTTCAAAAATGCATTTTTCAAATCATCATCTGAGCTCCAGACAGCCTTTGAATTTGTTTCTGTAAACTTTTGGAAGGATAATATTACAGAATAGTCTGTATGATTTTGGAAGTACTCTTTTCAACATTCCCACAAAAGAGGGCAGAATATAAGTAATTAGTTTACTGACTCTATGTCAGTGATCCTCTTGCCTGGTAATAGGTGAGAAAGTTCACTGATTTAAATGCCTCATTTTAGTAAGGATGGCTGGGTGTCCCAGTAGTCTCCCATAATGGTTTTAGTTTTAAAAGGAGGAAGAAATGTTTTACCTTGGAAAAGTTGTTTTAAGAAGCAGTAAGACAAGTTTTGGAACATTCGTGTGTGTATCCCAAAATGAGGAAATATACTTTATTTATACATGAATAGATAATGTGAAAATCATCATTTAAGCTACTGTTAACCTTTTTATCTCAAATGTAGTTCAAACTACTTAAATGGCTTTGCTCTTCATGTGGGAATGGAAATTAGCTCTTGGCATAGCTTGCTCTAATTGAAATCAGTTTGTGGTTTTTAAGTTCCTTCCCTGCTTGACAGATGATATCATTTCCTATGCTTTTTGTAATCCCCTCTGTTTTTCTAAGATTGTATAAAGCTGAGTTGAATACACATTTTAAAGTAACTATACACCTTTTTCTGACCTACTTAGGACATTGTCCAAAAATCTTCACCAGATATTCACTCTGTATTTGCAGACAATTTTACTTTTTATTGAGGAATGTTGGTACATTTTTGTTGCTTGAAGTACTGAAGTACATTCAAAGCAATACAAAGATAACTATTAGATACATAGAAGTGTAATACACAATTTTTGCTTTTATAATTGAAGAATTATGATTACTAGTGTTTTAATTGCTAGATTGTTTTAAATTCCTTTTCCAGCTGGATGTTTTACTTCTGTTTTGTGGATTCATATTGTTATAGAAGGCGGTACATTTAAAATTATTATTTCTATTTGAAAAAAAATTCTATTGACATACTTCTGAATAAAAGCCAAATGATGCCTAAGGGTTTTGTATGAGATGAAAAATTCTGTGTTTGGCATGGCACCTGCAGAGCTGCAGGCTCTGACGGGACATACAATTTCCATTTTTCAGTCCTGGGCATTTCAGACAGCATGCTGTAGGTATCCAGTGCTCCATGACAGTCTACTGAAATGCTGATCAGACTGTAATCCTATCTGGGGAGGAGCCTTTCATGTGGTTCCTGTTAAGAGGAAAACCATTTCCCAGCTGCTTACTGCTTACTCCCCAGTTCACAGCTGTGTTGGACAGCAGGACCTGTAAGGACTTCGCTTTCTTGGGAGACTTGCCCACTTCTCTGTGCCTGATGAAGAGTCTGACATACTTTTAGGTGCTCCCAACATCTAGTTAAGAAATATATTTGCCCTTATTACTAGAAAAATGCATCAGAGACATTATGTTTTCCTGGCATGGGGCTTGAGCTGCCTGTTAGCCATTGTAAGTGGCGGGGCTGCAGCTGAGGAGAGTGTGCTGCTCCCCTGCCTCTGCCCTTGGGAGGGGGAGGTGGTTGGCTCTGGGGGAGTGCTGTCTGTGAGCTCTGCAGCTCCCAAGCACAGCAGCTCTATTGCTGGGATGAGCCCACAGTTGGCATACAGAAAGAAGTCACTCTGTTATTTCTCCTTATTATGCAAGAAGTCCTGCCTGGCCAGGTCAGCTGCTGGTGTTGCATGTGTTGGCAGAACAGGGCTGTCTTCAGGAGCTTCCCTATATGGTTCCCTTTAATACTTCCCCACTTCCCAGATGATGACTCCCTTTCTAATGGTGCCATCTGCCAGAAGTTCAGTACTTTTCCCTTATTGAAGACTTTTTCTTGTAATTGCAAACTAGGAAAGAAACACTAAGGATTTATGATCATATGAAATGCCTTTGACTTCATTTGAAGGAGAAGGTGCATCAAATTCTTGCACCATGTCCTGTTTTCCTTAGGAACTGTAAATCTATATTGTGTTCTGTAGTGCCATTTTAAGTATCTGTCCAAAATGTGCATTCTTGACTTCTGATACTTTCTGGTTCACAGAATCAATCTCCCCCCGCCAAAAAAGTAAAGTCCTTTAGCAAACAGTGAAGTGCTTCTGACTGGTATGATTTAACTGAGGAAAATCTTTTTTCCTTTCCAGTCCAACACTGTAACATCCGGTGCATGAATGGAGGGAGCTGCAGTGATGACCATTGCCTCTGTCAGAAGGGATATACAGGAACACACTGTGGACAGCGTAAGTACACTTCAGGGAATGTAGATCCTGTGAAGTGATTCTGTGATGTGTGGATTGGACACTCTTTAGCACTAAATTTCAGCTGCTGTTCAGCTTGTTTTTGATCAGGGATAGTGAAATTTTACAGAAAAACGCATGACTTTGTAATGAATGCTGAGTGAATTCTTACTGATCAAGGCTATTAAAGTAAACATCATGTGACTTCATAATAATTGGATATAACTTGATCCTGTAGTTCTCACACTGCCATAATTCCCATTGACCTCACCTAATAGAGCAGTGGGTCATACATCTAAATTTTACATGGGATTCAGTTTTCATTTTATAGAGAAAATTAGGATTTTTTAATACAAAGTCTTCTTTTCATTTCAGTGTTTGCATCAGACTTAGCTAGTGTACTTTAGAAATTTTGATGTTGTCTTATTAGAGTTGATTGACAGATTTTTTTATTTCCTCAATCAGTCCTTAGCCAAAAGCATTCCTGGACCTGCTGCTTGAAATCTCTCCCAAACTGACTCTGATGCTCTCTTGTTCTTCTTGGCTGGAATGCTGTGAAGTAACTCAAATAAGGATATAGACACTGCTTTTAACCAAGGCTGTCATGTTGCTATCTAGTGAAATATTGGTCTGACACAGAAAATGTGTTTAGCTCATTTAATGAAAACCTTTTGTGCTCTGTCAAAATCAATGGCACACTTCACATGAACTTCGGTGGGACCAGGAATTTACCCTAATAATCTGGAGGAGGATCACATGGTGAAAGGATTAAGAATTGTATTTCTGCCTTCACTGTGAAATATCAAGTGGATAAAAGAGGATAAATGGAAATCTTCTTTCTACTGAAGTGAATGTGCAACAGAACAAAGAATAACATTACTCAATGAACATCAAATTGTATTTAAAATCTCCTTTCTCATATGCATGTTGTATTTTCTGATTATTTCTGAGAGTAATTGCTTTTGGAATTTATTATTAAAAAACTGAGTTCTGAAGCTAGTGACAACATGATACAGAGGAAGAGTATCTTGAATTAACATGGAATTGATATTGATTAAATTTTGCTATCCTGGTTAATAGCATTATTTAGTTAACACCAGCAAACAGCCTTTTAATACTAGATTATTACAGGAGGAACAAATACATTTGAGGATTTAGAGATTAAATACTCCTCTGCATCTTCTGTCTACAATCTCTATCAGTGTTTATTTGTTTCAAGTTTGAAAGAGATTTTTTTTGAAGTTATGGGTTTATCCAGCTATTCTAAAGAGAAAGGCACTGAGAGGTCAGAAAAGATGTGGTTGTTGCTGTATTTGTGTTAGCTCCCTTGAAAAGATGAGCTCATGGTACTGATGAGGCCAGGAAGTAGTAAAAGGTCATTAAATAGATTCTAGGAAAAGAGTTTGGTATCCTGTTATGTTTACCAGTTTACCTAAGTTGGCCAAGTACCTACCTTCATGTCTTTCTGAAAACAGCTCAGTAATGATTACTCCTGCCTTCCCTTTGATACAGCTGTCTGTGAAAATGGATGTCTAAATGGAGGGAGATGCGTAGCTCCAAATCGATGTGCTTGCACGTATGGCTTCACTGGACCCCAGTGTGAGAGAGGTATGTGCCCTGAATCAGGGGGAGTAATTGTGTTCCAGCACCTCTGACCATGGGGTTGTTGGGCCATTACCTGTTGTATTCTATAGCTGAATTGGTTGTGTTTGTTTTTGTTGGTCTCAAGATGGAAAATAATTTTAAGTGGCATTTTTAGAAGTATGTGAACTTAATAAGGATAGAGGCCAGGAGGAAACACAGGTAGAACTGTTTACTTTTTTGGTGATGAAAATACTCCAGTGGAAGAGGTGGCAAATGCAAGTGTGCTTTTGCTCAAACTTCAGTTTCTAAGTCATCAGAAAAGGTTTTTAAATTTGATATGTGTGATAAGTCACATCTTGCCTCTGTCTTTCTTATATTTTCATTTGCAGAGTTTATTCAGTTCTCTTTTCCATTTTGTACAGATTTATTGTTTAGCTTTTTAGTTGTATATCCATAGTGATAATCTTCAAATGAAAACACAATACCAACTGCCTTATATGGTATGTGGATTTTTTTCAGGGTTATTAAACTAATTTAATTTGTGAGCAGTATAGTGGACAATGTTGAGGTATAATCCTATTGAGTTTTATAAAAATGCAAATAAAATATTTTCATTTGTCAGAGCAATTGGTTTGTGTAGTTGGAAATTCATACATGCTGTTCATAGAATAGGTTATGTTACATATCTATGAACCTGGGACAGAATAGACATTAATAATCTGATTTTGGGCTTCCATGTAGAGATGAGCTTAGCACGTGAAATTTCTGTCAATGAGTGTTGTCAGTTGATCTCTGCTGTCAGTGCTGCACCTGGAGCAGTAACAATTGGCTTTTTTATTTGGGCAGCATAGGTGGATGAAACAGAGCAACAACTCTGAGGAGACCAAAGGGGTTTTTTTTCTTAAACTGATGGTAGAATGAATCAGGTATTTCCTGCACTCCCTACAGCAGAGAAAATTGCTGTGTTGGCACTGTGTGAAGTCTTGCCAGTTGTCCACTCAGATGTTATAAAAGTAGTTCAGACCAATGGTGAGTTTTTCCAGGGATTGAAAAGTAGCTCAGTTCTGAATCATGGGATCTCACTGCTGGAGAGGAGTAAAAGGAATGGGTGATTAGGTTTGAGTTCCTAAGTTTGAAGAGAATAAGTACTTATAGGTGAGAATGCATGGAATATTACTGCAAAGACTTGGAATTTCAAGCAATTACTGCTTGTTCTTCATGGGTGAAGCTTTTGAGCCTTCAGTCTGCTGAGGAGGTGTAAAGTGTAAGTTCAGAAGAAGATTGTTCAGTGCTACTTCTGTGTTGCCTGATCTGAGACCAGTTTGACTCGACATCATTAGAGCAAGTTTCTAGGCTGAATCCTGGTAACAGCTTTAGTCCTGTCCCTCAGGGCTCCTTCCTGGTGGTGGGTGGAGTGAGAAACTGGTGGCACAGAGCAATTTGAGCCAAGTCAAGCTGTCCTGAAATTACATGCGTGCTATTGAGCACAATTGAGGTGGAAATCTGTAACTTACATGCCTTGTCCATAGGCAGTTTTTTACTTAAAACACGTTTGATTTAAACAATAGAAGTTATCAATAAAAGAGAAAATAGACATTAATGAACTGTGGTATTCCTGGTTAATGCTCACTTGCTGTGTTGGTGCCAAATGATTGCCATATCTTCCCAGAAAACCTCTGAAATTTGGCTGCTTTCACAGATTTCCTGCAGCCTCTCTACCTAGTTGAGCTAATATGTTCCCCTCCTCTAAAAAGGGTGTGGTGGATTTTGGTCTCAGAATCACATTATGCCATGAGAAAAACTTTTTCTGAAGATAACTTTTCAAGTATAAACTAATCTTGGTTTTAGAATAACTTGCCTTGTTCAGCACATGCACCTGTGTGGTCACTGGGGAGTTGTCTGGCTGTGTATGATTTTACACAGCTGTCAGCTAAGTAAGAGGTCCATATTTTGAATCTAGCTTTGGAAAGTTCTGTGGATTTGACACTCCCTGGTGGGCTTCTGATGTACATGTGAGTGGATGTTAGCCAGTAAATTGACAGGATTCATGCCTGGTAGAGTATAATTGTGTGTTTATTAGAAAGAAAAGAAAGAGGGGAGGAAACAAAACAACAAAACCAAAGGACCTCTGTGCATGGAGGGCGGGGGAAGGAAAACACTCAAGAGAAATAGTGTCTTAAACTATGCCATTTCTGGCAGAAGCAGGAGAAGCAGATTGTTTTGAAAACACCATTTCTGGATATAAACGTAATGTGAAGTGATACAGTTTTGTGGCATACACATTCTCCATCTGTTTGGCTGTGGTTTGACTTCTAGGTTATGCCATCCCACAAACTAACAGTTATGGAAGTAATTTACTGCTGTGTATCACCCAGTGCTTTTCTCTACAAGCATCAACTAACAGTAACAGTCAAAGAGTGTTTGTGGCACATATGTCACAGAATATTCCAGCCTTTGCTGCATATGTCATAATTTAGAACTGACTTGAATAAAACAGTGTTGAGGCAACCAAACATGTGGGGTTATTCTAATAATCCGATAGGGAAAACACTGAAAATATTGCAGGTGGTTGGAACAAAATTGGATTCAGTTTCTTACATGCAGAGACAAGAAGTGTAATTCTGTGTCTACTGTTTTAAATAGTTTTTCCATACATTACCTCAGTAAATGTCAACCATGAGATTGTTAATGAAGATCTGCAAGACTTCTGTGTAGTCAAGGGCTTTATCTGGTGAAAAACCCACTGCTTTCACAGTGCAGCAAACACCATCAAATTTGTGGCATGAATATTTCTGTGTATTTATTCAGTCATTCTTTGAGAGGGTAGCAGCGGGCCTTGGACAGTTTTGGCACACAAATCACTTTTTTGTATGTCTTAGAAGTGTTAATCTTAGTGTAAAGCACTATAAACATGAGCACAAGGAATTTTGAGATTCACTTCTATCAGTGGAGTTCCTCTTCATGTCCTGGGGGTGTATGCCATGTCACTGATGAGACAGGCTTCGCCAGGGCTGGGTTGATAACTTTGTTGTGCTGCAAGTGGTACACATGTATGATGAACTCCTGAGCTGTTGTGTGTGGTGTTTGGCTCCTTTCCAGAGTGGGAGAGGCTGCCTGGACGTACTGTCAAGTATATAAAACAACAGACCTGGCTTTTCTGTGGAATAGTGTTCACAAAGGTGGACTTGACAGAAACTCAGCAGGAAAACTGTAGTGGAGTTGGGAATGCTTCCTACAGCCATTAAGACACATTTAAAATACATAGTCTAGGAAGGAAAATATTTCACAGATATTGTCTCTGTTAAAAATTGAACTTCAGGGACTTCTTTTAGGAAGGTGCTGAGTTCTCTGGCGGTGGTCCAGTGATGGGCTTTGACATTCCTTTAAATTCAAACCCAAGATGTCAATGTGCCTCAAATTATGTGAGTGCTTAAGGGCCTTGCTGGATTTTGGCCCAAGCTTTCAGAGTCAGTTAAGATCTGAGAGGTGCACTCAGCTTTTCATTTATCCATAGTCATATTATTAATGAAATCACGGGTAGCAGAAAATGAAGATGTGGGCAAAGCAAAATTTCTCCCACTGGTTTAAAACTGGATGCCATCTTTATGCCATTTTAGTGTTAATGCTGAATAACTTGAGTGAGTTACATCTTCTGCAGTTTCTTTTAAAGTTGCTGAAGGGCTGAGAGCAGAGACTTAGCTTATGTTCCCCTGAGGATGATTCAGAACATCAAGAGCTCTTTCTATTGTCTGTAGAAGAGCCTAGAGGATTTAGCTGGCTGTGGGAGATGCCCACGTTTGGGTCATGTGAAAACATCCCTGTATCCTGCACTTTATGAAAATCCAGAGGAAAAATTGATGTTAGGAGCTCAGGAAGATCAAAGAACCCTATCAGATTTGGTAGAGCTGTGTACAAATTTGTGCACAAAGGCTTTCTTGACCCTTTGAAACTGTTTCTCTTTAGACATTTGGGTGATAATACATTAAGAGAATGAATTCTATATAATAGAAGGCAGTACATTGTTGTTATCCTTGTATTGCAGAAATGCAATGAAATGTGCTTTTCTTTTTTTGCCTGGATTCATTTAGAGGAACACAGTGAAAGCTTAGAATGTGTTACAGCCCTGTTTGTTTATTTGAATGCTTGTGACAACATCAGGGGCTCAATCCTGCTGCATTCTGGAGTTTTGCCACTCGCTTCACATAGGAGCAGAATTGGGCCTGATGTAGTTCAAATATTAAAAATGTACCACGTGTGTTTTGTTTTTTTATGGGCTCAGAATATGAGCAAACGATTGCTTTTTCTTCAAACAGAGTCGTTTCTGTACTGCTCTCTTCATGGCAGGAATTTTTTTGCATAATTTTTAATTATATTTGGCCATTATTAAAAGTTCCCAGAATTAATGCCATATGTAAAAATATCTTTCCCAGAGCCTCCCTATGAAAGTGCAGCCGCTGAAAGTGGTCAAGAGTAATGCAGGGCTCTGTATATTTTTTTTTTCTTTCTAAATACTACAACGGGTAGAATGTTTTTACAAAGAGGACACTGCACCCCTTAGTGTGCCCCTGTCTCTGGTATTTAGTCTAAATGGAAAGTAAATAACAAAGTGTAGATAGCAGTAAAAGTATGTTCCCAATGCCTTATGTTGCATTTAAAGTAGCATTGCAGCATATGGTAGCTGGCAAACATTTGAATAAACTTGATTTCTGTTGCTTTCTTCCAAGAAACACATCTGTTGACATAGACATGTAGTTTCTGCAGCCCTGTAACATGAATGCATGTACCATGTTATAGCAGCAAACTGAAGGATGGCTAAACTTGAAGGCCTGCAATAAGGACTCTTGCACACATTTTTCCCTCCTTAAAAGTTATGAAAGATGGCTTCAGACTGAAGATCAATATATTTAGTCACAGAGTGTGATGTTTTACTGACTTTAAAATAATTTCAGTGTATGTTGTCACCCTTGATGTCTTTCAGTTTTAGAATAAAAATTCATTTGGATTATCTTTTTATCTTTTCTATAAAGGAGGTTGAGGTAACTGGATGAGATTTTTATTTTTTAAAACTGAAGCTGCAGCTTTTTTTGCAGCTTAGCAATATAATCAATAGATCTCTGGATCAGAACTCAGGACTCAGCTCAGTCTGTTACTTGATGCCAAAAAGTATTTTTAGGGATCTTGTGTGTAGGAAGGCTTTTATCCATTGTTCTGGTCCTTGCATGTACACCTCATAACTGGTCCTTTGTTGCTTGCTCTATGCTTTGTGTGTCTCAAAATATCACATAGCAAGTTTTAAAATGTTTCTTCAGATATATGCTTATAAGCTTAATCAAGATCCATAAATGATTAAGTACATATGGCTTAGGTCTCTTGTGAGATGTGAGGGCTCCAGCTTTAGTACATGAAGCTGAACATTTACATTTTGTTCCAAATTGAGTTTTGATTTCAGTCAAACAAATCTAAGTTTTCATTCAGCTATTTGGCAGACCTTTTTATATTTCCATGCCTTCTTGATTGGCTGCTAAGGACACTGACCTTTAGATGTGCAGTAAAGTATTGTTTGGACTTTGTTTTGATTTTAGTCGTAGCAGTGGAGATGCATACAAAGTTAATCACAAATTGTGGAATCTATATTTGGTATAAATTATCATAATTTGAATGAAATATCTGCATTGTTCTACTCTGTAAGATTTGATTTTTGTGTATGGGACATTGAAAGGGCTCACAGAAGAGTCACTAGATTGTTCTTCTGGTTCTGCAAACAGCTTTGTTGTTGAACCTGACTCCTACCTCCAACTCTGCTGGCAGCCTCTGGCTCTTGCTGTGCAAGAAATTGGGTTCAGCTCTCACTGCAGCAGGGCTGGACCTTGTACTGGCTTTGCCTGCATGTGGTTCTTGCCATCTGCCTTGCAGTGTCTTGAGAAATGAAGGGTGGAGGCCTGTGGAGGAGAGGCTTTGTAGAAGTTACACAGAGGGATGCCTGTGTTTGTTTGATTATGGGATGTTACATGCAGATCTTACAGATATGACTTCTATATACACAGGGCAGACAGTTGAAAGCTGTAGCTTCCCTCAGTGGCCTGCACTGCCAGATCTGTGCTCTGCAGTATTCCAGGCAGAATTGGAAAGAGCCCCTCTCATGTGTTGTATCACAAGAGTCAATTTTTGTGTGTGTGCTGAAAGATTGAATCGGCATTTATTGGTATAAGAAAGCACTGCTACCTGAAATCCTCTCATTTGTTACAGTGAAAACAAATGTTTTCCTTGTGAATCACCCATTCATAGCTTTTCTTCTTGTTGGGCTGGTAAGCTGAGAATTTTTATTAGAGTTGCCACAGAAACAAGTATCAGTGTGCATGATGCCTTAGTTGAGTTTGTGACTTACTTTTTTTTCTTTGTTTTGACAAATGATCTAAAACTTTCTTGATGGTCTGCTCTAACAAAGAAAAGAAACCTATTTTAAGGTCTAACCTAATGAAAGGATAAACTGATGAAGGCATTTCCAAGTAAAACAATTATTTATGTAGGTGAGCTGCAAAATGCTAATGAAAATTCATCTTAAACAGAGGTGCTCAAAGTGGTCAGTGTAACTGTTTTGACACATGTACATTTTTCTGCTAGGTATTTGTAACAGAGCTGTTGAAATCACTGAAAAAAAACCAAAAGCAACTTTTCTGAAGTAAACTGTTAGACTTAGAAAGAGATCTACCCTGTGTCAGCATAAAAGCTGCAAAAAATTGTGGGAAACAGCTACCTAAGAGCAGCTCTAAGGACAGGCACATTCTCACTTCCAGTTGCCCTTGAGAGGTTCGTGAATAATGACTGAGTAGTTTTGTTTTTTTTTTTTTTTTGTGATAGCTTGTACAGTTTGGCACTTTAGAGAAATGCTGTAGGAAAAGAAAAGAGGCCTAAATAAGGTCTGAAAAGAAAGGAGCCCTGAGAGAAATATCACTCTCCAAATTCTGCTGTGCTGTAAAATAGAGACTGGCTTTGCACTCTTTATTCAGAAGAAACTTCTTTTGGAAAAAGGTGGAATTTTGCTACATAAAGAAACCAAGATTCAGTCTTTCCTTTCCCTGTAGGAAGGCGTGCAAAGGCTAGGGATAAGTAATTAAAAAAAAAGTTAAATGAAAGTTATTAAAAGTGCATGTGTGTTTGCACATATATACATGTGGGCTTATATTTTAAGGAATGTAAACCCTTTTAAGAACCTGAGTTTTGATTGTGATCTTACACATTTATTTTGTATCTGTTGCAGGCGTTACCCAAGCTAAACTAGCACAGGTAGTTTAATGGAACTGAGTCTGCCCTGCCATAGCCTTCATTTCTTTCCATGGTGGTGTAATTCAGATTACAGGTCTCATTCTGAAAGAGTGGTCCCTGCACTGTTTTACTTGTCCCTGAATGTTTAACTTAATGTGTGACTCAGTTTTTAAAAAGCGAGCAAGCCTGGCTTACCAAGTGATCTCGGTCATGTTTTGTAATGATCTTGTTCTCAATGTTTATGTTTTTTTCAAAGTTTACCCAATGATGGCCAGGTGTTCAGTACTGTCCCTGTTTGCTCCTTACTCCTTGGCATGAATGGTCTTCTGTCACCCTCTAGGGCTTTTTCTTCTGAGGTGCTGACAGTCAGAGGGAAGCAGGAGCTGAGGAAAAACCTATCTACTCACAGTTGTTGCCTCCTTGGGGAAGTGGTGGCTGATGCATTCATCCTGCACCACTGCACACAGCAGGGGACAAATCCAGAGGTGCCCTTGCTGGCATTGCAGCAGTGGTCATAAGTTCAGTGATATTTTACTAGACTTACCATATTCCTTATTTCTGTGTACAGAGGGACCTCATAGTGCTCTTTGGTCTCAAGATTAAGCCCTCAGTTTTTGATCTAGGTCCTTTTATCTTGGTCCCATTACTTACAATTGCTCCATTGAATCTATTGATAGCTGAATTCTCAGCAAGGTTTGGAAAATCAGTTTGTCTGCAGCAAAAACAGACAGCACACCAAAATACCTATCTGCTGGTTAGTGGGGTAACTCCTACCTATCAAAAAATGCGTTTACATTCTTTCAAAAATAGAACTGTAGGAATTACAGGGACAGAGGGAAATTTCTAACTGTATTTCAGCTTACAGAATTGCTTAGGGTGGAAGGGAGCACTTGAGATCTAGTCCAACCCCCCTGCTCAAGCAGGATCAGTTGGAGCAGATTGCCCAGGACTGTGTCCAGTCACTCTGGAAAATGTGCTAAAATGTCTCAGTCTGTGATTTGTAACACCTCCAGCTGTACCATTCAGACCTATTAGCTATTTAATGAAGATCCAGTGCTAACATTGTAAAAGTGTTCATAATTCCTGAGCTTCTGCCTTTTTTTCTTATTTGTGTGTTCTGTTATTCAGAGTGTTTGTCCTGTGACAGTGATTGATTGAGTGCTGTGAAATGAAAGCACATGTTATGCTGATGATTTCTAATGTACTTGCCTAATAAAATTTTAAAAATGGCATGGTTAGTTTAAAAATAGAGAATAAGATGACAAAAACCACGGTGGTTTGTGGGCTGTGGAATAGGGAATGGTTTTAAATCTGAGGAATACTAATAACTACAGACACACTGTCAGGGGACTTTTCCTGTTTGCACTTGACACTAATTGTAGTTACCTGCTTGTCAGTTAATATGAAAGGATGGGGAGACCTATTAAGTACTTGGTAATTTCTGATTTAGGAAGCAGCTGGGTCCCTCAATGATGGGAGATTTTAGGACCTCAACAGCTCCTGTTTGCTTATGTTTTGAGAACTGCAGCAAGAAAAAAGTGGTAAACATACCTTGGAAAGAGCATGCTGTGCACTTTCTTCAAAGTGCAATTAAGGTGACTCTTAAAGTGAGACACACCTTGAACTGTTTCTTCAAGAGCCATTGGACTGGTCTCTCAGCTGGATTGTCCAGATGTCTTAGCTCAGTTGAGCAGTGCAGTGACAGAACACTACTTGGACTTGAAATGTTTATAAGAGGTAATAGTAAAACCAGCAAGCAATGATGTATAATTGTCCTGCTGGGATATGATGAAAGCCTTTATGAGAATCTCCATGTCCTGGTGGGACAGTATGGGTGGTAACTTGGAGAGATTTGTAAAATGCAAGCATGGCAGCTTTACAGTTGGATTAGTACAGGCTTCAGAAGAAGCCACAGGGTCAAAAATTACTTCCAAGCCACAAGCTTCAAAGGCCAAAAGATCTGCAGTGAAAAAAGAGGTGAGTGATCCACCTCTGTGAAAGCAGAGTTGATGTTAAGTTACTTCAGCTCCAATGACCTTTAAGATAAGATATAGCTTAATGATGCAGGTATTATGTCTGGAATTGAATTACACCACATGGTGTGAACTAATTCCAGCTACTTGATTCGTGAGTTGAGTTAAAGAGGATGGTTTGTGAGCTTTTTGGGGATTGAAGTTATAGAGGCTCATAAAGCAAAAGCAAGAGAAACAGGTGAGAAGGGAAGATAGGCAAGAAGACGAAGACAGGATCTAGCCAGACAGTTTTCACATATCTTGGGAAAAGAGCATTGGAGGCAGGTTGAGATGTTTAGGCTGCTGCTTGGGCAGGGGAGACCCAGCGGAGATGTGCATTCCATTCATCTGAATGGCTCTTCTAGTAAAAACATTGCTAGACACAATTCCTAGGCCAGGAATGGCAAATGATGAATGACTTAGCAAGCTATCTTGCTGGGTATTTAATCTGTGTGGTTATCTAAATAATTTGAAATGCTTCTCTTGGCCAGAGCCAGGCTGGACAAAATGAAGTGCCATGCATTAAACCTTGTGCTATTTCAGTTCTCAGGTCCCAGCAGGAACCCAACAAGGTAGGGCTCCATGAAAGGTGATACTATGTTAAACTAACAGTACAAGTTGTATCAAACTTGGTTCCAAATTCAATACAAAAAGTCCTGGTTTTAGAAGGCATTTTAAATCTAGCTCTAGCATTCAGTCACTTGCTGATGTCAGTACAAAAAAAGTGCTTTGTACAGCTGCTGAGTGCAAGGAAGATGAAAGGTTAAATTGGGTTAGCGGAAATGAAAGAAGTGCTGTGGAAGAAGTTTTGGTATCAGATTGTTTATGGAATTTGTCATTAAATAACAGACGTGTTTAAATTGGAGGCCAAATTTAAAGCATTCCTTTTTATAAATTTTTTCCCTATTTATGTGCAATTGAAATTGTTTACAAAGGTGTACAAGGAAACATTAATTTCTTTCCCTCTTGAAAAGGTGATGGCAATTCCATCTTAGTCTCTTACTGTTCAAGCCTTCTTGAGCTCAGGCCTGAGCCACCGGTGTGTATTAAAATAATTCTGCTATTCTTACTACAGTTGATTACAGTGCTCTGTTAGAAAGGGTGGAGGCACTTGGTGATTCTCCAAAGAAAGTGAGTAATAATTGACCTAATGTACAGAGCACATGAATAACATATTCTTTTGGTAAGAAATTTATGTTTTACAGGGTGTGCTAGAGTTCACATCCCTTTTTCACATCTTCCAAAAGATTTTAAAATACTCAGCTGTTCTATTAAATTTCTAATTCAACAAATACTCAAATACAAAGTATGCATTAGATAAAACTCTTGAGTTGAGTCCAAACATTGAAAAATCTTTTAAGCTGCCTTGAAAACAGCTGTTTAGAATTTTGAGTAGAAATAACAACTTCCTGCAGCCTACGTTGTTGATGTCCGTTTCAGTTCAAGCTGGGAGGAATTTCTCTTTGTTACTCTGCAGCAGCAGCAAGACTTTACATCTATGATTTGACTATTCCCCAAATATATTAGGACTGGTATCCTGGTATTAATGAATGAATAAATACACTTCCTTTGAATTCAGCATAATGGAGGAGAGACTTACTGAGACGACTTAAGACAGTTTTGACACTTCAGTGGGAGTTGTCTGGAGTGCAGCTTACAGGAGCTCCTTTTGTCATCTCCCACTACTGAGAGACTGCTTCATGTTTGTCTGCTGAAGGAATTCTTGATATGAGAATTGAGTTTTTTAGTGTCTGAAATTATTTAAAAAAATTAGATGGGGGTTGTGCATATACATATATAGCTTTTATTCTTTGTTCATAAATATTTAGGTAATCTTATAAAACATTGCAAAGTGATTTGGCATCAAATACCACATACAAAATTTCTAGGCAACCCAGGAAATACCAAAAGAGTTTAAGATGACTGGCATTTCAATGAACATCTAAAGCAGTAATGATTTTCCACTTAGTGTAAACTATTGGCAAAACTATTGCAGGGAATGGCTTGTGTTTATTCTACAGCCTGTTTTGCTATGTCCAGAGGGTAGATTATACATGCATTTCACACACACACACACACACACGCACACTTATGCCTGGATCAGTTTTACATTTGGACATTTGGGCAGTACTTTAAACCCAAAGGTAGAAGTTGTGACATTGCTTAGAGAAGTGAAGCCTGAATGAAACTTCATGATCACTCCTGAAGTGATCTAAAACCTACTCACATAAAATAGATGCCCAAAGACCTAAGTGGCTTTGAATCAGGAGTTAGAGAGACCTGATCAGATGTTGTCAGCCAGATTTCAATAAGGTTATTGAGAAAGCAATTAGATCTGTGCTGTGCTACCACACAGTACTATCAATCAGTAATTTTGGATAAAAGTGCTTAAATGCACAAGCCACAAATATGAATATGTTTTAGTGAAGATTGTGGTTATAGTGGATAGAAAATACCATTATATGGAATGGTATTTATTTAACTGCAATTAGGGATTTCAAGATGATAAATGAGAAATATTCTAGTAGAGTAAATAGCAAAGAAAATCAGTACAGCCTCTTTCAGTTTTACAATACACTGTTCCTTTTGGGCTTATGTGCCACATACACAATCTTTCATGTGATATTTTCATTTCTAAAGTGCTTTTAGAATGCAAGTGTGTTAATGAACATTGATTAACACCTAGACACCTTTGTATGTGTGTCCTCTAATAGCTTCTGATGAAGCATAAGTAGCTCTTTTATATCTAAAGGAGATGTTTGTGTTTTAGTAGGATTTAGGTTATGCCCAAATTTGAGCAGATGTGGAAGAGTTTTGGACCTCCCTTTTTTGCTGAGATGATGTCCTTGTGTATTTTTTTAATGTTTGTTGTTTTTATTCAAGTAGTCAGTATTGTGTGTGGTTTTCAGTGGGGGATGTTGATGCAGAGGTGCAGGTGCAATACCCAAAGTGCCACACCTCCTCCAAAGAGGAATGAGATCACAGCAGAATTACTGCCCTGCAGAGCCTGATGCTCCTGTGAAAAATAACCAAGATCACTTTTGTGAACAGGGCTTTTAATCAGCTGTTTAAAAGTTGCTGATCCAATTTCAAGTTTCTAATTAAATGAAATGGGAGGAAGAAAGAGATCAGCATGCTGCCAGGCAAGAGTTCCAATCCCGTGGTTATCTCATTTCAAACTTGTAGGCTAAATATCTTTATAACTTAAGCTAATAGTGTATTCACACACTAATAAAATGTTCTTACGTAAGGGTAGTTCAACCACCACAAGCTTATTTTATTTTATAAGACTAAACTATTTGATGCTCTAAAAACATTTTTCTCCTGTGAATGTTATTTATCACAAGTGTAGTTGAAACCTGAAACTTAATTATTAAACCAGATATTCAGACACTTTCCTGAGAAGAATGATGTGGATGAAAGACATTTCTGGAGGAAATCCTACTTGCCTTTTGGATATAGTGCAAAATATTTCTTATAATCAGGAGGAAGTTTTCTCTTTCACTGAAGTGTCTTAAATTATGAGCTTTCTACTGTTTTATGAGAATTTTTTTAAAGCCACCTAAATGTTTTCCCACAGTACTGGTTTACAAGCAGCTGAAACTTTAGACACCATGAAGAGCAGTCTGTTGTTCCACTAACATTACTGGAAGAGAATCACAGATGTATTGATGACCACCTAGATTGCTAAATTCTACCCATTCTACTAAAAATGAAAAGAAAATATTACCTATATTTCAGGAACAAATTTAAATTGACATTGCAATTGCTAAACCTTGCAGCTTAGGCAGATGCCAGAGCTCTTGCAGAGGAACTTTAAACTGTGTTATGCTGGACTCTGTATGCTTCCCCCTCATAACTCTTCACTGTTTCCCAGCAGTAAAAGGGTGCTCCCTCTTCCCTCCTGCTTCCCTTGCCCTCCCTCCTCTTACCAGTTGTGGGAACCCCAAGGTGCTGCCTGGCATGTATTTCTTTCTTGCACTTGGGAATTTGACTTTAATACCTAAAGTATCATCTGTCTCAGCTATGAATCTCTTTTGGTTTGAGGGTAAGGGAATTTAATGGATCACTGGCTTCCTGATGGCTTGATACTTCATTCAAAGCCCAGTGAAGTTAAAAGGAAAAACATACTCAGGACTTTTGGTGGTGTGGGGCAGGTCCTATATCCAGAAAGGTAAGGTAAGCTTTGAGACACTGCCTACACCTGGATCACCTCACTTCTGTTTTTTCTCTGAGTCCTGATTCCTTGACAGGATTTAAGTACCTGCTTTGTATGATGCTGAGTTACACCAGGAAGATTTGTTGGGGAGGAAAAAATGAACAAGATGAACTTAACAGTTTGTTTTGACTGTGAAATGAAGCTTGTTCTTCTCAATAATTTTTATATATATATACATCCATGTACACATGCACACACACATATTGCTGCTCTTTTTTTAAAAATAAATTTTAGCTCTGAAGATAGGAACATACTTAGACCTCGTCACGGTTTATTCTAATCCACTCAATTGTTCAATTATTGTTCTTTTAGTGTAAAAAAGAAATTCAGAAGATAGAACAAGGTTTTTTACTATCTAGTGGAAATCTTTTAGTAACAGCTTCCAATGTTATTCTTATTCAATACAGTTAATTTTAATTCTTTGAGATGGATAGATAGGAGCTGCCCAGTTGAACAGATAAGCAGTATGTTATCACTGCTAGATTAGGCCATTCTGTGGTTTGTAACACCTTTTTTGTCTTGTATTCTCATTTATCATTGGCCTGGTGTCTGTTTTTCTTGATTTAGGATTGAGCTATATAAATGATATTGGGGTACATAATTTGTACTTTGTCATCTTATAAGTATCAAAGTAGAAAACAAATATGGATACCAGCTGTACAAGTGTTGGGGAACTGCCTTCTGGGAAAATGGATGGTTAATATCTGCAATTTGTGTAGTCATTTTTTACTCATATTTGGCCACCCAGTGATCCTAGTGGATAGTATTTCAGAGTGCATAGCCAGATGTGTCAGTGAGATGCTCATGCTATCGCTGGGATGTTCTCAGGCATCTTTTTGCTTCTTGCTCACTGCTGTTCTTGGAGCACAGGGCTGAGTGCTGCTCCTGCCCATTCCCCCTGCCACGTGTGGTGCTTGCTGAGGGTCACCCAGCTCCTGGGTGCAGCTGGGATTGTGCCCACTCTGCTCCATGCACAGATTCCTCTCCTGGATGGCTTTGCTGCCTGGCTGCTCTCTACTAGTTGGCTCTCTGGCCCTCATTTTTACCTAGTTAGTTGGCCAGCCTGTCCTGGCAAACTTCCCTCTCCTGGTCTGCTGGTGAAGCTCTCGGGCTGGCCAGCCTTTCCCTTCCCTTCCCTTTTCTCCCCTTCTCACACATGGTGTCTGCTGGCTCCCACTGTTTATCTCTCCTTGTCTCTGTGCCTCCCACTCATTTCTTAGATTTGCTTTGATCCATCCCGTCTTTGCTGCCTTCCTGTTTTTCCTCCCTCTGCTCTTTTGCTGTTTTGCTTCTTTGTATCCTTGTTTCCTTCACACTTGCTCCCTGAAGGCTTTTTACTCTGGCTTTCCCCTACCTACAAGCAGTATGTATCTTTTCCAGAGCTTGCTGTCTCTCTGCTGTCTGTTCATCTGATCTAGCAGTCACATCATTTGAAACAGTTACTAACAGAACACTGATTCGTGTTACAGGTTGGAAAAACTGTAATGTTTATCACTTTTTATTTACTATGGATATTTTTATAAGTTCTTTATAAATCTAGTCTATGCTTCCATAGAAACCCTCATAGTAAAACCTCAGCTGAAGCACTTTGTTGTGTTTCTGTGCCTTTTTTTCCCATAACTGTGGATTATCAGTTATCTGTGTATTCTCTATAATTCACTGTCATCTCCCTTAGGACTCTTAGAAATGTCACAACTCACTGTTTTAATCCAGACATCACAATTATAACTCTGCTCCCACAAACACTTCATTATGTTAGTGTGGGATAAGGACTTTTGGGTGATCACAATGGTGGGAAAGGAAGTGCAGAGAAAATTCATGGCTGTTGAAAATTTGCTGCTGTAAGACCCTGTGAGAGAAAGCAAAAAATTCTCTGGCCATTCTTCTCCTGCTTGTTTCAATCTTTGTTCCAGAGTCCTTATTCAGACACAGTTCTGGGTGATGCTGAAGTTTTATCTGAGTTAGGACTAGAGAATACCTGTTGTTAGATGCTGTAGTACACCTGATGTAATACGTGGTTAAACTTCCTACAAACATCTACATATTTTGTCCCTATTTGATCCTAACCTGTTTTTTAAATGTATTTTTTTTCTCTCCATATGTTTTTATTCTCCCTAATTATGGGCTAAACTAATATCATAAATTACTCTAAATACTGATTAACAAGTCAGTCCCTAATGGTAACTACACAACCTTGTCAATGGGAAAATACTCTTGAACCCCCATATGTGTTTTCTCCCTTCATGACAGAAATATGAATCTCATGTGAGAGGACATTGCTCCCATGTAGCAGCCCATTCCTTTCAAGTGAATATCATCAGTCCTTCTCCTCTAAGATTTTAAAAGTTTTTGGATTGCTTTTACACATGTGTATAGATATATTTCTGAAAAAAAAAAAAGTTCATAGCATCTATTGAGTTGGAAAATTAATTAGACGACCTAATTGGTTGTGCATGAGTTCCTCCATGGAATGTGTTCTGCTGCTGTTGCACTCACTCAGCACAGAAAATCTCAGGAGTGAATTCCTCTCATCTTTTACTAGAAACTGACAATTAATTGAACACTAAAAATCCCCATAAAACACCACAACAGTCCCCCCTCCAAAAACGAAAAAAACCCCAAACCCAACCAACCATAAAACCTTGAAGAGTCATAGCACAAAAACTTGACATTAAAGATTTTTTCTCATTTTATTAGAGTAATGCCAAGAGGCCTGAACTCAGCTTGAGGCTGCCTTTATCATTCAGAAAACATACAAGTCTGCCTCCCAAAGCTTGTGTAGTCTAAAGAGGAAAAAGCCCCACCAGCATCCAGAGGTATTGGCAGCCCCACGTTCCATGTGGGGAGCTCATATACAGGGAGATTAAGTCACTTGTGTAAGGATGTACTGGGAGTCTGTAGCAGAGTCTGAAACTGAACCCAGGTCATCTCAGTCCCAGCCAAGTGTCTCAACCACAAGACTCTCCCTCCTTTTCAGTATGTCAGTGTAGAAAGTAGGCCAAAAAGCAGTTTCCAACCTTTAATACACAGCCTTTTGCAAGGCTGTGAAGTATTATGTATTAGACAGGCATCTGGATCAGCAGCAGTTTCTGTGGATACTTTTATCTGTAAACAGAAGCAAAGCCTGTGAGGGCTTTGTGAAATTTACATAAATTATTATTTTATTGATAAATAACGCAGTTAAATTTATAAAGACTGTACTTATATTCAAGACATTTTAATGATTTTTAAGCATGGAAAATGTGTTTAAAGGCCTTCTGTTGTCTGTGGCTCTCTGATTTTCATGTGTTTTAGATTGTGGTGCTGCTCATCCGTCATGATGCATTAGCAGTGATGCGTGGCCAGGCCAGGCAGTGCAGGGTGTTGCACCATGCAGTGTGAGCTCAGAGAGGGAGGCTCGGGTGTATGACAGGCTAAGGCTCCAGTGTTATGCAAAGGTTAAGTATTCCTGTGTTGGGAGTTAGTGAGGCTTGCAGTTTGCTGACCTAAATCTGAGTGATTCCTATTATGTGGAGTATTTGCTTATCTTTTGGAACATCTCTGTGTAGCCAGAGTGTAACAAAATTTCAGCTTGAATCTGTACCCTGAATGGAAGAGGATAAAAGAAGTGCAAGTATGAGTGAATATATGTACATATATAACCATCCCCCTTTTGACTTGGGTCTCCCATTCTGGGCATGAAATCAGCATTAGTGTGTGGTAGTCTACAAAGAACTTGTAGACTTGTAAGCCAGAGCTTGTTTATTCCCCTCAGTACACTAGTTAGTTATTCACAGACACCTGACTTGTTTGCTGAACCCCTGATTCCTTTCTCCCACATCCCCCAAATAAAAATTACTTATCTGGTTCCCACTGGCTCTCATGTATGTTCTGCAGCACCACTTTATGACCTCCATTATTTGAAACCATTAATCTCAGATTTTGTGTGCATTTACACAGCTAAATTTCAGTGATTGTCATGAAAAAAAAAGATCAGCTTTGATGGGATTTATGTCGCATGAAGGTGAGAGAAACCTTGTTTCTAAAATAAATGATGAGAAATTATTCAAAATGGTGATCAGTGTAATGGACTATTCAGTACACAGGACAATTTCCAGGATTCTGATGCTGTTCCTTGTAAGCACATAATTAGTAAAATGCAACTGGAGTGTGTCACTTTTGGTTGAACCACTATGGCCCAGCTTTTGACAAAAGACCTCTGAAGCTGGATGGGTCTCTCTTCCCCAACACCCTCCAAACACTGGCTGTTTTCTATGTGAGGAGTATTTGTGCAGTCAAAGGCAATGGGATTCCCTCACTGAACGATGGTTCTCTCATTGAAGTCAGTGACTAACCTTTCCCTTGTAACTGGCACCTGGGCTTCATGCTGGAGGTCATGTCTGTGCAACCACAAAACCAAGCAGTTCTGTCTAACAGAGAGGAAAAAAACCAAACCTGCTAGGATTGTAGTCTTAGATCTTGAATGTTCTTCTTGAAGACACTCAGGCTGGTGACTGTTTCCAAGTTTTAATGATTTGTCCCATATGTGGAGGCAAATGAAATCTCAGGACCTGACATTCCCTTGAACAAGTAGAAGAGATGCCAGTTTCCAGTGCTGAAGTAAAAATAGATTTGCAATATCTATTAGACTAAAATGGTGTATACAGAGCAAGTGTGATAAGTGAGAAAAGGCCAAAGGCATCAACACAGATGCTATTTAAAACTTTAAAAGTGTTAAACAATATGCTAAGAATGTGGAGTTGCTTACACTCTCAGTAAATGCATGAAGTCTTTTATCTAGAGTATTCATGGTAATTCAAAGTCTTTTGGAAAAACTTGTAGTTGTTCTCCACTAATACCTTAAGTTAAAGAACCAAAAACTGCTCATCATAACAGGAGTCAGTAAAGACCTTTTGCTCTTCTCTCCTGCTGCATGCAAGTAGGAAGAGAACTTGAGCCTCAGTTTGAGAATGGTCTGTACATTAATATCCCTTCCCCTCCCCTTCCTTCCCCTTTTAAGATACTTATTATTCTGTACTCTCTCACTGCTTGGGAAAACCAGACTTCTGATGTGGCTTTACAAAGAGTTTAATTGACAATTGTCATAAATATTTTCAGTAGCCTTAGATTAAAGATGTGATGGTCCTCAGTCACTTGAGGCTGGTCATTTACTGACTCTGGGGGACATCCAACCATTAGTGCTAAACAAAGAGAAGGTTCCTTCCACCGAGTGGTCAATGAAGACAGGAATGACAGCAGAAGGCCTTAAACAATCATTTGAGTAATGAAACACATGTATTAGCATCTCATGTACTTCATATTGGTGGGTATAATATATATTTAATGAAATTACACTTGCATAGTTGAAAACTTGTGAATCAAGATTGGCTCATTTACCTTCTTGGTTTTTTACTTCTAGTAACAGAAATTGAATACATGTGATAATTCTAGAGTTATGGCATGTATTCTGTAATATCTCAACAGAGATACCTCAAGCTTATTCAGAGTCAAATAGTGCACGTTACTGCTGTGTTTATTTTTGGACCACTGTCTTAATGCAAATCCCATCTATGTGGTTATGCAAAATGATCCAGATTCTGGTCATGATTACATTGGTGTGCACACAGAGTGATGCCACAGTTTCATTGAGGAAGGAATCTGATCCTGTAACACAGAGGGTTGCATGGTATTTCAATTAAGTAGTTGGTGTGTTTCACCATAGAGTTAGAGGTGAGGTATTAGTGTCTGAAGCAATTTTTGTATGTTGTTGACTTACATTTTTAACACTTCCTGAGATTTTTTTGTGGGTTATTGTGCAACATGAAATGAAATAATTGTTAAAATATTTCTGTAAAAATCAAATACTCTGTGTTGTCACTGTTTTTCAAATATTTTTCATGTCTTTTTAGCTGGCTGTATAAAACATAAAACTCTGTTTTACAGCCTTATGCAAGAAGAACAGTATTAGTTATTCCAAAGTCTTTAGGCTAGTAAAAAAAAATTATTTACATCATATCAAGTCTATCATAACTAAAATCATATCATAAAAATTCATGCATATGAGAGTACAAAAACCTGAGTGAGTGTCTGGTTGAAGAAATTTGGCCAGGGAGCTGTCTGCCATGTGGAGAAGAGTCTTCATAGGGATACAATCTGTTTGCCCCTTCCTTTCATTCCGTGGAAGGTTTTCACCATTATAATTTCTCAGGAGTGCTGGTCTTTTTTCATTATGGGAAAGAGGGAACTCGCTTCAGACAAGTTTGATGATTCCTGTTATAAAGGAGTAAGTTATTGATTGTTTTAATCACTTTGTTAGAGCTGCAAGGCTTTCAGAATTTCAGAGTTCTGTTAGGACCACAAAAGCTATTTGTGTATGTGTCATTAAGTTAACATATCATTGCAACACCCAAACCATCATTATTAAATTTACTGCCTTCCCACACTGAAAGCAAGTCGACTTCTCTCCATTCCTGCTGTATGTTTATTCCTGCTGTGTTTCACTGAGCTTGAGCACTGAAAATCAGTTCCCTCTCTCCCTCTCTTCCTCCCACCTCCCCTTTTTATTTATAACCAGTTTTCAGTTCTGGACTGAGTTTCATTCCAGTACTCTGCAACTGCATTCTGTTTCATGGCACTTCAGAGGGGCATTTATATTTTAGAAAAGAAAATGTTATTTCTAGTGCATTGTACCACTCCATCTCCTTTGTAAATGTGAGCAGTGTCTCTTTAAATTCTATGCATTGCATTGTCTGAAAGCATTTTCCCTCTCTTTGGATGCTGCTCTATGTAATATTCTGTAAGTCATTAGGATCTATTTTTCTTACACAGTTTGCACTACTTTTGGATAGTCTTAGTTACTTTAGTCAGTGGCTTTTGAAGCCAAAGAGAAAAAAATACCCAGAGCTTGTCTACTTTGTCTTTACCTTACCTGTTAATAGTTAATACTTAGTGGTATGTAAAGAGAGTTTCTGTAATGTGGCACTCCTAAGGACACTTTTGAAAAAAGAGTGATAAACTTCAGCCAACTTGTTGCTTTTAAGTGAAACTTGCAAAGTTCTGCAGTGGAATCCATTCTCCTTAATAATCATCTGGTCTTGACAATAAATATTTCACCAAAACTAGTTACTTTTTAGCAAAAAGGAAGATGAAAATCAAGTCGGGATTTTATTGAATTGTTGCTAGCCTGTGAAAAAAATTGGAAAAAATTAAAATCTGCAAAGATGTGGTCATTTGCAGCTTATGTAGCAAAGTAGGGTAGGCTAGAGTTTGTCAGGTAACTGACTATTCAGAAATGAGAAGTTATTCTACATTTAGCTGCATTGCTTACTGTTTTCTTCATCATGGAAAAGAATAAAATGTGGTAACAATTTTCTGTATTTGGATTGCTGCTGCACATAATTGGGAACAACAGAGCTAAGGCTTTGATTTTGGTGAAATGCTTAGTCTGCGTGTTGGATTAAAATGTGTGCAACAAATCACTCCAATTCTGTAATAATAATTTTTGAACACTATTTTTTTATTTTATTACTGTAATGTTATTACTTTTCAGCTACAGACTTTGAGAACTGGGTCAGTTGCAAGAACAAAATTGGCATGAAAATAGTTGTATATTTGTTCTGGAAAATAGATTGCCAACATACTTTATAAAATAGCCTGAATTGTTCTGTGCATGAAATGGAAGTGATAATGTTAGTCTCATATTAGTAAGCTATGAATTCAAAGTCCTGTTCTTTAACCAGTATCCTAGGAAGACTAGATAATATTTGCTAGGTAGACGTGTTAAACAGATCATCTGTGCAGAAATGGATTTGGGAAGCAGCTTACGGAATGGAAAATAAATTTAGGCTGAAGTGTGCCAGCAAGTCAATATATGAGGACAATTTGCAACAAGCAAAGGTGAGGAAGACATGAAGAAATGGGGTCATCAGATTCATGAATTAAAGGGTAATATTCCTGGGGCTGGGTTATATGGGGCAGTAACCAACTTTTTGGCTGCCCAATACAGGATAAAGAGTTATGGTACCAGTGCTAGATATGCTTCCATGGATATTTTTTACTCTTGTGAAAATAATGAGAAGCAACTTGGAGCTGTGATCTGTCCACAGCTGTAGTAGTTTGAGACATTTCTGCTGCCAGGTTTATATCCCTGCCAGAAACAGTGCCTGAATGGTTGCATTCCGAGTCCCTGGTTCCAGTGACATCTTAGCACTAGCCAGTGGTAAATCTCAGCTATTTAAGCTCAGTGCTGCACTGAAGCAGCTGGGAAATGGTCTTGCTTATATGTGAAACCATCTCTGGCACTGGAAGGGAGCAGACAGAAGTGGCATGGTGATAATTTCTTCACATACCACATCCAAACCTACCAAACCTCATTGGTAAGAAGTGTCAGACATCATAGGAAATAAGTTTTTAAATATTTACAGAGTTTTGTTTTCTTTCCTTCTGAACACCCTCTGATATCTTTGCCATGTACTTTCCAATGATGACACATTGGGATCTGACTGGGGTGAGTAATGGTGTCTGGCTGGGGGGAGGAGAGGACAGGGAGTGCTTAACAGTGAGTAATTATTTAAGGAAATGGCCTGTGTGGAAAGAAAAGTGTGTTGTGATTGGATGCATTTATCAACTGGCCTTTCAGTGTCACCTGTGGACAGAGCATTATTGTGTCTGAGTTTTTAAATAGTTGGAAGTCGGTTTATTGAACTAACTTGGGAATGTGTCGGGGTCTGTTCTTGATTTGGTCTGTGAATTGAGATGTGAGGCGTGTTCTCTATTGGAAAAGATGGAAGTAAATGATAGTTACCCCATGGTCATCCCTGAGCATGATCATTTACTTTTCTACCAGCAGTTAAAAGTCATAAGGTCTTGTATGCAAAATATCATTTCAATATAATTTCAAGTCTACAAGCAACTGACAGGAAAATTTTGCAAGTGAAGATGGAGTTACAAGCTCTTCCCTGTTTCCTTTGTACAGTGACACACAGAGGTTTGCATTAATTTTTTATGAGGGTCATGTATGTAGAGCCTTCTGTTTGATCTCTCTGTCCTTAACAGGAGATTTTAGTCTGTCTGAAAATACCTAGAATCACTCTGATTTTGAAATTAAGCCTGAAGTGCTAAACCTTTGTGTTCTGTAACTCTGTGCTATGGTGATGCTCACTGCTACAGTTACCTTGGTCATGCTGTTTTCTTCTGTTGGTGCCAAGACTCTCTGTAATTCTTTGAATTTTACTGCAAAAAGTCTCATTTCACACACAGCACGTCCTGCCTTCTGAAATGAGGCACTTTGTGGTTTTCTCCATCCTCTTCAAGTGTATTGCTACCTTCCCTGAAGAGAGTGAAATGACTGTAGTCCAGTGAAACGTACAGTGATGGATGCTGTGTGTTTCCATTGACAGTATAGTTGTTTGTGTATTTCTTGGCTCCAAAGGAGCATTCTCAGGTACAAGTGACTGTGGCTCCCTTTCCTGACGTGTGGCTGAGCAGTGGCACAGGCTGCCAGGTGCAGTGGCTCACACCTGGGCAGCTGAGTGCGGTGCAGAGATGAGATGGTGTTTCTGCCCTGTGCAGTCTCTCTTCCAATGTCCCTCTTTTATCCCCAGCTGGAGAAAAAACCCAAACTAGCCTCCAAACAGCAGAAACAAAAGTGCTGCTAGGCAGGAAAATAAGTTGTACTAATGATCAGTTTTAAGGTACTTCACTTGCCTTAGAGCCCTTTCTGACCTTTCTTTCATTATTTGTATGATAATGGAATATTCCTTTCTTTCCCTTTCCCTTTGCCCCTGTACTCAAGAAAGGGGAAGTTGCTGTTTGTGTTGCCGAGGGGGGTTTCAGTTGCACAGCAGTCTTGGCTGCCTTTAGGGGTTCATGCTGAATTTTCCCCTGTGAGATGCTAACAGCTCAGAGGAGCTGGGTGTGCTGCTCAGGCAGTGCTGCAGCCCCAGGTACTGTGTGAGCTGTGCATGCTGTGTGCAGAGAGCTGGAACAACACTGCTCATTTTATCATTAGCCGTTTTTCTGTGGTGGCAGGAGATGGCATTTTCCTGTTTTCTGTAATGAGATCTTGATCATGATCAGATAAATGCTGGCTTGCGACAATCTCATGCTTTGACCTTTGCACTCATTCAGTTGTCATTTATTTTAAGAGAGGTGAAGGAGTCTGTCAACCTCCCTGAAAAGGTGGTTATCAGTTTGCAAAATCAGGCTGTTAATTTGATACATCAAGAACTCTTTTTAAGATGTTTATAGTGAATCCTAGAGGATCGAGGAACCAAATTTTATCCAGCCTCTTTGCACTGGCATAATTGTTTAATCCTGGTTCTGTTAGTTCACAATGTTTTTAAACTTCATTTTTATGTTAAGAACCATATTGTGCTTGAAACTAAGCAGAAGTTATTGTGAACTGGGTGCTTAAGATGTGTGTCTGCTGTCAGAAGTCTTGCATTGTGCTGGTGCTTGTAGTCTCTTTGGTGCTGTCCAGAATTACTTGGAACAATTTTTGTTATTTATTGCTCTGCTTGGTTTTGATCAAAGCCTGCCAGGACTACATATTTCAGTAGCCTCTCTGCTGCTTTTAGGAATATAAAGGATCTTTTGAGAAGATAACTAAAATTACTTGATAATTCTGACTGAAACAGGAATGAGCTCTAGATCAAAATGCAACTTGATTCTTTCCTGTGGAATTAATAAGCTGAATTGTTGTGTGGTGTAAACCGGTGTCATTCTATTGCCCTCTTGCTCTTCTTGACAGTAGAGGAACTTAATGGGTTTTGCAGTTTCTACCATCTTCTGAGTTGTCTTAAGCTCCCTGTGGAATTATTCCTTATCAAAATAGCTAAGAAGTATGTAAAGAAGCAGATAAAATTGTTAGATAATGGTGACTACTGCCTTACTGAAGGCCACTTGCACATGCTGAAATTCACATTAGAAGTGACTCAAAAGACTTGAATTACCAGTCGCACATCATAAATAATTTTACTAAAATAATTTCAAGCCTCAGCTTTCTTCAGTTAAATTGAAGTTATCCGTGAGGAAAAAAAAAAAAAAGCAACCCATACAAATTGTGTAATAGCTTTTCAGGGTATATTTTCCTTCTTTCTCTCTTTTCAGCTCCTGACTGGTCACTGGTACCTTGTGTTTGAGCTTTTCTTATTGAAGTAGTTTGACTAATCACAGATGACGTGAATATATAAGGAAACTTTGATGCTACAAAATAAAGATTGGGGTTTAAACTCATATCCTCTTTCCATTTTGTCACAGTGTTAGTGGAATCTCATCATCTTCTTTTAGGCCTTCGTCTTGGAATAAATAAAAAGATCATAAACTCACTGTTTAAAACACTTCAATTTTAAAGCTCTTTTTATTTGGCCTCTGTATAAAAAAAAGGGATTGATGTGTGGATTTCTCTGTGGCCTTAGGCCGGCGTGTACATTCAAATGATCTTTTTCATATGGATTTTCTGACTTTTAGAATTTTCCATTAAGAACGGAGAAGAAAAAAATCTTGTGAAAATATGGATGACTGTGTTTGAGAAAATAGAAGGAAAACTGTATTTTGAAGAAAATGGAGTTTTAAGAATAAAATTTATCAAGGCAAAATATTTGGTGAAAATAGAGTCTGTAATTCACCATACTAAAGTGTTATGAACTTGAATAATAACAAATAGGAGCTGGACTTGTTCAGTTTTGAGTGCCTGTTTGACCCACGTCTTGTTACTGAGACCTTGTGGAAAGATTTGCACGATTATGAAGTTAACTTCATTGGGTTCACCATGTTTCTAAGACATATTAGCCACTGCTAAGTCATTTATAGCTTGAAAGCAAACAATTGTAAATGCTGATCCATTCATATCCTACCATAAGACACAAGATGGGTTATTCAGTGCTGTCTGACGCGTGCTCCCACTGCGGCGGGGAACAAAATGACTCCTTTTGAACCCATCTATATATAAATGGCAGAGGGACAATCTACAATGGGGGATTTCATTCTGGGGAGGTACTCGGAAGATTTCCTGTTGCCAACACAAAACTATGGCTTTCTAAAGAAATTGTTGTCTCTTGTTTTAATATTTGGAGTTACAACATTGGGCGTTTTGCATAGAGTAAAGCACACATTCTTATTTTGATCAAGGATGAAAAACCGATCTGGGAAGTAATTGTTTTTATTTGATAGGTATAATTGATCATGATTTATTTGTATTAATTTCTGTGTTGAAGGAATAAGATCAAGCTGGTAATATTTGCTTTTGTACTGCATGTTTCCAAAGCTGCATTTCTAGAATGAGAAATGAGAAAGAAGGCAATGTAGGTTTTGACAAAAGCCTGGGAAAATTCAAGCAGTTACAGAAAAGCTTTAAAATAAGGAAAAACTGAATAGAAGCTGTAGTGTAGAAAATTCATATGGGAAATGAAGAGACACAATAAGAAATACCAAGCCAAAGAAAGTTAAGACAATGATAAGGAATTAAGTAATGCAGGGCAAGAGAGATGTTATCAGAGATTCTGACTCATTTCATGATGAGGCTGATGGAATTGCTAGAGAAGGGTGGAAGAAATGTTTTGTAAATGTAGCTGTACTGTTTAGAGGGGATAGGACAGGAATTTTATACTTAAAATCTGATAGCCTTTAAGGTTGAAATTAAATAGCAGGAATTGGATTTACGTATTTTTATACAGCTAGTCCAGCTAACCAGGGAGCCTGAACACAGCTAATGGGTTCTCCCAGGTTAATTCTCCATAGAGTTGGAAATACAAGACAAATTTCCTGAGGCTGAAAGAAAATTGTTGTTGATCCAGTATTTTAAAAGGAAGAGAGATTATCTGAGTGATTATAGGTGTGTTAAACAGACGAAAGATAGAATGCCAGTTGCTGGAGTGATACATAGTTAATGAAGAATAAATGGCATTTAGTGTCATTTAGTACAAATTCATCAGAGAAAGGTCCTTCCATCTAACACAATACCCTTTCTGATACCATCATGTTAATAGATGAAGATAACAGTAGCAGTATAGCATTACTGTTTGCCTTACAGGATTTCTGTAAGCCATTTTATTAATTGTATCAGAATGACTTGATTAATTATCAGAATTGCAGCATATGGACGCAGCATCTCTGGCTGGCACAAAGATCAATTAAATGATAGGCTTCAGGGTGCATCTGGTGTGGGGAGATAGACATCCATTCTCACTTCTGCCTTATTTAACACTTTTAAACAATGGTTTCGTGAAAACATGTTATTGTTAACAAAGTTTGGATGTAGCATGAAAATTGCAGGAATTTATAATGATGTGACTCTAAGGCAGAGTGGATTACTTAGTGACCTTGGATGAGGTATCTGGTAACAACCTCAGTACAAACACACAACAGGTTCTGATTTGCTGGCTGTGCTTACGGGATGCTGGACTCTGTCCTGGTGCACCATAACAAAAAAAGCATTTTAGAATTGCTTACCAGGAATTAACTGGAGTGTGCACCCCGGATGTACAGGAGACAGCAGGAGCTGGCAGTACCACTGTTTGTTTTTTTGCCCTTGGAGGATGGAACAAAAGGAAGCCTACTAATGTTTTATTAACATCTTAGTTTGATTCTGTCTGTTGGCTGTGGCCTGTCCTACCATAAACAAATCAAAGCAGATGTGTTCCACATGCCCTCCATTCAGCTGTAGGCAAAGCTTGCCCACTTATCTGGTATGGCATATGCCTGATAGCAGTGAAAACTGTCCTCAGAAAGCTTCCTGTAGTCTGTGTTTGCTTCCCTTGAGCCTCATTTGAGAGCAACCATCCAACTTGTGGAAATAAACATCCTAACTCTTTTATCAGTATTCTTTTAAATAATGCACTGAATATTTAAAAGAAACTGATGAAAAGACCCTGGGAAGAATATTGTGAGTGATCAAATGAAGCAGCAAAGGAGGCCTAGAGATATAACATTCCTGGAAAAATAGTCACAGTTTGTTTTCAGTGGATTCGAATTAAAGAGAGAGAAAAAATTTCTCTGTAGAACGTTTCTAACATAAATTGTTGGGTTGGTGGGCAATTTGTGTGAAAAAGAATTGCCTAAATGTGATGTTGTTTTGCTTTATTGAGAGTTTTGTCGTGTATTTTTATTGTGATGCTGATCAGGTTTCCTGTTTTTGGCACAGATTACAGGACGGGCCCTTGCTTCACTTTGGTAACCAACCAGATGTGCCAGGGCCAGCTCAGTGGGATTGTGTGCACAAAAACCCTGTGCTGTGCCACTGTTGGGAGAGCGTGGGGCCATCCCTGTGAGATGTGTCCTGCCCAGCCACATCCCTGCCGCCGAGGCTTCATTCCAAACATTCGAACGGGGGCCTGTCAAGGTAAGTTAGCAGCAAAGCCTCCCCAAAAGCTGCTGAAATTGTTACTGGATTAATCTTAATTGAGTTACACTGCTGTGAATAACCTGTCCTAAGCCATTCTCAGCTATATGTGTGAAGAATGGAAAAACTCTGTCAGATACATTACTTCATGATTCAGTGAGTGCCTGATGTTCAAGTGAGTACATTAGTAACTCAGGTCATGTGAGAGCAGCCAGCATCTTAATGAATTTCTCACTGCCAGCAGCGCTTTCCCTTGGTTCTGTAATGGTGTTTTTCTGAGTGTACCACTCGATCATCCCGTGGAGGAATTTGTTCTGCTCTCAGAGACCACTCAAAACATGCAAACATCAATCTGTGGCAATAATGCCCCAGTTACCCGGTGTGAGATTTTGTAGCTAAAAGTTGTTTAATTTGGATTCATCTTGGATGTCTTATCTTTTGAGCTACACTGCTTTGACCTGGAGAAAAGTGCCTGTCGTGCCATTTGTAATGCCTTATTATATATTTTATACAATTTTGGAAATGCATTTGCATTTGTTTCAAATCATAAAATCCACCCAGATGTTGCTTACTTCTTTCAGAGAATGCCTCACCATAGAAAGTCCTTACACTGCTTTTGGCTTTTATTCTAATACTTCCAGCTGTATAAATTCTTTTATTGTCTGGATGTCTGGCAGGAAACAGGAGAAAGTTAACAGGGGCAACTATGTATTAAACTGATGTGGATTAAACATTCCCAGCACCATATCTTTGGGGCCAGTTTATTTCAATCTGTCCAGCATTTTATAATAATATACAATATTTTTGAAAATAGGGAAGATAAAGATTATAAATCTATGCGTAATTTTATATAATCATGAAATTCCTATAAAGGGACTTCAAGGCATTCCATTGCATTAAAAATGTAGATACCCTCTGTCACAGGCCAAGTAATGGCTGGTGCTTGCAGACAGACATGGTGAACTTCAAGATGGACAACATGGTTGTCTGTACTGCATGATGTGCCCATATTTTGACCTCAGTGATTTTGTTCCCCTTCTCACTGTAAAGGTCAGGACTAAACTGTGCAGGAATCTGAACTGAGGTTCTGGACACTTTTGAAAACTTATGTACATAAATATGTGGCCCACACCCCTGAACTTATGCCACACCTAGTTATATCCCTCTTGTTTGTGTCATGGGAAGGCTGTGGTGAACTCTCCAATGGGTTTGTGCAGTTTGAAATGAGGATACTTCTGCTTACTGCACATTTCTTAGCAAGCAGCTACATTGATGCTGATGTGTATGTGGTGCCAACGCAGTTTTGGCCCAGTATGTTTGACTTGTGTTTTCCAGTTTTCCCTTCTTAAGGATTGTATTTGTAATTTCAACAGATCTTTTATGGAATCACATATTAGCTTTATTTTTCATGCAATCGTACTAAATCCTTTTGAAATCAGATAACATCCATTCAGACTGAACACATTTCAGGGATTTCACATCCGTATTCAATCTAAATAAAGGAAAACAGGTTAAATAAAATCCATGTTCTCTGAAGAGGAAAAGGAATCATTATTATTGTGTGGAGAACTAAAAAAAAAAAAGAAATAGTGAGGGCAAGGTTATTTTCAAAAGTAAATAGAGTATCACTGCCCAAAGTTTGACTTTGGCCGAAAGTTAAATTAATATCACAGCTGAGATTTTTAGAGATACAAAGAAGAAAAATAAACCAAAAAGGTGGGATTTTGAAACAGACATCGTGACTCAGAAGCATGACTTCTGTTTCTTGAGTTTTTGAGGTTTTTTTAAGTCAGTGCAGTGCCATGAAGTCTGGCTGATTGCTGGTACTAAAGCACAGCCCATTGCTGTAGCTCGAGTCCCAGCAGCAATGTGGTTGAGTCAAGGCTGCTGAGGCTGTGCTGGTTCTGTGACCTCCCAGCACTGCAGTTCCCTCAGGGGCAGCTCTGTTCTGCTGCTGCTGCTGCACCCCCAGCCTGGATTGGTTCACCCTGGGATCTTTACATAACACTTTGCCATGTGGTGCAGATATGCTCCTTGGCATTCCTGAGACTTCCTACTTGTGGCTCCCAGGAAAATTGCCTCTTAGCCCTTTGTACAGACATAATACTTCGCTTTTCAGACTTCAAGACACATTACAGCTGTCTCTCTGGGATTTATAAAAAGAGATTTGAAGGCATCATCTCCTTCAGCTTGTGTCCCTGCATTGAAATCTATGTCAGTGTGAGGCCCAATAATTCAAGCAACCAGTTTTTAGCAGCCAGCAGCTGGTTCTCCTGAGGAGATGGGGGAAGCATGAGCATTTGGATCGGAGAGTGGAGTGCTCTGTGCTCCTGAAGGAATTCCTGAGCAGCAGAGACAGGGCAGCCCCTGGGGACTGTGAGCCAGACTTCCCCAGTGTCCTGTTGCAATGCCACTCCTCCGCCTCCTTTAGCCTCTTTTCTGTAGCTGTTATTAAGCCATAGCAACACTTCTGCAGCTAAGTGACGACACACATGTTGTTGTGCTAAAATAATTGTGAGGCCAGAAACTGGGGCCTCTTGAAAATGTTTGTCTTGAGCTTACTACCTAGCCAGTGATATCATCTTTGTTGTTTCATTTTCCTTGGTGAAAAAATGAAAAGCAAAGAAAGAAAAATAAAAGGGAAAAAATCTTCAAATTTATGTATGTCTAAGCAGGTCATTAATAATTCCTCCTGAGAGGAATCAGTTATGGCTGTGAAATGTTTTGAGTCAAATCCTAACCACAGTCTAATGTCATTGGTGCTGATCTCGCTGGAGTGTCAAGTTAATGATTTCCATCAGAAATGGCTCTGCAGTTGCTGTGTTTCTCCATGAGGCCCCTCCATGCCCACTGCAACTGCTCCTCTGTGATGGTGGCCTAAGCACTGTATGGAGTTGCCAAGATTTTCAACGGGGCAAGTGATTTTGGGTGACCAGCTTTAGACACTTCAAAGAAACTTGAGTTCTGGCAGGCTGTGTTTTCTGCACACCATTCCCCAGATGTTTTGGAAAAACAAAGCAATAGCAGTTTGATATTTAATGTCTGTAACAATAATAACCATGTGATTTCTTGCAGAAAATATTTAGAGTACTGTACTTAATCATACTTTGCATAGAGTAATTACAAAATTAGTGTCTGTCTTCCCAAGCAAGTATCATAATATTATGATGGGTGAACGGATTTAGGCATATTTGATTTCTGTGTAGACAAATTATTATGGCTGTTCTTGAGAAATGAAATAAAAGTGGGTGTTTTTTCCTTTTTTATATTGTAGATGTGGATGAATGCCAAGCCATCCCTGGGATCTGTCAAGGGGGAAATTGCATTAATACTGTTGGATCTTTTGAGTGCAAATGCCCAGCTGGACACAAGTTTAATGAAGTAACACAAAAATGTGATGGTAAGAACTTCCAGAACTTTCTTCTGAAAGTAGAAGGGGGAGAGTCTTCTTTTGGGGAACCAACTTTGTTTAAGAGTTTGTAACAAACTTATTGTCTCTTTTGCCTTGAGTGTGCAAGTAGCATTATTCACAACAAATACAAATAGGGTGCTTTCTCCCAAACCAGAGAATGTTAATTATTGGCCCTGCAACTTTTATAGCCTTTTTGTTCACATAACATTTCAGACTTGAAGGACAAACATTTTAGCTTCACTTGCCAGTCATCCTAACTTGGGGTTATAGCAGGTGCTAGATATTAGTCTGGAAATTTGCACTGTCTGATTGTGGAATCATGCTATTTTTGTACTGTCATTTGATAGTATTTTTTTTCTTTCTAATATAATAATCAAGCATAAATGTGTCCTTTGCTTTAAGAGAATTTTGAGTACATAAGGAGCATAGTACTAAAATGTGTTAGTTGCACGTTATTATTTGTATTTACAGTGAAGTCCAGATAATGTTTAAACTCTTGCAATTGATTCTACTTGCAGTCATTAGACTAAAATTAACTTGAGTAGACAAGTTTCATGTGATTTTGGAATGGCTAGTGATTTGAAAAACCAGCTTTCAGTACAACAGAAGTATTTGTGAGAGAAAGGTGTGTGTTCACCATCCTTTCTTGCATCAAGTGCCATTTAAGAAGCACTCAAAACTTTTTAGTCATTTTAGGAGAATTATGAATTACTCTTTCAAAAGAAAAATCACTATTTTAGGCAAAACTTTATAATTTATTTGCAGGTTAGGGAGAGCAATTTCAGAAGAGCTTGTACACAGCATGGTTTACATATTGCCTGCCAATGATTTTGGCAGAATGTAACCTGCATTTAGAACAGAACAACATTGCAAGTGTTTCCTTCTGTGGATGAAGTACCAAGAATGTGGTGAATAGGAGAGACTGAACATGTGCCTTGTTAAGTATTAATACATGTAAAGCTGAGAACTGTAGGCTTCATCTCATAAACGTTTTGATGGTATTTTTCAATTGCTGAATCATTTTAAAAACAAACCCCAACCAACAACCAAAGAACAAAAAACCCCAAACAACCACCACCCACAGAGCCTGCACTTGCTAACAGTTAAGGAACTGGATTCAAAAACCTGGTATAGGCTGCTGTGTTCCCAAACCCTGCCACAAATTTCTTGCCCCATATATAAAATCTCTTTGCAGTGATCACCTGACTGCAAAGATCAGATGAATTTTTGCTTCTTCAAATTCATACCTATTGATTTTTTAACCTCTGCAAACAGAGAATTACTTTCAGTACGTCTCCATATTGTATGTACCAAGCAATTATAGTTGAAGAGGTGTAGGTATTAACACAATTCAAAGAATGAAAAGTACCACCTTTATACCAATGAAATAAGACAGAAACACTACATTTAAGAACATGATCATGCAACAACAGCTTACCCATCCTGTTCTTCCTAAATTATCTTTTGGATTTTGTAAGACAATATAAGACAAGTTGTTTGGTTTACAGTAATTAACTGCAGTTAATTCTGGTACATAATGAAGAACATTGGGTTGTTTGCTTGGTTTAGCTTCCTATTTGACAAGCAGGACTTTTAGCAGTTGTAAAATGTCCTTGGTCACTTATTTAGTTCAACTGGGAGCTACCTGCTGAATTACCAGTACTGTTTTTTCAGGGAGTCTCCATTAAAGTAAGAACATAATAGCAATTGTCAAGGACAGGTAGACAGTCAACAAGATGGAAAATGGGGGGGGGTTGGCCAAGGCTCTCTTTGTTACCATAGTTAGTGAAAATCTGTATTTTAACTGCTATATTATTTCACTGCTTGATAGAAGCATTTCTTTTCCATTTGCCTTTATGCTGAGGTAAATTCTATTTTTTGTGGTGACTGGGGGAGTAATTTTTCCTGGAGTGACATTTAAGTCTGCAAGTACATCAAGTATACTTACCTTTGTAAAACTCGCATACTTAACAACGACAGTGTTGCTTATATGGATGTCAACACTAATATAAATAGTGAAATACTGTTTGGGTTAGGCTCAACCTTATAATAAAGAGTGATGATTTTGCTTTTAAAAAGGTCGGACTCTATATAAACAGTGGCAACACTGACTTTAAGATAAACATTGGTGAATTTGAGTCAGAAAATGCTTGAATCTGATCCATTTACGATTGCATTTTTCTCTGTTAATTAAGGGCTTTATTCAGAACAAAATTCAATTTCCACATTTTTTGTCACTGAGACTTGTGGGACTCCTGTGGTGTATAATCCTGGAGCAGAAGCCAGAGGTCTCTTAGCAGTGCTCCCAGGGCACTCGGACTTGAGGCTTTGGCAACGTCCTCGAAGTAGCAGTGAACAAAAAGTCACACCCCTCTCACACACCCAAGTGAGGAATGTGACCCACATCAGGACAACTAACATGATGCTGAGGAAGAATGTGTACACAGGGGACACAGGGCCCTGCTCCACTTAGGATGGCTGAGTCTGCAAACTTGGGTTATCTGTGTACGTTCCCAGTCCCTCTGCTACTTTCCTGCAAAGACAAGGAGCCACAAAAATATTAGAGCATCCCACTCTTTACCTAGGAGACCAGGAGTTGTTAGTTTTTATATTACTGTCTTCACAGAAGAAGTAGAATTGAGATCCTTTCTACTTGCTAAAATGCCCATTAATGCTCCTGTGGGACTTTGGGTGTTCCCCCATCTGTTGGGGCCAAATTCCAATTTAGGCGTTACATTTAAACTCTTCCAGTCCTTTTTAATGACTACAGTATTATTCACTCCTAGCCTTGGTGTGTTGGGTGGTGTTGCAGTATTTCATCTCAGAAATTTTTGTGGTTGGTGAAATCATTATTACAGTCATGTGTCTGTCTTTTCGTAGATCTCTGGAGGAGAGGTTGGGTAGAGTCCTGTGATGCTGTTATTTCTAACTGGATGCTCCCTGTCAGGAGAGCAGCTGGGAGCTTGTAGATGGCTGTGACAAGGAGATGTCATTGATCAGTCTAGAGAATAGCTTCCATTTCTGCTCTGTTTGATTCTTCTTGTAGGTACTGTGGAAAAGAGTGAGCTGATTTTAAGCTCAGCAGAAATTCAGGTTCCTAGGAGATGAGGGCAGTGCTAATTAAATACAGCTGCATTGTTAAGACAGTCACTGGAAACCAAGGGCAAAGTAACTGCACATCACAGGCAGGCTAGTGGTGGTAATTAGGGAACACTTGGGGCTGACATAGGTCGTTATTCACATAGCTGTAGATTATATAAACTAGCTGTGGAAGAAACCCTTCAAGTCCCCCCTGTGCAGCTATGATGAGTTGTAAGAATTTATTAGGGTCATTTTCCTGCAGACTTTGAAAATTTTTCTACATTGTATCTATGGTGGTGATTTAGTGTATGGGTTGAGATTTGTTAGTGAAGACAATCATAGTATCAAAACTTTAGTTTAAAATCACTGACAAAATGTAGGGGGAATTATAGATGCTGCCTGGTTTCTGCAGCAGATATTTTGGTTACATTCTAGAAACCTGTTGAAACTTTAGAACATTGATTTAGTGGAGGAAGTCAGGAAAGATAATTCTTGTTGCCTGCAGTCATCCTGGTCTGAGCTGTAATCCTGTCAGATTGCATTAGTTGAACAATACCTTGTTGCTCAGTGCTTTTGTGTGGGGGATTTCCAAGACAAACCCGAGTGCAATAAGAAGGACAGGCAGTTCAGTAGGTGGTACATGTCTCTGTGGGTCTGTATTGAACCAGTGCCTCAGTGTGGTTCCACAAGGTGCTCTGCTGCTGGAGATAAGGGTTAAGCTCCTGATCACTGTGGTCGTTACACAGTTTGCACTCTGGTCCCAACACAGTTTTCTTAATTCTAGTATGCAGAATTCAGACTGGATGATTTACAGGTTTCTTAGGGTTAGTAAATCTCAGCAGTTTTAACATTTTCATTCATCATTATTAAGCAGTAAAACTTCGGCAATTTACAGATACTGTATTTTCAATTTGCAGATACAGTATTTTTTAGGTTCTGTTTCGTTCTGTTTATAAGATGCCTAATGAAAGATGCTAATTCAAAACTACTGATTATGCTCTGAATTTGAATATTATTACGAATTATAAAATACCTTTTCTTGTGCCCAAACTAATTTAGCTAACCTGCCCCTGCATCTCTTTTTGTCTTAAAGATATTGATGAATGTAGCACCATTCCTGGAATTTGTGATGGAGGAGAGTGTTCAAACACAGTTAGCAGTTACTTTTGCAAGTGTCCTCCAGGGTTTTATACAGCTCCTGATGGCTTAAAATGCATAGGTAAGTAGAGTCCTGTGAACAATAGGACAATAGGTGTTGTAAAAATTTATGAATATCTAAAATGGGTAACAATACGTCAAAAAGGTATTTCAACTTGTGGACTTGAAATCCTTCTTTTGTATAGATCATGTGTATAGATCATTTTGTATAGATCTTTTGTATACATCATGTGCCTGTACATGTCAAATGAGTTTTCCATTTGCAGGATATTTCTTCTTTTCCTCTTCATTGAGATCTTCTCTTTTCTTTTTCTACTGCAGTTTTTCTGTTATGTCATATTTGTTGCCTTAGAACTTGTTTAAAGGTCTCCTTGGTATTGCTGCTCTCATGTTTGTCTTTAATTTAGTCCATTTAATATTCAGCACTCATTTAGAAAAGCAAATTCGCATTCCAACTGTTATAACCCTAATGCAGGTCTTTGTCATTAAAGGAAGTAATGTGATAAACTGAGTATGGGACATTTTTTTGTGCTTTTATGATGTTGATGATTTGGCAGAGCTGTTCTCTCAGGCTTTCGCTGTGGTAGAGCAGAACCCATCTTCCAAAGGCTGGACTTTGGAAGAACTTTGTGAATGAAATGACTGCCACTGCAGTGCCAAAGCCCTGAAAGAACAGTGCAGTTAATGCTTCTGGGAAGCATACAGCCTGCTCTGGGGCGGGTTTAGTAGTTAATTAATTTTTTTCTCATTTTTGTGCAGTAATTTATTTTTGCAGTGCCAGTGCTGAATTTTGGGCAAAAATCAAATGAAAGGTTTATTCCCTCAGTTTTAGCATATTTATTTAAGGGCTCTTACACAGTGCCAGCACTAGGAATCAAGACAACATCCTGTGTTTAGTACCTTTAGTAGGAAATAATTTGGGAAAAAAATTGGAAAGAATCCCAAACTTCACAGAGATCAGTACCAAATAATACTAACTTTCCCAAGAGATCTGGAAGTAGTTTGGGTTATGATTCATTCTGAATGGTGCCATTCAATTTCTACAGGTTGTAAGAAATAAACTACTTTTCTTCCATCATCAAGAATAACTTTTCTCTAGATTTGATCCATACTGTACACTTAAAATGCCAATGGAAATTGCCTTTGTTGCTTCAGATTAATAACTTCTAAATTGCTATGGATCATTTTAAATCATTGATTGCTGCCCGTACTTAATATTTGTGAGCAAGATTTACCTTCCTGTAACAAAAATTTTCTAGAGATGCACAACTTGTGTTTGCTTTTTGCTTTTTGTGGTCACCACTCAGTCAGGACTGCCCAACGTTCACACCCATGTCATATTCCTGCAGTTTCTCAGCATTTTTACCCCCTGTATTTGTAGGCTGAAGTAATTCAGCTAAAGAATGGGAGTTTTAAGTGATGACAAGGTATGACAAATAATATGCCAGACTATGAGCCACCATTGAAATTTTGGCTTTCTGTTCAAGGCAAAATGTGCTAGATGGGAAGCACCATCAATTGTCTGCAGATACTTTGGATTCTTGTCTAACATGCAGACTCATACTTGCCATATTCACAGGGACAGAGCCCAGATCTGTGTTAGTGCTGGGCAAAACATTTAATCTTGATTTAATTACAACATGCCTGTCTTAAGTGAAAAGTGTTAGCTGGATGTGTCTGCTCTGTTAGAGAGGAGGAAATGCTTCTGAGAAATGTATCCCTTAGGGGACTCAAACTCAGCAGCACTGGGGCCAAATATCCCAAGGATGTACAAGGAGCTCCATTATTACAAACCTTAAAAGTAAGAATAGACAAAGCAAAGCTAATATCTTCTAGAGCTGAAGAGCAGAAATAAGAGCAGAGCATTTCATCCCAAGTGCCTGAAGAGTGCAGTGAAGAAAGTTGCTATGCGGTACTTCCAACTGGCATAAATTTTTTTGGTCTGTGTTGCTTTTTGATGGCCTTTTTTAACATTTTTTCCTTTTGAGAGACACATTTCTATTGAAATTTGTTCTCACGGTGAATTTTTGCCTTTTCAGAAGATTATAATTTGTAGTAAAAACAATAAATACTTAAACCTGAAACATAAAAGTTATTTCCTGCTCTTCTTGTCCTGGTTGGCATGTTTTTACCATTTGGAACAGAAAAGGAAAGGGGGAAAAAAAAAGGAAAAATAATAACTTGTGATTAGGAATATGGAAAGATTTGGTATTTTTCTCATAAACTTACTGGTTTTTTTCTGAAAATGATGGATGCTTCTGGACGGACTTTTATACCTGTAGGTAGAGAAAGCTGTTTGCTGTGTGCTTATCTCTTCATGGCACACTGTGTACTTGCACAGATCTCATATAGATTCCTTTTCCACTTTCCATTACTGCTCTTAAATGTTTCAAAACTTGGTACTGACCAAAATGGAGAAGGATGAATTATGAAAGATGATGATCAGGTCTGTTAGATTACTTCCTTCTTCCCATACACCCCACCATCACAGCAAGCAACTGAAAATCTCTCCAGGGTTATTGAGAACAGTTTCAATTCCAATGAGTTTTATATGATTTTTAAGAGGGTAGATGAAGGAGTAAATATGTGTGGCAGTTTAGCTGGGCACCAGGAGAAAATGGAAAACCAGTAGTAGAACTGAAAACTGATTTTTTGTTCTCTGTTTCAGATTTCCATCATATGATAGTATGAGTGATCTAAATAAAGTTTGGAAATAAAGGCCAACTGAGTCTTTTAGCTGTGCTGTCAGTAATATCCATGTTTAGGGTTCCAGCTAATAAAAGGCAGAACTATCACAGACTCTCACAACCTATCACTATATGTCAATTTCCTCAAAATAATAAGAAACTCCCCTGCTTTTTTTTATATGCACTTCTGTAGCTAGTAAATTCAGGAAAGCACTGGTACTAGACAGATGAATCCACCATGCCCTGGTGGATGCCCTGGATAGTTGAAGTACTGTTTCTTTAGGGGATGATGTCTGCTGTTGTAAGACTAGATCTGCAACTTTTTCCACTACATTTTGACAGCAAGTATTTGTATATTTTAGAAATAAACTTGGTCTGGTTTATCATGCAGTGTCAAATCACATTACAGCTTATATTGAGTTTGACGTGATGTGACATATTGCGAAACTATTCCTCAAAGCTTCAGATGGTATCTCAAGATTATTTTTTATGATTTTTTTTAATCCCATCCACATTTTCTTGTCTTTCTCTAAGCTGAGCTATGTCTAACAATATTGCACAGTGCTAAGCATATAAAATCTGGGTACAGGACATTCTTTGTACAAGACATGCTTACTCTTTTCAGACAGGAAGCCAACAGATCTCCATAAACAACAGTGTGATTGCACCAGTTAAAACTGTGTTGCTCTTTCTTGCCTGCAAGCCTATATCTTGTCAAATCACTACATGCTTCAGCTGGGGAAGCCATGACTAATGGAAAATGAACTAATGCTTTGTGAGCTGCGATGCTGTGAATTTATTGCTGTGCCTCAGTGCTTTCAAATCAAGACTTAATTAATCTGGTACTATCTTTAATAGAGGTGATACTGCAATTTTTCTTTAGGGCCATGGAAGCATACGTTGCTAAATACTGAATAAATGTTTTTACTGCATTTTTGCCTCTGTTAATGCATTGCCCCTCTGGATTTCACTGCAGCTTTCTCACAGGTTACACCTGAGTCCAAAGCAGCCCAAATATTGTCTAGATTTTTTGTTTTTCTGATTCTTGTAGCGTTGCAAGGGCTTTGTCATCGATAATGCAAATCACTCCAGAAAAATGGGACCTTTCCCTTTTGTGAAAGCCACATTCCTCATGGAACTGGTGGTCACCCATCCATTTCCTTCTCTTGGCAGACGTGCGCCCTGGATTCTGCTTCTCCACGCTGAGCAACGGGCGCTGCGGCAACCAGCTGCCGCAGCCGCAGTCCAAGATGCAGTGCTGCTGTGACAGCGGCCGCTGCTGGGCTCCCGGTCCCGCCGCCGCCCCGGAAATGTGCCCCATCAGATCCACCGGTATGAGCCCACCTCAGCTCCCATCAGCATGCTTCAACACTAATAGCAGTGATTTCTGGTTTTTTGGGTTTTTATAGCCGCAATGTTTTCATTAAAGGACGACACAGAATGGTTGAGGCTGAAGGGCACCTTGGCAGATTGTTTAGTCCAACTCCCCTGCTAAAAGACTCTTAAGGAAGAGTGCTCAGGACCCTCAGGAGGGCAAGCAGACAGAAAGAATTATTTGTTGCTAGTTAGTGTTTTGTAGCCAAGTTGTTCTGACCTTACCTGCTCCAGATTTGTTTTCAACATCCTCTTCAAGATCAAATGACTTTCTCTAGACCCTTCTAATAAATCCCTGTTCCCTCTGCATTTTCATTCTCATTGGGAAACTGGGATTTCCTTCCTCATGACAAGCTTTCTGAGGTGCCATATATTTCCTGAAATTTGACACAGAAGATGATTTCTCTCTACTACCAAAATGAGCTCTTTTTTATTGCCTCCTTGTGTATTGAGATCCTCAGATAAAGTATCACTTGAATTGAGAGGAGATGGTGAGCAGGCTGTTAAACTAAGTATGAGGGAGTGGAGGGAAGATGATTTTGAGATTGTTTAGGACTGGAGACCTAATAAATGCTTTAGAAAAGGAGAATACAAGAAATTTAAGAATTTATGGGAGGAGGTTAAGGGAGGTGCAGAGTTTATGGAGGAATGGGATTGTAACACTATAGCAGTGTAACTCTGAAAATATTGTCAGAGCTCATTTATGGGAGTTTTTATTATTCTTGTTTTTAATCCTTTGAGTGCAACTGCATAATACTGGAGCAGAAATCTAGAATCAGAACTGTTGGAAAACTTTCTGTTTCTGTCATTGTCTTATTAATAATATTTAAACATGTTAAAAGTTTTAAACTGGCTAGAATAATGCTAAAAACATAGTGCACTCTATTGATAACCATCTGAAATAGGAAGACAAGGAGAAATTTTTCAGTCTTAACACAGTTCTTGCTTTCTTCAAATACTGTCTAATTATTCATATCTAACTGGTGAAAACTGGGTGGAAAAGTAAAGTAATTTGGCCAAAGCTGCTGACTGAGACGTCATGGAGAAGGAGCTAGAACCCAGGACTTCCTGACTCATAAATCCATGCAAGGTCTTCCAGATCATGGTTACATGCCACTTCTTTTTTGGTTTTGCTTCTGACCTGAGATATAAATTGAGACTATAAATTACTCTTTTAAAAAGTGCTTTGAATTTCTTTGAAAAGCTTTACATGCATTTAAGGTATTGCTGTCATTATTTAATCAAGTTCAGTTATTTCTTACTTAGCATATCCTGAGAAAACAAGACGAGGAATTTAGAGCTGTCAGTGGCCCAAAGCGTCTTTAACTCTGAAATGGAAATTTACTGCAATATAAAGAGGAGCACTAGCTGCATAATGTAACTGAGTAGTTGCATTTTAAGTGTGGGCAGCAGACCAGTTGCTACTACAAAATTGTAGCTACAAAATTGCTAGAAATTACACATGGAAATTAAAGTTGCAATAAAAAAGGCTTGCACTGTATTTTTTTCTAGCACAGCGGGAATTGTTTATGTGGAATAACAGGGTTTACCACTGACACTATTTAAAGACTAAAAGGAACAATAGAGGGAAATGCAGTGACACATGAAACAAACTGATCACCCAACAGCATTCAATAAATGCAAACATCATAATCAGAAAAAGCAGAACTTTAGGTTATGATGATTGTTTAACAAATCCTCTGTGATTCAGGAAGAGCTTCTAATGTGTTTTACAGGTGGAAGGAGATATGATGAAATTGTTGAAGGCTGAAATATCCAGCTTAGTTCTCCCAATATTTACTTTATTTTTCTGTTCTCATTTTTCATATTGTTTCAGGAATTCGTTAATCTCTCAGTTTTTCCCCCCCATTATATAATTCCTTTTCCCTGTTGTTCTACAGACTTTAAATTTTGGACTTCAAAGATACTGGCTGCACAAATAATTACTTGTGTGCACACAAATTGTGAACATGAATTAGGTCAGCTGGAATGTGGTCTTTAATTGTGATACTCTGTGTGCATTTTTTGGATCACAAGTTCCAAACCCACACTCTAAAGACAAAAGAGTCGTGGGCAAGAGGAAAAGTGGGGCAGTAGGGCAGATGCCACTAATAAACAATAGAAGAATGCAACACACTCAGCATAGACTGTGCTTAAAGCAAAGTAGATCATTTTCCCATCATCTGGAAAAGGATGAACATGCATGATCTGACTTGGTTTCTCTTTGGCTACACTGCTTAGACTGCACCTTATTTGGTTTCTGCTTTTATTGGCAAATGTAATTTTCACAGGGAAATAGTGTTAGTGTATTCATTTTCTAATTGGTTTTGCCTCATTGCTTATATTTGTATTTCTTTGTTTTAGGAGGTTAACTGTTAAGAAACCCAGTTGAAACTGGGCTTTTTTCCCTGTTCAGTATTTTTCTAACTCTGTGGCAAGCTTTCTATTAAATTAACTTGGGATCAAATCCAGAAGTCCTTCTTTAGGTAAACTTCACACTGAGTTCACCAAAGGTTTTTTCTTGAAAGAAGACTAAGTAGATTAGGATCAGGTCCTTGCCTCACCGTTCAGTTTCATGTCCAGAATGTCAGTTCTGTTACCTCTTTACTGGCAGTCTTCTGACAAGTAGTGTTGAGATTCTGTGGATTAATGACTCAATTCAGAGAACAAAGCTTGTTACTATGAAGAAACGTATAGGCTCACATTTCCCAGATTACTTAAGGTTTGTTATTGCTAATCTGAAACACTGCAAAAAGGGGGAGAGTTGGATTAAATGGAACAGGCTGCAAGAGTCTAAAACAGCATTCATGTTTTCTTGTTTCAGACGAGTATCGTAAACTGTGCACAATAGCTGCTATGCTGCCAGCAAGACCTCCTGACCTTCCTCCAGCCCGTCCTGATATTATCCCTCCACCACTCTTTCCTCCACATCCAGAATACCCTCCTCCACATCCAGAAATCATCTATCCATCTCGGGCTCCACCGATTCATCGTAAGAGAGAAAGAAATATCCTCTCCTTGCACCGTGTGCATTTAGCTTCTTTAAAAATGTGCATTTCTCAGGGGCATGTGTACTCCCTTCAGATGTTGGTGTCTTTTACTTACTTCATGTGGACATGGAGGCTCTGGATAGCCTTTTAATCAGAGCCTGCCTACCATGTACCATATGGCAAGATACCTATCTCATTAGTAGTGTTTTCTCTGAAGATAGGTTTCAAAAATTACATTCTCATTGTCTATACTGTGCCTCGTGTATTGTAGTAGTTACATTGCTGTTATTTTAAGGCTGTTGTGAGCTTTGCTGCATGTCAGCACTGCAGAGTATGAATGGGTCTTTGACTAGGTTGTGAAAGATGTTTACATTAAAGAGCTTGTCTGAGAGAAAGCAACTTCTTTCAGGTTGTTTTCCTCACTTGCACTTGGCCAGGTAGGAAATGTACTGATCAAAACACTACTCTGCTGGACACTGAGACTGACCCAGGACTCAGAAAGAACTATTTTAGTGATACACATGAATGGGTTAGTTTTCCCTAAAATAAGAAGAAAGCCAGAGCAGACTACCAATATAGAGCAACATACCAATATAATATAGTCCTTTCTCTGTCTTCCCTCAGAGAATTTACTGCATGCCCATGTCGTCTGGAGTAGGCTGTGCCACCTGAAATCATTTGGCATAGTCACATACTCTTTTGCAAGTAAACAGAAGCTGATTTTGCCTAAGCTCTGTGCAGATGCAAGCAGTCTCTGCTTGCACTGGCACCAGCTGAAACTATTTAGTCTTGATTCAGCACCAAGCTGAGCTAATAAGCCTAAGAGGCAAAATATTTTAGCTCAGGCTGACACTGCACTGACGTAGCTGCACAGCTTCTGGTCAGCTGGTAGCAGGGACAGAGCCAGCTCATGCCTGCCTGCCAAAGACAGTATAGGCATATTCCCAGGGTTATCCCTGCCCTCCTTACTGCTATCTGGGAAAGTGAAAATAATGACCCAGTCTGCCTGCTCTTTGCTACTCCAGACTTTTAGTAGAGTCCCTGCACTGCCACACACCCACTTCACCTCTAGGTATGAGCAGGCATGGTCCTTTTTGGCAGGACAAAAGAAGATAACACAACCAGACTTGCCTCAATGAAAATTTCTGTGGTTGGTAGCTGTTTTCAAACAAATCTCTAAGAGTCAAAGTGCCATTTTCTTTCTCCCTTTTCACTATGTACTTGACATTACAATAGGAGGTAAATGTTGATTTTTCAATAGAAAGTCCTGCTCAAGTTGTAGATTATCAGAAGCTATCATGATGAACTATTAAAATATTTTCCCAACTGCTGTTATTTCAGCGATCTTGCCGGTGAACTTAACTGACTATTGCCAAACATTCCGACATCTCTGCCGTAATGGCCGTTGTATTCCCACTCCTGGGAGCTACCGCTGCGAGTGCAACAAAGGATTCCAACTGCATGGCAGAGAGGAATGCCTTGGTATGTGGTTTTCTGCTCTAAATCACAGAGGGGAATTTCATTTTAGAGAAAAAAACATTCTTCTCCACACAATGTAATAACTGAGCTTTTAAATAGAAGAGCCCCACCTCCAAGAAAAAAAAACAACCCAGTAAAGAGACTTTGAAGAACTGATTGATTTCAATGGCAAACTTATTTTTACAACAATTTTGCCTTTAAAACAGTATTTAACAAATCTTAAAACAAAATTATACAGAAGCAAGGATTTCTTATTTGCTTATTTGCTCTGACTATAATGTGTTTATTTGTTATTGAAAATGATCTCTTTAAAATGCTACCGGATTTTTGAGTATGCAATGACCTATTGTTAAAAAAAATCATAACCTTAGGCTTAGTAAGATTTACAATTCCTCTTTAAGCTCGTGAGTAGTATCTTGTTGGGCTCTTGAGACCTTTAAGTTTGGAACTCAGCAAGAGCTCAACGATAGAAACAAGGATTAACTGTCTCTTACAGGCAAGATTTTGGTTCTATCAAAATCCTCAGTGGAGCTGGGAATGTGGAGATGTGGGATTTAGGCCTCTACCTTCACACATGCAATATCTTACTGAAAATTCATTTTTCCCAGCTCCTGTTTATCTTAAAACATGGGATTTTTTTTTGGGATCTCAGTGATGTTCCTTTTTCTTACGGATTGAAGGGCACTTTACTCCAAGTACAAAATGATAAAATACCCCTGCAGGCAAAAGTAACTTTCAGCCAGTGTGGTAATAAAATTGCTTGTGCTCCACAGATATTGATGAATGTGAAAGGAATCCATGCATTGGTGGAGACTGTGTGAACACCCAAGGGTCCTACATCTGCCAGTGTCGTGTTGGATATCAGAGCACGGCGACCAGAACGGAGTGCCGAGGTAATGGGCATGCAGCCCCAACTGCTATTGTCTACATATCAGGAGGGAGAAGAGTTTTCAAGCAAAATTTAGCAGATGGGTCAAATATGAGAGTTGAAAAAAAAAAATTCAGATAGGGCAGTAGAAATGACTGACCTGCAGGAGCTGGCTGTTCACAGTCTGCGTTATGAGAAAAGGCATTTTGTCTTGTGCTAAAAGGATCTTGGCACTATTTATGGCTTTGAAATAGAAGAGATATAGTTTCTTGGGGTTTTTTTGTTTTTTAATATTAAGACATTTTATGTTTCTGCTTGAAGATCTCAAGGACAATTAAACATCCCTTCTTTGGAGAAGTTCTGTATGTATAAAAGACTAAGGAAGTTGTGGGGAAAGATAAAACTTCCAGTGGGTAAATATAAGATTACACTGCCCCAGCGTTGTCTCTACTCACTGCCAGAGAAAGAACTAAACTTAAATTACAGCAATGAAAACTTAGATATGGAAAAGTAGTGAGTGGAGCACTGGGAAAATCTAGATGAGGAGCCTCAGAATCATCATTATAGTCATTATGAAGATCTGACTCGACTGTAGTCCTGATGGTCTTCATCCTGTCTTCCTATGGGAGTGAGACCACATAACTCTTCAACAGTCAACAAACCTTCTGTCAAAGTTTTGTCGCTCCCAAATTGGGGTAGGGATTCAACTGTAAAGGTGGATGGATGTAGACCTTTATAATTAAGGCATAATGAGAGATTTCTGGCAGAAGAATAAATGATTGCTATGATATTCCATAAGAAATTTTTAATTTAAGCATTTAAATGAAGCATTTAAATGAAACAGAATGTTTGAATGCTCAGAGTCACAGCTTGTCTTCATATTTTGCTTCCTGCACTGACTGCAGAGTGTAGAGTATGCACTCAGTCTGAAGCAGAAAGTTTCTAAAAAGCCAGAAGAAAGTTGCCTGTCTGAGTGTGCATTTCCTTCCTTCCTTTTGTGAATCAGAAAGGTGTTTGTGGTACAGAAGCTTGCTCTTCAGCCCAGGAGGTCATGCAGAGCCAGCACCACTGCTGCATGTTGCTGGGGAGTATTTGATCTAATTGCTGCCAAGCAGCCGTGTTGTGGAAGCATCTTCACAGTTCAGCTGACTGGTGGTGAGGGAGTGCTGAAGGGGAGTCTCAGCCCTGATGAATTTACTCATGAGTCATTTTTGTCACACGCTTTTAATTTGACTGATTCATTACACAAACACATGCTTGTCAGAAGCCCAGTAGCTTAATGGCATTTAAGTGTGGTCACTTAGCAGTTCCTTTGCAGTCCATGGGAGCTATGCTTGCTTGACAGCCAGAGCAGAAAACGCTGCGATGTGCAGAATCTTGGTTTTCTAAAGGAATTTTTAGGACCAGTGTAGGGAAAAGAAAAAGGTTAGAGGGGTGTATTTGGCAAAATGTACATATAGCACTGGTGCCTGCCAAAATCAGCATTTGCTGTAGAATTACTTTGCATGACTACTTTGGATGTTGAGATTTTATTTTTTTGCATGCACAAATGTGTCTGTGCTGATGTGCTTTTGGAAGCGTATTCTTTACGTCTCCCCTTGAAAAACAGAGTCTCCATAATGACCAGATGTTTATCTGTTCCTTGCTCTGAGGTTCCAGGGGGGAATTTCTCTGCATGATGACTCTGGTGACTGAACATTGCAGTCTGTATTGCAAGCTACTGATTCATCCCTTCTTAGGATCCCTTATAATTCTACCAGCAGCTTGGCTGATTTAATATCTTAATTGGAGACATAGGTGATTAAAGTCACATTGTGATTAATGATCTGAACAAAAAACGAGTCTCAATTACAGAAGAGAGGATATGAAATGGACCTCAAAAAAAGGTGAAATTTTATGATGATTAGCTATGAATGTGTGCTTTAATAGCTTCATGCTTACTGTAATCTGCTCAACATTTCTGATAAGAGGAGATCAGGTCTTACAGGGAGATGACAGCAGTTTTGAATATCTCATTGAGGGAGGGAGCTTTGATTTTTTGCAAGTTTCTCTGAGGAGAAAAAAATGGTGATATTATTTAATTTGAAAATTAGAAATGTCAGACTAGTGGTGGGACCCTGATCAGCAATGTGTATGTAAAGAACAATAAAATTCAGTAATAATTTTCAACACATTTAAATGGCATCAGGTGCATAAACATACAAAACCTAATGAGCTCTAAAAATTAAAAGGCCTTGAGATGCTGTGGCATTTCTGCCTGTCCTAAGGAAGAAAGCTGGTGGAGTAGCTGAAGCCAGACACAGATGCAATCAAGGGCCAGAAAAGGGACTGAGCAGAGAGAAAACTCATATATATGCATTGCTGCTTGGTGATGCTTGTTTATCAAATAAGGTTTATCAAGCCTGTACACTTTTAGTGGAGGGCTGCAAGCTGCTGCTGCAGTGAGTGGTCACTGAGTGGCTCATGCTCTGCTGGCCTGGTTGCTTGCTTGCAAAACAGTGATTTTCAGGGATTTCTTAGACTCTTCACAGAACTACCATGCCTGCTAAGAAGGCAGGTATAGGTTCACAATTTCAAGACACATCAGTTCCCCCAGCCTAAGTGTCCAGAGAGCAGGGGCATTTGGGAGGACACCCTGTGCTCCACTTCTTCCTGAAGTGCAGCAATGCATTTCCACAGAGAGGGCTTGGGGAAGGGCACCCCCAGAGTATTTGGGAGGCGTGGGTGCAGGATAGACAGGTCTGCATGGGCTGGTTGTGATCTCTGTGAGAAGAGTCCCATGTGTGCAGGAATCTCTGGGAGATGGTCCAGGCCTTGATGGAGAATACTGAGCAATCTGAAAAATGTCTAGACAGTCTGTCTCAGCATCTCCTCTCCCCTCCTTTGGAGGAGAGGGAGAGCTGCCAGCCTCGTGTGATATCACTCTTCAGGTCCTCCAAAGGACTTGCCAAGCACCTCCTGCAGAGAGAGGGGAATGAGGATCTGATGTTTCAAATACAAAGTAAGCAGCAGCAGTTCTTCTGAGGTGGGAAAGTCTTGAACTTTTCTGTTATCTTACAAAGCAGCAGCAAAAAACAAGCTTTCCCCCATCTTTTCTTAAGTAGTTAGGTACTGTTAAGCTAAAGTTCAGTAAAAATATTTTAATGATGAACAAAAAATGAAAAAAACCCACGAAAAATTGTGATTCTTGTTTGAGGAATGCTGCAGCGTAATGTTCACTGAAATTCTTTCACAGCAACTTGAAATTTCAAGCTGGCAAACATTTTCCTCTCCCATAATGTTCAGTTACAGAAATCAAAATACATAATTTTTCAGGTGAATCGTTTCCATGTGGGCTTAAAAATCCTAGGGGAAGGGCAAATGGGAAAATTTCTCCTGAGTATAAAAAGAACCCCCCAAAATGTTATTTTTCTTTCCGGTTGGCTTTCAGACATCGATGAATGCTTACAGAATGGTCGTATCTGTAATAATGGACGATGCATAAATACTGATGGCAGTTTTCACTGTGTGTGTAATGCTGGCTTTCAAGTGGCAGTTGATGGGAAAAACTGTGAAGGTAAGACTTTTCTGAAGTTATTCCATATCAGTAACTACAGTTGCAAGAGGTTATTCACATCAATGAAAAAGAAAAGGACCCCTGGAAGGGGGAAGGGAAGGAACAAGGAGTCGGATATCCAAATACCTTTTGCTGTATCTGGGAGGGCAAGTAAAATGTCTTTTGCAGCCAGTTCTGGAGCCTTGGCTTGGCAATCCTCAATGGGATGTCTGTCCAGCAGGAGAAATAGCACATACCACTATCACAAAATGCAGTTTCTTTGATGGGAGTGGTACATTTTAAAACATAGCACAAGTCACATGCTGCCTGATTTTACTGTGTGTTTAACAGCATGCTTTATGAGATCTAACTGGGCGACTAGCAATGTGGTTTATGTAGATGCAGGCTGGTCTGACCTATAAAAATAGTTTTAACAAAAATTTGTAAACATAATTGATGTGTTCCTACCTCCCAGACTTTAGTAAAGGGGGAAAAAAGAAGAATGTTCTTTATCATGCTTCCCAAGGCCCTTGGGAGGGTTCCCAATGATCTATTCATATGTTAAAAGAATTTCAAGCACTGTTCTTAGAAACATTTTTGGCAGAATATTATCTCAGTGATTCAGCTCAAAGACTCAATGCCAAAATTCCTGGTTGGGATAGATACACGATTTTTTTTTTTAAATCATAAATTATTTTTGTCTGACTTAGCCTGTAAGTAAAAAGAAAACACACTATGTCTAGAAGTGTAATTTCTGTCCAAGACAGCTGCAATATTAAGGAAAATAGCACGATTCTGAATATATTGTAATGTCATTATGATCCAGTGATTTTATGTGCTAGTAGTGATTCTGTTAATCCTTGGTAGAGACAGACATTTTAAGACTCTATTTTTCCTGACTCTCTTTTAGATACAGTTTAGCACCATAAGCTGCTTTTAAAATATCTTATTATGGAAGTACATTGACCAAATATATTTGGAAATTAGACTATTCAGGAAAAAACTCCCTATTCTGATTTCTTCCTTTCCCACCAAATACCATGTGCTAATAGTAATAAAAACCAGGACATCGGCAGTCTGGTAAAACATTTTTAATTCCATTGCATGTGCTGCCAGAATGTCTGTTGCATCCACTTATGAAACAGTTTCATCTCTGGCATTGTAATGCATTGAGTTGTATGCTCACACACTAATCAGTAAAGACCATGGCATTGTGCCATACCTTAATGTAACTGCGTGTAGTTCTTTAGATGAAACTGGTAAATACTACTGATTTTTTTTTGGATGTAACATCCCAAATTGATCTCATCTGCGCCAGGACGAAGTAAAGACTGAGAGGATATAAAAGCTTACTCAAATCAAGCACAGAATTCTCTGTACTTGCTTTTTTTTTTTTTTTTTTTTTTTTTTTTTTTTTTTTTTTTTTTTGTGAGTAACTGTGCAGGGTTCAAAATAACATTGTCTGAGACCTCCACCTTTTCCTATTTGAATCCTGCATGATATCCCATTAGGTCAGAGGCTGAATAATGCTTTTATGAAGCTCTAATTAGAAAATACCCTTCTCTATGGCCTGTCATGCTGAATGCAAGAGAGGGGCAGGTTTTATTTTAAGTGGAAGTTGAGGATGGTAGTGCCCACAGAATTCATGCTTGAGCACAGTGCTGGGAATTCTCCCATACCGTAAATCTTAGACTTGTCCCCTGGAGGTTGCAGAAGTTTTTACTCCAAACCCAAATGTTCATTCCTCTCCCTTCAGGTCTTCTTAGTAACATAAAATTGTATTTACATTCCAAACAGGAGGCTGCTTCTAACCTAGCTTCTATTTGGATTAAGATTGCAAACCCTCTTTAGTTACATCCTTTCCCACTTCTTGATGGCTTTTACCAACTGGAAGTTCTTAAGCTGTCCAGTTTCTCATCTGTTTTTTGTTCTCTTTGCTTTTTTTGGATTCATTCCTTTTTATGTTAATGATTCATTATGAAAAATGGAGTCACTGCTTTGACACATCCTCTAGGACAGTGCAGTATGTCCCATCATATGTTTCTGATTATCATTATAACTCTGAAAAGTTAAGGTTTATCTTTTGGATATAACCAGTAAGAGTTCTTATGCTTAAACTTTATGAGCATTGTATCTATCATGTACATTTTCAGATATGGATGAATGCAGCATTAGGAACATTTGCCTCAATGGGATGTGCATCAATGAAGATGGCAGTTTCAAATGCATTTGTAAACCAGGGTTCCAATTAGCATCTGATGGACGCTATTGCACAGGTAAGCACAATAAATTATGGGTTCCCAAAACTTGAGTCCTGTCTCTCTGGGTAGCTTCAAGAATAACCTTATTTCTTTACAGTGATTTTTGGGAACACTGGGCAGAATTCTCAGCAGATATACTTTTTTAATCAGCTGGAATTATTTGTCATTGTGAAAGACAGTACTCAATCTTCTCCACATTGTTGAGCAACCACCCCAATCATCCAGTGGGAAATATTCTTTGAACAAGGACTACATGAACTGACCTACTTAAACTCCCGGGGTTTTTTGCCTATAGTGTCTTCTGCAGATTGGTTCCAGTATATCTCACATTTTGTGTTTGGCCTTTGAAAGTATTCAGCCTTTGGCCACCCAAACATCCTGGCTTGTTGCCTTTTTTTGGCTTTTCTCCCATTCCTGCCTCCCATTCCTAATCAGTACAGCATCTCTGAGGAGTGCCCAGCTCTAGGTATGACCAAGAGGCAGACGTGAGCACCACAGCAAGGTTGTCTTTTCCATTTGCTGCACTAGCTCAGCAATAGCTCCTGTGGGAGACACTGCAGCCTCCTGGTTGCTAGTTATGTCATTAGAGTTTTCTTCTGTCCCATCAGAAAATGGAAATTTTGTCTATATAAATCTTCATGGTTTAACAGGTTTTACAGGCACAAAGCAGAAGTCAAAGAATAAAAAAGTGGTGGGCCAAGCTACTTACGGTTTTTCTTTTGAAAAATTAAAAATCTTTTAACTCTTTGAATCAAGGCAGAAGAAATGCTTCATTACACTTCAGCAATTTTTTTTAAAAAAGTCACATCTTGTGGACCAATAGCAAAAGTAAATGTTTGAATAATTTGGTTTTGAGAGTTAGTGGCATGAAAAGTGAATTAGTTTGGATTCTTTTGCTTGTTGAACACTGTACCAGTCTCAAACAGACTTTAGAGCAAAATCAGGACAATAAATCACGTAAAATATCTGAAACTTCTGTTGAATTTGATACCGCTTGCACTAGGTATGCAGGACAGTTCTACTCAGCCTTCAGGTGAGGGAATAAGGTAAATTTAAAGAGATGATCCCATTCTGGCTTTGTGAAAGGGTTGCTTTGGTTGGGATGTTCTTTAGTTTCGCAAATTGTGCTATTACCCCACAAGTGTCCTTAGCCTGACAGCTGCTGGCTGTGTTGGCTGCAGCCTTCACACACTTAGAGTAATGGCATTTATTGCAATTCCTACCTGCTTTCCATGTGGGATGTGTGTGCTTGGCCAAAGCTTGTTTTCCACCTGCTCTGTGTGGGATGTTAGTGAGACTTCGATGCCCATCAGGTCATGGCACATCAGCCAGCTGTGTTCCCAGAGATCACTGGCTGCTCTTTGTGTCATTAACAGGGATGTGACTCATGGATGCAAGCTCAGCCCAGCCCAAATGCTTATCTTGATTTTTGCCTTGAGTATATATATTTTTTTTTCTTTAATTTTTTTTTTTTTTTTACTACTTCATTCTGTGCCCTGAAATGCCATTCAAGAAGATGGTAACTCTACCTGACTACTTAAAACACAAAGATGTTTGGCCTCTGTCATGTGCCTTCTGGCTAGGAGTACAGATACAGTGAAAAAGGGGTTTCTGGCCCTAGAGAAATGGAACTTCTCTGCATCAAAGAAGAAATATTTGAAAAATATCCAAAATTGCAGAGAACTCAACTGATTCCTACTGAAAGTTGGAACGAATCTTATAGTAAAAAGAAGGATTTCTCCCACTGCTTTTCAGCACTTACAGTAAGCCTTATTCTTTGTGAATGAGCATGCTAACATTTATTACATGTTAAAGTTGTTATTGGGTCAAAATCAAACCAGATTTTGAAACCTGGACATCCAAATTAAAATTTTTACCGTCTTCATATTTGTCTCCTTTGTTCCATTTGCCCAAAGTATCATGAAACAATTCCCAGGTCTTCAGTAGTTAGAGAACAGAGTTCTCTTCAGTCATGTTATTAATTTTTAAAAGCTTGGTGTTTAATAATGTCTTCTCCTGTATATTTTGATGTTTGTACTTATAGAGTCCTTTCTCATACATGCCAAATGTGCAAAGTAAATAACTTGTGTCCTACAGAACTGCAAATCTTTGAAACACTCATTGTTGACACTGCACATCCTGAATTTGTTTGTCAAGTGCATGCATTAAAATCTTACACAGTCTGAAACCCTGTGCTAGATAAGAAATCCTGTTCACTTCTGGTGAGCAACAGAAAGCACTCTGGGGAAGGTTCAGCTGACAGCCAGGTAAAAGCCAGGTCATATAGGCAGAGAATGGGTTGCATGGCTGGCGTGTGGTCACCTCGTGCATGGGCAGGGATTGATTGGGGACATGTGAGGACAGCACGTGATCAGGAGCTGACTGGGTAAAGGGACATGTGAACAGCCACACCGCAGTGACAGGCAGCCAGTGCCTGCCTGTTTTGGTGAAGTTTAGAGCATAAAAAGGTGTGGTTTGTTGCAATAAGTGATCTTTGGAGCAAGCAAGAAGGAGGTCTGTGTATCTTTGTTCCCCATTGCTACAAAATGTAAGGTTATGGGTTGGATGTGCAGGGAGTAAATGCACAAACTGACATTTCTGCAGCAAATTTATTTCCTGCCTGAGCAATTTTGATAGGGAGTTGAACATGTGTTTTTGCCAAGCTAGGGGATCAACAAAGGAATGGAAGAGTGCAACTCATTGCTTCTGTAACTGTCTCTTTTGATGCACTCTGAGTTTTCAGCTGTTAAGAAGGCTTCTAAACCCAAAGATGGGGATAATGTAATTAACACTTAGTTCCATAGAATTGGAATTTAAGTATAAGTACAGGGCATATGCTTGGCTGTCTGGTAAGAAATTCCACTTAGACTTTCTGAAATAACATGCCAAAAAAAAATGTCACACCATAGTGTTGTATATTCCCTGAAATACAAGACATGCTAAATTTATTCACCATTAGCTTCTTTCAATGATGATTTGCTTGATTTTTTGGAAACACTTGTATCAGGCATGCAGAAGTTGAAGCATTATTTCTGTGCCATATATTGTTTCATCTTCAGATCAAACAGGAATTCCCCAAATTAAAAGCCATTGCAAGGCAATTGAAAAAGGTAGTTTAGTAGTCTGAGTAAATTTTTCCTGCTTAAAATTAGAGGACTTGGTACCCAGCTGGCATACTAAGCAAACTAAACAGAAAAGACAAAACTCATTGAACATGGAGAATTAATCCATTAGTTAGTTTTCCAGAGCCAGGTTGAGTACATTTTAAGTTGTCCAAATGGTGACTTTTACCATAGAAGACAGCAGAGCATTCTCAAGGTTAGAAATTTGGACTTTATTCCTGTGGGCGAAGCTGATTTTTACTCTGTGAAATCTCAGGCCTGGTAAAAGCAGAGGCTTTTTACCCATCTCTACAGGAATCAGGTTTTCAGCTAACTTGCACCATTTTAAGTGCCACCACCCACTTTACCTGTAAAAATTCCAGTATTTCCAACATTCATAAATCACTACAAAAGAAAATAGATGACACATTTCACCCTTCACTAACTTACAAAAACTTTTTTTAAAAAAAAATTTGCTACAGGAAATGGGAAAGAAGTAATTTTTCCCTTTCTGTTTCTATAAATAGCCTTAAAAAAAGGAAAGCTTTTTTCCTTTTTTTTTTTTTTTTTTTTTTTTTTTTTTTTTTTTTTTTTTTTNAGGAGAATCTGTCATAGCAGTTCAGTGTTGTTTACCAAAATAACTGTCTACACCATTAAATAGCATGGACTTACTTTGAATCCCAACTCTGTTTTTACCTGCACTGAGTAAGGTCTAAATATAAAGTGGGCAAAACATTTAAGATGTGTCTGAAACAGACCAAAAGAGATTGTAGGATGAAATAAAAATGATTTGAGCCCATGTACTTAAATATAGCTTTTATTTTAAAATGCAGTTTGAAAAAGGAATCTTGGATCACACAAGCAGTTTTTTATGCCAAACAACACAAACTAAGTAAAACACAGAGGTGTTTCACTCTCAATTTGCCCTTTTAAGGTCACAAAAAAAAAGGAAATTGTCACACACACCATCTCTTGTATATAGTGTGGAGAATTGTTATGAAGTAATTATTTTATAAAGGTTATACATACTTCCAAAGAATATTTATAACACTCCTTTTCTTTATCACTTCTAAAATGATAGTATGCTCTCTGCATCTAGAGAATGATCTCAGCAGGATACACAGCCTATATGGTTTTTTTTACTAATTTAACATCTCTTTTTGATAGTTTGTTATAAAGTTTCATTCCTGTATTTCATTGCTATGGGCCTTTTTGTCCGATGTGCATTGTTGGGCAAAGATGGTGGCTTGTGCCAGGCAGTTGCTCGGGGCTCAAATGAATTCTTTTCAAGGCTGGAGTGCAGTCTGTTCATTGAAAGTTTATTAAATGGGCTGTAATGAGCATCTGATAGGAAAACCCAATTGTCATGCAGATCGCCAGAGAGACAGGGACTGTGGGCAGGGGCTGGCTGGGGAAATTCAGATGTGCAGCAGGAGGAAAGGAAATTCCTTGGTGGCCCATGGAAGCACCTTGTGGGGAGGTGAAGGATTCAATTTGCTGTTTGGACTGATTTCTTACAGCATGAACTGGTAATACAGAAAGGGAATGCCCTGTTATATACTGCATGAGTCCTTTGTTTCAGCAGCCACAGTTTCCTTCTTCCTTCAATTATGATTTTGCCTGAATGACCCCTAAATCGGAACATGCACCTCTTGGGAACAAGTTAGGAAAATGTAGTCCCTTTTATTCTCCAAGGAGAGCAAAATAATTCTGTTCTGCTTTTTCTCCTGAATTTGGCATTTTCTTATTCTATTTTAAAGATCAAATTCATCATTATCCCTAACAAAATCTTTACTTGAACTACTTTACGTTTACCTTGATCTTTTTCTGTAGGATGTATTGAAAATAAGCTGCACAAATGCAAGTTTCAGCCAGGCATCAAACACTTTGTAGTTTAACTTCTAATAAAGCTCATTCTATTCTCCAACAGACATCAACGAGTGTGAGACAGATGGAATATGCATGAACGGGCGCTGTGTGAACACTGATGGCTCTTTCAGATGTGAATGCTTCCCTGGCCTTGCAGTAGGACTGGATGGACGTGTCTGTGTTGGTAAGACAAACTTAATGGAGTCTCAGTTAACCAAGGTTAAGATATTACTGCTAGACTGATGGACAGATCAAGTTTGAATGTAGAATTTACCATTTTTTTGTGGAATGGTGGGTAGTAATTATAGTGGATACTAATAGCTCTGGAATGTTTACTATAACAGCCCATTTTGTTCTGTGTTCATTTTCTTTTTATTTAAAGAGAAAAAAAGGGTGAGTCAAATCACAAGGTCAGGTACACTATGCAGAGTAGAGGTGACTGCTGCTGCATCAGGTCTGAGTAGGTGACAATTTGCTCTGTTTCTGTCAATGTAAAATTCTTCATTAGTCACTAAGTTTAAAGATGTAATTACTCTGTCACCTCTTTTTAATGTGGGATATACCTAATTTTCTGCCCATTTCTGTACAAGCTCAGTATTTGATTATAAAATACTAATATGCATGAAAGCCATTTATGGACCAGTTCTTAAAGAAAGAGAAATATCACCCCTGGACCTGAAAACCTAAACATATGAAGTCTTATGTACTGGAATAGCATTAGTGACTTTTCCTTGAGTTTTTTACAAGCAAAGAAAGAGCAAAGACTTTGTCCATTTTCCCCACAGCTTCTCAAGGTTAGGAACTGATTGTTTGCCTAGTAGTTCACCAATGCATGTTAAGTCATTAAATGCAGTTTGTATGCCATAATTCTTGGGAGAGTGAGGAAGAAGAATTTCCTGTCCCAAGTAGAGGTGAGCGCATAGGTGGCTGAAAAGCAGAGGGAAATAGTGAAAGATACTTTGCTTTGATAGCTATTTTATGGTGTTTATGACACCCAAACTACATTTAATACTTGTTATAATTTATGGCAGGATAGTTGGCTATGGCAGGATTAAGAGAGATTTCTTCCCTCAGATACACACATGCGAAGCACGTGCTATGGTGGCTACAAGAGAGGACAATGTGTGAGACCATTGACGGGTGCAGTTACAAAGTCAGAGTGCTGCTGTGCCAGCACTGACTATGCCTTTGGAGAGCCCTGCCAGCCCTGCCCAGCACAGAACTCAGGTATGGCATGTTCACTGGTAAATCTTCTGATTTATGAATTCTATTGATAAACTATTTTTTAGAAAGGTAGAAGAAAGTTTTATATTAACATTGCAACTTAAATCAGGAAGTTACATTGTTGTGTAATATGTTACGTATTTTGAGCACTCTTTTATTTTTTATATATTTTAAGACTAAAGGAGATAATTTTTGAAAGGAACAGTAAATTACAATATCTGACCCCAGATTTGTTATGCACATTAAAAACAAACAGGACATTTTCAGACAACAAACCATACTTCGGTAGATGTAGATAGCAAAAAATATGAATTTTAACTGAAGTTATTAATGGAAAAAACTTGATTAATTCATAGATTCAAATCCTTACGTACACCTGCCAGTCAGATGTTTGCTGCATGACTCCTATATCCTTCAAGTGATCTGAAGTAGCTTATTCAGTATCTTACCTTTGGGTACTCAATGCACAGCCAAATGTCCAGTTCAGTGTAATTAATGATTATGGCAATAATTAATGCTGAGCTGGCTCTCAGTTCATGCTATTAATTGTCCTGAACTCAAAAGAAGAACTTGAACTCAGCAGTAAGTGGGAAATTCAAGAAGCTTAGACACATATTTTAATTTTATTTATTTTTAAGAATAAGATATCCTTGATCTACTGTGAACTAATGAAGACACTCCTGGAGTTAAATATGGGGCAGATTTATAGGAAAAATATGTTCTGTTTCCTGGTCTCTTTGAACATGTACCTTGGGCAAGGACTTGGACATAAAGCTCTGGAGAATCTTGCTATGAATATGTTATGGTTCATTTGTGTAGGAGGACCAGCATGAAGTTTATGTCTATTCTTAAATGCCACAGTTCATCATGTGAAGTTTTTACTCATCCATCTTCATAAATAGATTCAGACCCTGAATCTGCTAAAATATTTCACAGATTCGGAATACAGTGAGGTTATTAATGTTTTCATAAGAATTGGAAGGCATGTTACTTCTCTCAAATAATTAATTGCCATACTGTAAATGGTGATGCTGAAAGCAATGAGCTAAGAAAGAATATTCCAGTAAGTTTTAAAATATTTTTTCCAGCTGAATATCAGGCTCTGTGTAGCAGTGGAACTGGCATGACTGCAGGAGGAAATGGTAAGATCACCTAATGTAATTCAAATTTATATATAACACTTTTGTCTGAAAGTGTTACCTTGATATCCTTGATTTGTTAGCTGTGCTGGTGGGGATGGTGACAGAAGAGAATGGGAGAAAGACTCAGGGTAAAATGAATGGAGCATGGAGTTTCAGGATCATGCCATTTCACCAGTGGGGCCTCTCTGGTTTACATCATGGAGTGTATCATTATAAAATAATGACAAATTTATGAGACATGTCATTACCTACATGACTTTATATGCAAGTCATATTTGCATATTTCAGGTGAAATCATCCTGAAAAATAAAGCCATATTGAACACTGAGCTTACTCATGTTTTCATCTGTCAAAATAGGCCAGGGTTTGTTTAACCACAGGGAAGGAGGAAATGATTACACTTTTGTAGACATAGAACTGTGAAACTGCAAACTCTTAAGGCAGCCAATGCTCACTAGTAGATTTGCTGGCAGTAGATAGGGAAAAGCACTCAGAAAGGACTCAGAAAGGAGGGATATTAATGCTTTGGCAAGTGATGCCATCTGGAAATGCTATGAATCAGGAGATACGGGGAGTATTAGTACATGGGCCACTCTAAATCTAATCTCTGATCTCTAGTTTAATATCCCGGTTCTTACCTCCAGTTGAAAGTTTCCTAAATGACCATGGGCTAGAGATAAACCAATGATAAAGAGATGGTTTTCCCTTGAGTGTGAAATTTAGGTGTGAATTTCCTAATCAAAACTACATAATTTTAAATATGGAGCAGCCAATGTTAATGGTATTGAAACTGTGTTTTTCTAGTTTGGAGAATTAACCCCTAAAAGCCCTCAACAACTGCTACTCTGATGTTTGGGTTTTTTTACTTTTATGTAGATATTAATGAGTGCTTATTGGATCCTGATCTCTGTCCAAATGGAAGGTGCGAGAATCTGCATGGAACATACAAATGTTATTGTGACCCTGGATATGAAGTAGACTCAACTGGGAAAAACTGCATTGGTATGAAATGTCTTATCCTCAAAGATTTATAAAGAGTCATCATATCCTTTCTCAAACTCTGTTGGCTAGACTATTCAGATCTGTACTTCCATTCTTTTTGTAAAAATAGAGGCTGCAGCCTTCTCTTGAACATGACTGATCTGACCAGTGTACAGTGTTCTGATGAAGGCTGACCAGTGCCTTGTATAGTCATGCCAGAAATTCTCCATTTCCTCATGGAATATCCTGCCTAAACTGATTCCAGAGTGCATTAGTCTTTTCTCAAATACTTGTTATACTGTGGGATCAAAAGTCAACCTCTAATTGGGGGTTACATCCAGAGTTTGCTCACTAGCCTTCAGCTGATGAGTTCTGGTTTCTAGCATGTTATTGTTACTGGTCCCTAATTGCAAAGTTTTGAATGTTGGTGATTATATTTCATCTTATTTTTCTTGTTCATGTTGTCAAGATTAATTTAGCCTTGCCTGATTCTCTGTATTGGTAATAACTTACAGCTTAGAGTTGTCCAAAGTTTTTGATTAAATTCATTTTTTACTTCTGCATTAAAAAGAATATTTTATAGGACCAGTCCCAAGTCTGATTCCAGAAAGCATTTCTAATATGCTCACTTCATCATGATTTTTCTCTTTTTTAATATCCTACTGTAATCTCTCCTTCATCCAGCTCTGTAACCACCTTAAAATTCTTAAATTCCTTTCTATTATCTCCAGCTTACATAATAATTTTATTTGGGTTCTGTATTCTCTACTTAAACCTAAATAGCTTAAGTCATGGGTGTTATCCCAGTCTAAACTATCCATTATCTTAAAAAAAAAAAAAAAAGAGTTGATCTTTCTGAGATAAAAATCACACTGTAATTCATCCCATTTTCCCTTTTGTTTCTTTGGCTTTAATTATCCATGTCCTATTCCAGTGTTTGCTTGTAGCTGATGGCATCTCTTCTCCCAGTCCATCTGTGACTTTTCCAGATGCTCCCCAGCCCACCCTGCTGTAGCCCACATCCCTGCTCCATCACAGCTGTTTCCCATTCTCCTGTAATGTTCCACCTGGCCCTCTCTCAATTTTTCTGAACTCCTGTGAAGCTTCCCACATGGTCTGTTTTATTCTGCAAGTCTCCCTTCTTTTCCTAGCACTTTTGCTGTTCCCAGCTGCTGCACTGACCCTCTGAGTCTTCCCAACTTCTCTCAACACTTTCTGAAGCCTCTCTGACTTAGCCAATTGTTCCCGTCTGCTCTTTGGGTCTCTCCTGCTCTTCACCTGCTCTTCATGGCCCATTGCCATCTTCTTGCAACTTCTCTCTAATGACCACAGTTCTTCCAAAGATTTCCTCAGGGTTCTTAAATTTAGCACTAGCAATTCTGTTTAAATTTTTTATCTCTGAAGCAAGTGTAGACTTACATTAGCCTTGTTAACTACAACATCTAAGACAGTTCAGAGCCAGCTTGGAAAAAATGGTGATTTAAAGACCAGGATGATCAGCAAACCTTTTCAAACCAATCCTCTCCTTGTTTCTTTCATGACTGTGGGTGCTGCTGTGCAGCAACTCAGAGACTGCATAGACCTAAACCACAATAAAGGCAGGATGAAAGTGTGATTCCCAGCTTCATTTTGAACTGTGGTGTGGCTGTCACCTACTATGAATATGTGAGGAAAGAAAGTACAAGCTCTTGTGCAAACCTGTTTCTACAAAAAGAATCCAGTATTCGTATTCCACACACACCACATCCCCCTGCCCTATTTGTCTCTTCTGAAAGTGGCTGTTGGGAAGGAAATTCTGTCCTGACTTCTATTCCAGAAATGTTTTATTTCTTACAAAGTTCTTTATTTTCATTGTAGATATTGATGAATGTGCACTGAACATGCTGCTTTGTGACAATGGGCAATGCAGAAATACTCCTGGAAGTTTCACCTGCACTTGTCCAAAGGGATTTGTATACACTCCTGATCTAAAAACATGTGAAGGTAATTGGTAACACACCGTTTCATCCTAGTTTTACTGGATCGTTCTCAGTTTGTGCCAGAAATACTTTTAACCTTCAAGAGGATATAATGTGTAAAAATAAAAAAAAATCACCATAGATAAATTCTGTGGGGAAGAAGGAGAATGAGGAGGGAGGGACAAGGCCAAAATGAAATGATTACATAACCTAATGGAATAGCCTGTATTTACTCTCCGTTTACCATTGCCAGTGAGCCCACACTGTGCCAAGGGTGCAAAGAACCAAGCTTTACAAATCTATTGTGTGAGCAGCAGAGCCAAAGGGCTCCTAGTTTGAGCTCTTTTTGAGCCACAGACAGTTCTAATGTGTTAGTGTGTCTTTGAGACACATGATGCATCACACATGTTGGTTGGGAAGGGTTTCATGACAGAAAAGGGGAATATCAGCAAGACTGGTTGTGAGGAAAACTTTGTCCCCTTTTTCCTAAACTGAAAATAGCCATATGTATTTTTGCTAATGTTTTCTGGCCCTAATAGCAGTGTGTTTCTTTTCTAGATATTGATGAATGTGAATCTAACCCTTGTGTTAATGGAGTGTGCAAAAACACACCAGGTTCTTTTGTTTGTGAATGTTCTCCTGAAAGTACTTTGGATCCAACCAGAACCATCTGCATAGGTATTTATTCCTCTAAAGATTTTATATTTGCTGGTTAAAAATGTCCAGTGACATGGGAACATTGTACTCCAGGTTAAGAAAATACTTTAAAATAACTTGTGTAGATTAACTTAGTGGAAAACATAACAGAAACAATGTTAAAAAGTGCTTGTGTTCACCATTACTATGGAGACATAAAGTTCACTTGGGGGCTTGGTGTGCTTTCATGTCAAATTTGAAAGAGGGGTAAAAATTTTTTCTAACAAACACAGAAATTCTAGGACTAGTACTTCAGGTCTGTGCTCACCTCCTTAATTTCTCCTGTAATAAGGTGAACATGTTCTAATTAAGATCTGCTCTCTGGAAAGAATTTTGTATTTGAGATGGAGCATGAACAAGTTATGCACAGTCCAGACCTGCTCAAGAGCATCCATGGACAATGCTGTGACTCAGATACTCTGTGGGCTCGTAATTTCCTTTCTTGCCTGTTCTGTTTGGACAGTAATTTATAGGTTTTTTCTAGTCAGTGAGGAAAACTGTAGGACTACAGCTGTCTGATCCTTAGCTATCTCCTGCCACTCCCTATATGGGAAGATATCCTGACTGGGGGATCTAGTAAAATAATGGAAGATGGAGCAAGGGTCCATATCTATTCTGTTCTTCTGCATGTGCCCCTAATCTGAGTCATAATCAATACAGGGACTCAAATCTTAAATGGTATTGACATACTCCCTGTAAAGGACAGGAAGCATAAACTAGGATTTGCAAGAGCTCTGTGCTGGGATGATTTCAGGCTATAGTCCAGCATAGAGAAGGTTAAATTAAGAGATATTTTAAAATAAATGTAGCTCTGATGTGGTAAATTATAATGAAAGGATGATTCTTTTTCATGGTTAAATTCACATGGGTTTGTAAATACAGTAATGCATTATGCTAGAGAATCTCCATGAAAATATATTGTTTTTTTCCAAACAGAAACTGTCAAGGGTACCTGTTGGCAGAACATAGTCAATGGAAGGTGTGAAATAAATATCAATGGAGCAACTCTGAAGTCCCAGTGCTGTTCCTCACTAGGTGCTGCTTGGGGAAGCCCGTGTACGCCATGTGAACGAGGTAATGCTGTTTATTTTCCTCAGGAACCTGGGACTTTTCCTCCTCTGAGGTTGGTCCAGATTATTGTTGTAGAAGTTGAGCACAGGCTAGACAAATAACTTTACTTGTTCTGTTATCAAGCAGTCATTCCTTATTCAGTCCCAGAAAAGAGAAGTCTTAATATTTGAGAGGTGGCAGGTAGCTATAGAAGGTCCTAACTGGATTTTACAGTAAATATTTTACATATTTAAGCACTGAAGGGAAAGGACCACACCTACAGTCTGTAAAGGACAGCCTTACTTCAGCATGGTTTGTCATAATTAGTGATTTGGAGTTCCTAACAATGTAGCAATAAATGCAGCAGTAAATGTAGCAATAAATGTTCCCCAGAGATCCCAAGGAAATGTTCGCAACAAATGGATCTTTGGTGTGGTAATGGAGGGAGGAGAGGGAGTAGCCCTTGTTACTATACTCTGTAGATTAACTGATGACCTGGAGAATCACACAGTTGATCAAAAAGTGAGTTGAGGTCACTGCATATTCATTTGATAATTTTACTGAACTGTGGGATGAGCTGGGAACCCAGGGATGAGCTGATGAATGCAGAAATGTGTGTGGGTTGTTATTTCTGTATCCTGAAAGCTTCTAGTTTGCTCAAATCTTTGGTTAATTTCATTCTGTGTATCTTAACACAATTCATCCTCATTCATCCGTGGTAAATAGAGTTGTAATGTGCTGTGATCAAATGAAATGAATTAATTGGTTCAAATGAAACAGAAATCATAACCACTTTTAGGCTAGCTAGCTGAGACACATGGGAAGCAAAAGAGGATAAAGGCTGACACTCTATATAGTTTATGTAGTTGCCCCATCTTATCTCTTTATTATTTCAGAAAATACTGAGATACTGTCTAAGCATTCAGACATCTCATAGCAATAAACTAGATAATGTTTCACATGATCAGTTTTGCACAATAAATTGATGGGGAGTTTTGGACTGTAGTATTCTGAAACTTCACTTTTGTTTGTTTTACAGACCCAATATGTCAAAAGGGATATTCAAGAATAAGAGGAACATTGTGTGAAGGTATTTATTGTTGCCTTAACATAAATCAGAGCTTGAATGAAAAGATGCCAGTGTTTTAAGTAGTTAATTTAGCATAGAGGAACACTGTGCCAAGTTCTTACCTTGTGTTGTTCCATTGACTTGATTAGAGTTATGTCAGGGATGAATTTGGTTTCAGTTTGTTTAACATTCTTGCATACTCACAGTTTATCTCAAAGTACACACTTGCAAATACAGTGTCTACCAGTATAAAGAGGTGGCTCTCTCTCTTCAAATACTGTTAACTGAATAGCCTTTTTTTAGAAATTATGTATCATATACACTACAAAACATGGCATAAATAATACAGTGGTATGATAAGCCATTGCTATGCTTTAGAAAAAGAATGTTCAAAGGCTGTAGTTCACAGTAATTTTTTTTTTCCTTGGCTTTCTCCCATACGACATTATATGGAATCTTATGCATTCCAAAGCATATTTTCACTGTCCTATAAAAACAAACAAACAAACAAACAAACAAACACAAAAACATTGGACACAGTTGTACTTTGGGTAAAGAAAAGGTTAATATTTTAAATATGTAGTTTTTTGCTTGGTATGAGATGACTCTATACTATTCTGTGAGAATTGAAGGTCCCACCCTATTTCATCTCTATTTGAATTATTTGAACCCCTGGAAAAGTACTGCATATTTACATAATATGCAGAAGCTCAGAGAGTCTCAAACTGCTGTGGGTCATCCTGACTGACAACATCTGACATGACACTGCAGTTAAAGTATTTTTTAAAAATTACTCCCATATGTAGCTTCCATAAAGAAACATTGTTTTTTTCCCTTAAAAAAAAAAGAAAAGAAAAGAGGAACACCCTCACACATACTCTTTGCTTTCCAAATGATGACTGAATACCTTGGCATGTCTGTGCTACAGACCCACTGTACATAACTTATCTGACCTCAGCAACACTTTGTGAAGTGTGTAAGTGAAAGACAAGAAAAAAAAAAGTGGGCCCACCTATCTCTCTTCACAAGGAACATTTTCAACACTACTGGGATGGAAAGTTCATCCTTCCAAGATACAGACATAACTGTTTTCAGCCTTTCCTTTACCAGCACATCAGATTACATCTATTACATGATTTAATCTTTCTTATTTCTATGGGACCTGGATAGTCCCAGGTTTTTCAGAGTAGTTTCCCTTCCTTGTAACCTTACTGAAGCCTTACTTGGTTTTCAACCAATGTAAGCATTTTTCAAGACAGGGAAAGGTCTCTGGGAAATTTACTGGCAAGTTAGAGACAGAAGTAAGTTTAGTTCCCAAAAGGTGATAGTCAGTTCTCCCATACACAGCCCATGTAAAATGAGTAATAGATCTTGTGCAAGGAAATAAGCAAACGAAATTGGCACCATTCCTCTGGTTTAAGGGTGAGCCCTGGAGTTGTCAGCTGCAATATTGCTCACAGGCTGTGAACAGTGTTTCAGTGGTTTCTAATAATCCACTGGCTTTACTTCATACCTTCCAGTCAATTTACAATATCTGTTCAAGGGCAGAGGCCACTGATTTGCCCCCCAGCATTTATCCTCCATCGTGCTCCATGAGGTTTGAGAGATGCAGTCTCTTTGCACCAGGAATTTTGTGTGGAGGCCTAACCAGCCCAACCTTCCCCCTTCTTGGTTCCTCTATACATGAGTATTCATCTACAGATTGCCAGTCATTTTTTCCCATTTCTTGTTTTTATCCTCTCCTGTCCTAAAAATTGTCATACTTCATCTTGGAGCATGTTTAATGCTGGAAGCTTTTTCCCAAAGGCAGTTGTGAAGCATATGCTTTCCACAAAGGACATGGGTGGGAGGACCTCACACTTAGATAACTAAATATTTATTTAAGTTCAAGCCAAGCTAGTGCATATAATCAATTTATCCTTACCCAAAATGCTAAATTTGCCTTTTAATATAGAAATACAGTTTTTACTTAACAAAATTAAACTCTGTGTGTAGTTGTAAAGAGGTTGTTTTAATATATATGAAGTTGCTAATTGCTGACAAGGCCATAGGGCCAGATTTCAAATGGTATTGTAGTTTCCAGATGTGCAGATAGAGAAAATTTTCAAAAACCTTAAAACAAACACTGAATCTAGTTGGAATAATGCATAATGTCATTTTGAACTTACCTTTGTCTTTCTTTGCCCGTTTGCTTCAAATATCTGGCCCACAGTGAGTATGAAAATGGATATAGTTTTTAAACACCCTTCCCTTTTCTGTTACTTTTGAATTTAAATTCAGTATATGTAGGAATAGCGAATAGCAACATGTATTATTTCTGATCATCAGCAGTTTTCTGTAATTAATTGGATCTGGCTGACTTGCTTTGGGAATTGTAAATGTTTTGATTTATTTCAGACCGTGTAGACTGCTGTGGTTTTTTATTTTATCCTAAAAACATTACAATGTTATTATTTTTCATATTTTGGCTAATTTGTTCATGTCTACCATGCTAGTGATTACTCTCACTTCTGTTTTTTTTCTTTAATAGATGTTAATGAATGTGAGGTGTTTCCTGGAGTCTGTACAAATGGGCAGTGTGTCAATACCTTGGGATCATTTGTTTGCCAGTGCCCCAGTGGAATGACTTTAGATGCTTCTGGACGGACTTGTCTTGGTAGGTGTTAATCCCATTTACAGGTCTGCTGGGGAAGAGCAGATCTATGCAGTGACTAGTGGTTGAACCACGTGTTTTCTTACAAGAAAGGAAAACTATGTTTGCCCATTTTTCAAATGAAATTAGTCAGGGACATGAACTTAATTCACCTGGAATAGGAACAGGTTCCAGTGGTAGAGCTAAAGCCCATCACCATCTGCTAGCTGGTGAACAGCAGTGATTTAATTCCAGATTGTTCATCTGACAAATCCCTACAGATCATCCATGCTCTTAGCACTCTTCATCTGCAGCCTCACTGAAACCACCTTCCACAAAGGCTGCAATAGTGGAGGCCACACCATTGTGGGCTGGGACTTGACCACACCATGCCCCTTGATGGAGTGTGCAACAGAATATCCAAGTTTAGTATGCTCTCCACCCAAAGCACCTTTGTCCGTTTGTGACAATAATGCTCAAGATTTGCCTCTGAACAGGGCATAGCTTGTAGTAATTAAAAGGCCTTATGTAAGTATGGCAAGCTGAAATGTTTAAAATCCTTTCCTGATCCAAAATTTACTTCAAGTGTTGAGCACCATTTTTCAGAGTGATGCTTTAAACTTTCTTTAACTGTTAATTTCTGAGTTTAGCATTACCATTTTGCTGTTAGAAATTATGCAGTGAGCTTGATATGCTCCTCCGAGTCCACAAAAGCATGGACCGAGCTGTCCTGTGAAGGGATTTTGGAAAAAAAATTCCCCTGCAGCAAACTAAATATTCTCTTTCTCTCTCAACATGCTGTTAAATTTGCCAACAGACATTCGCCTGGAGGGCTGCTACCTGCAGCACGAGGACGAGCAGTGCACGGCCCAGATCCCCGGGCGGCACCGCATGGACGCCTGCTGCTGCTCCGTGGGGGCAGCCTGGGGCTATGAGTGTGAGGAGTGTCCTCTCAGGGGAACTCCTGAGTTCGAAGCTCTTTGCCCAAGGGGACCTGGCTTCTCCACGAAGATAGAGATAAGTGGGAAGCCTTTCTCTAAAGGTATGTCATCCATTCGTGGTTAATTGCCGGCAAATCCTGATGGCTTCTGCTTTTACTCTTCCATCAGACAACTCTGGGTTTGAAAATTCTGGTGAGAGGCACTTCACTCACCCTAAGGCATGTTTGAAAATCCAATTAGATTTCATGGCAACTGAAGTCCAAATAAAATACAAGAGATTTTAGTTTGTGTTAGAGACCATTAAATACCATATAATACTGCAGCCTCAAAACACAGAATTTGTGTCCCTCACTAGAGAGGTTAAATTGTGCCTGACTTTGCTTCCTGGCATCTCACAGTGCATGAACTGGAACAAACTGTGCACTCAGCTTTGGATGTATTGAAAGAGCAATCCTTACTTGTGAAGGGTGCAATAACTTTAATTCTAATGTGAAACAGCAAAGAAATGATGACTAATTTTGGGAATTTCTTGTGAAGTTACTTGGAGAAGTAGAGGAAATAGCTTCCAGGATGATGGCTCAAATCAGAGAATTTTATTTACAGTAAACCAAATCGTATTATGACTCTGGTTGGTAAAGTTCCAGCATTAAATGGGAATCACACAGTGACACCCCAGCATCATGTGCTGAAAGCTGTCTTCGCAGCGTTACCAGTGAGGTTAAGCTGGACAATGTCAGAAGTTACTCAAAAACAAAACATTATGAAATCTGAAATGAGGAGAATATATATCTATATGAATGACAGTTGCTGTTGCTAGTTTCAACCTTTTTTTATAAACAGGTAATAAGCCATTAATTATCCATAAAGAAAAGTGACATATGCTTTTATTTATGCTCATTTTATTTTCTGTGAGTCATGGAAGTCACATTTCTTTCTCAGAAATCAGAAGACAGAGTGCTTCTTTTGAAAGTTGTCTTTGCCTTGATCCTCTGTCCACTGAAATCTTCCTGAGCTGCAGATCAGATCCTGCAGGACAAAGGGGAGACTAATACTATTCTGTATTCATTTCATTCAGAAAGTGTTCTTGGTAATTCCAGCACAGAGTGTCTACACTGTTGGTTAGGGGGAAGTCAGTATCAATTTATGTAATGTAGTCTTAATTTTCCCACAAGGAGGGGTCACTGCCATGAAAAAGGAGGAGCTCTGATGTCAGTATTGCTCTTTTGTGCTCTGTTTTTGTATGCAATGGTAACATCATATGTCCACACTATCTCATTTTCAGACATCAATGAATGCAAAATGTTCCCCAGCCTTTGTACCCATGGAAAATGCAGAAATACCATCGGCAGTTTTAAGTGTAGATGTGACAGTGGATTTGCCCTTGATTCTGAAGAGAGGAACTGCACAGGTAAACTGCATGGATATCTCCCTCATAGCTTTGAGTTGAAAAGGGAAAACGAAACTCCTCTGAAAATGCTGTGAATGTGTTTTGTCTTACAGATATCGATGAGTGCCGCATCTCTCCTGATCTTTGTGGCCAAGGCATCTGTGTCAATACTCCTGGAGACTTTGAGTGTGAATGTTTTGAAGGCTATGAAAGTGGATTTATGATGATGAAAAACTGCATGGGTATGTTTTTTTATAGACCTGAGATGTATGCTATGTGCTAGTATGCTATGCATGGTTTAATTTGGGTTTGGTTTTTTTTTGAGGTTTGATTGTGTTTGGATTTAGGTCTCTCTCATTTTGTGAGCCTTATTAAAGCTAATGTTAAATGTGACTTTGCTGCTTCTGCATGTTGCTAAAGCATTTATAAGTAAGGGACAGGATTTTAGGATGTTAAATTTATACCCACAATCCCTATTTTGCTAAGTGGGACACCACCCTGAACTTTGAAGTTAAGGTAAATTAAAATTTAAAAGAAGCTTTTTTGAGTTTATTTTCTTTTTCTAACTGCATTATGGTGCAAGGGATGACTGGCTCTAGGACAGGCTGCAGGGTTGATGAAGGCAGATGGTGCTGTGATGGCTGAGGGGCTGTGGTGAGGATGTGCTAGCCCTGCACTGATTTGCCTCCCTTTCTCCCCACAGACATCGATGAGTGTCAGCGCAATCCCCTTCTCTGCCGAGGTGGCACCTGCATCAACACAGAGGGAAGTTTTCGGTGTGATTGCCCTCCAGGCCATCAGATATCACCAAATATCTCTGCATGTGTAGGTGAGACAAGCAGGCAAAACCAAGATTGTGCACAGCACTTTTTACCTCTCTTGTGCTGTGCATTTACAGCGTTTGCTTTAATATCATTTTCAGGACAAAAACGTGTTCCTCTTTTTCTTTTGCAACAGACATTAATGAATGTGAGCTGAGCACCAACCTGTGCCGAAATGGCCGTTGTGTCAACCTGATTGGAAAGTATCAGTGTGCTTGCAACCCTGGATATCAGTCCACACCAGACAAGCTGTACTGTATCGGTAAGGACGAAATCTACACGGGAGCTCTAGCAAACAGGGAAGATAAAACGCACAGAATTGTTTCAGTTTGGTAGATGTGTAATTTTTAAACATGAATAAAAAGACCTGTTACAGTTTGTCAAAATAGTATGCTAAATCTCCAAAACAGGCACATCCATTTTTGAGAGAAATGAATGAAGTTATGGCAGTGCTACACTTAGCTGAGTAACAGATTATTTTCTCTAGTAAATCAATCATGATGCATAAAATCACATAGTATTTTAAATGCCCCAAGACTTCAGATTTTGATGGTTAAGAGGGAGTAAATTGTTAGATTAGTTATATATTTAATTAAAAATCATTATTCCTGCTGGACCATGAAATAGAATCATGTGGTTCAATTGCATACATTCCTTCCACTGTGCCATGGAAAGATCCACTGACTTTAATTCTGCAAGTAATTTTTTACCTTGATCTTTACAAAAACTTTGTTGCCCTCATGATCCCATGGCAACTCAGTGCTATTTCTGTATGTAGAAGGAGAGACACAGAAATATTTGTACATGCAGTCAGGTATCATCTCTTTCCATCCCTGGTTTGCCTGAATCCATCCCAGTGCCTGCCTTTGCAAACATTTGAATGTGCAAACGCCAAGTGTAGATTCTGGATTGATGGTGTACTGGAAAGCTGACTCAAAGTGTGTGCTTGAAATGTGCTTTAAAGTAAAAGATATTGTGGGTTTTAACTCTAATTTTGTCCTTTTTAGATATTGATGAGTGCCAAATAATGAATGGTGGCTGTGAGGACTTCTGTACAAACTCGGAGGGCAGCTATGAATGTAGCTGTAAACAAGGCTTTGCACTCATGCCAGACCACAGGACATGCACTGGTAAGGGAGACTTTGGAAACTTTTCTGCTTAAAGGGTTTATTTCCATAGTTTAAAAATGAACCTTCTTTTTAAGGTTAAGCTATTGTAAGAAATACACTATTAAAAAAGAAAATAAATGGAAAGTGAAGTTCTTTTTCTGAAGTAAATATCTCCAAAATATCAGATTTGGGCAACTGCAGAAAGAAGTGCTTTGAAGGGAATTGGTTCTTGATAATTTCAGAAAGTGTACAAGTTGATTCTGATTTTAATAACAAAAATCTCTGTTTTTTTCAGTAGGAGATAAATTTTCCCCCTTAAGGTATTGTAGTAGATCCAAATCCAAAACAGGTTGAAGACCATTAATAAAACTATCATGAACAGAAGTGAAAATGCTGTGCATGTGTATTGTAGGATTATGTTGGAGAGAGGATAGACAGAAATGCTAGAAAAGAAACTGATTGCTCTGTTCTGTGGTTTTGTGGTATCCGTTCTTAAGCAAGCAAGAAAATTCCTATTTTTAATTCTTCATTGAGTTGAGTGCAAGTATGCTGCATTAATTCAGAGCTGAATAACTTGCAGAGAAATTAAAATCTGAATAGTATGAATCTTTCTTAGGAAACAGGTCTTTCGCACTCTTAAAGGGGTTTGTGAGAAAATTTTCAGAGCTCTCTTGTGGCCAGATGTTCTCCTTTGGGAGTCTGGGAGTCATAATCCCAGGAAGTGAATTGTATTTGGTGATTTCCACATAGGTTACTGGAAAGATAATTCTACCCTACTTTTCTCTTACTTGCTTCACAGCCACTGGCCGGATGAGGCATGTGAATATTTGCCAGCTGTTTGCCAATTCCATCTAAGAGCTCCTTGAAGAGCAAGAGAATTATAATGGGGTTAATCCCTTGGAATAGAATTGCCTTTATTGTTGAACAAATGAAGAGTTTTCTATACTGGATTATTAGAGCGCTCACATTTAGAATTTGTAAATATTTATAGACCTTGGACCAGGGTCTCAATTACCCTAAGGCCACTCACTACCATTCCAGAGGACAAAAGAGCCCTAAAGCACATCAAAATGTAGTTTTCCCCCATCAGAAAGATGTAAAGTAGGCAGCCTTCAGCAAGTATCAGATCCTCATTCAAAGAAAGAATTCAACTAGAAAAAGTGCAGATTTGATTGACCCTGAAAACCTAAAATATTTAGATTAGAAGTAGTTTGCTTTAGCTCAAGTTTCTAGTAAAGGCAAGCTTTTACTAAAACCTGCCCAAACATTGGTGTTTGGGGCACTTTTTTAATGCAAAAATAAAACCAGTTGATCAAAATTGTGCCTCAGCCAGGATCTAAACCCAGTGAGAGGATTAGATTGATGTGAGAGGGAAGGGAGGAGGGGGGAAGCAGAGCCTCTGAGCCACTTCTCTGTTTTCATCTTCTTGATTTGACTTGGACCAAATCACCCAAATGTGCACTTGGACAGTCTTTGGGATCTCAAGTCTGCCGGCTGGAAACAGTTCTGTCTTTACTCCCCCTTATCCTTTGCCACCCAAACACCTCTCTAACCCCCAAACCAGAACAGATAATTTATAACACCTTCCTGCATATTAAACTAAAACTTTGGAATAGGAAACTATCATCCTTCTGTCTCAAAGTCAAAATGCAAATATCTGCCTTTGCTGTGGGGAGGGGATGGATTCTCTGTGGTTTGTCCACACGTTAACCTGACCCTAAACAGGTCCATAGAAACTTGTAGTCAGATCTTACTTTACTCATGAATTTCTCCATATCTGTTTCTACATATCCAGCCTTGACTCTGAAAAATAGAATTTCCTTCGCAGGCCAGCTGTAATAACTATTAGCTACTCATTTTCATACTCTCCTCTAATAAGGACCTCAGTGCAATAGCCACACATAAAAAGGTTTAAATAGCAGAAACACCAGACATCTTTGGATGTCAAGTCAAATCTAAGAAAGTATCCAGAGATGTGAGGGGTCACCTTCACTACCCTATTAGTATTGAAAACACTGGTTCCTTCTCTTGAAAAGATGTTATTTACATATATAAACATCTGGTGAATATTCAAAGTCCACATACTAAGGTTTTACTTCTGCCCAAACTAATAAGAATAAAAGTAATTTGTGACATTTGCTTTCATGGCACTAAATATCTGGTTTTACATGGTTAGATGTTTGTGCATGGTCCAGGATAAAATAGGACTGTGACCTTCAATTGTGAAACACCTATTTTACATTTTCAGTTTTCTCTGTGTGTGAACATGTCTTTTATCTTTAACATCACACAAAGCTGGAAGCCATCACAGAATATATTTCCTGATAATTGACCTGGTAAGAATGCTCTGCAGTTCAGTAGTAGGTCATGTTTGAATTGGTGAGGTTATGCATAAATAATCAGCTCAATTAGGAGAAACAACAGGTTCTTTGTCAGCTGATTTTCCCTCAACTGTGAAATCAGTACTGTGGCAGGTTCGTAAATAAAGTTCTTTATTTCTGTCATTATTATTCTCATTTCTAGAGCTTAAATTTGCATATTAATTCAAATTCCATTCCAAATTAACATTTTCAGGCTTATGTCCATGCCAACATTATTTGCTTGTTAAGATAAACAGGGGCTGGTCAGCCTTCTTCCTTGCAGAAGTTCTGTATCCACACAAGCACTAGCTGCTAGAAATACAGCAGAATAATGAACAAAATATTTTAAATTAATGTGAGTTCATTTTCTGCAGCTGCATAATTACTGCAATCCACAATAGACTGCTCTGATAATGAGTTACACCCTTTCTCTTGGAGAGGATTCCTGAATCTTGTCCTTTTTGTGCTGATTTTTTTCCCATGGTATCACTAGGCAGAGATTCTGATTTTTGCTCTTGCTGGTCTGTGCTGACACAGGAAGATTCTAGGGATTTTTACAAGGAACACTAGCATAACCCCAGGGGCTCTAAAAGATTCCAAAACTTAGCATGGTTGCCTTAATATAATAAAGTATCTGCTTCTGCAGCTTGGCTTCAATCAGTGATGGCAATTGTATCAAATGAGAAAGCAACTTCTCATCCTAGAGGATATAACTATATGGCTGGCCTGGCCAGTCAGCTGAAATGCTAAATAAGACCATAAAAATCTCTTAATGAAATAAATGTATGTACTGTAGTTGTTCCTATCATGATTTGAACTGTTTCAGTTTGTCACCACCCTTGAGATCTCTAGAGGTATTTTGCATCTATGATAGCTTTTTTAAGATCTGTAAAGTTTGATATTTTTGTCACTGAATTTGACTTCGGAGCTTCCATTGATTTCAACAATGGTGGATTGTGTCCAAGAATGCCCAATTATATGTGGCCTTGTGATGTGACAAAGGTTCCATTGGAGTTCTTTTCTCTGAAGGAAAAGATGGTTCCTGTTCCTCCCACTTGAGTAGAAGGGAATGTTTTGCCACTGACTTTAGCTGAAGACAAGGAGCTTACTCATCAGGACAATTTTGCAATGTACTGCTCAGTTATTTACAAGGATTCAATCTTCACCATGTTTATCAGAGAATTAAAATGCTTACTTGCCATGATGATGGTTCATTGCATTGGATAAAGGTAACATATTTTAATCTGATTTTCTCCCATAGATATTGATGAGTGTGAAGACAATCCTAACATCTGTGATGGAGGCCAGTGTACAAACATCCCAGGAGAATACAGGTGTCTCTGCTATGATGGATTCATGGCATCTGAAGACATGAAGACTTGCATAGGTAAGTGAAAGTACATATATTCCAATCTGCATTAAACAGAAAAAAATATTTATTAAGGCACTCTTTCCAAGTAGACAGACAATGGTATTTGAAGAGTATTGCTCTTATCTCCTAATTTTTGTCACCTGACCAGAGAAGCAGCCCTATTGCACAAATGCAAATGTAATCTTCTGTATATCCCTGTAGATTGGGGTGCACACATGATCTATAGCATTGCATCTTTAGGTCCTCTTCCAGTGAGGTTTTTATGCAGCTTAGAAAAAAGAGTGCCTGCAGAAAGGAAGTGGATGATGCTGTGGAAAATTTCTAGCAAGATAAATCACTAGTGCTGATTTAAACTTGACTCTGAGACAAAACCATGTGGAAGTGTTGTACCTTAGTAGATCAGAGTCGTGAAACAGCAGATCTCCAAAACCACATTTTCACATTTTAATTTAAAATCTTGAGTGTATTTTGAGAGAAATGTCTGACAAAACCAGACAATGCATGCATGCATATATGAATGTATACAGACACATATATTTAGAAATTGTCAATAATCATAGTTGTTCTTTGGATAATGTACTGTACCTTGGTGTTGATTTTTAGGAAAAGCTGGCATTAAAGGTGTGTTAATGCAGGTATGGTTATAGAGCACCATTACCTCAGATCTCAAAATGCTTGCATGCTAGGTAAAGAATAACTACTATAAGCAGCTTTTTCTTTGCATAACTAGACCTGGTTTTGTATCAAAATTTGTATCGAAAGAGATTTTTCCAGTTACTATGTAAGAATTGTATTTAATAAATCTTAATTTATGGGGTTTTTTAGATGTTAATGAGTGTGATCTGCATCCAAACATCTGTCTGAGTGGAACCTGTGAGAACACAAAAGGCTCATTTATCTGTCACTGTGATATGGGATATTCAGGCAAGAAAGGCACAACTGGTTGCACAGGTAAGTTTTAAAGCTTAATTATCAATTTTTACTTAAACTCAAGGATCTGCTTTTCTATGTTTAGAACCTCTTCTCACTGTGCTTCTTTTCACTTACTTGTGCTCTTATTTTACCTCTCATCCAAATTTGCTGAGCTTGTGTTCTGCTAAACTTCCATGGTATAGCATTTTGCCTGATGCTGCTGCGTCTGAAATGAGTGGAGCAAAGATTGGGATCAGAACTGGGTGTGTTACTGCACAGTTGCTCATCTAAGAGAGCAGCAAATGCCATTCTCTGTAACCTGACAAACTCCTGAGGACCTCAGTGCATTTGGATTAATTAATTGTATACTATGCAAGCAAATAACAGGTATCTGTTCAAAGTATTATTTGGCAAACACAGATGGCTTGAAATACATGCTAAAATATATTTTCAGTTTTTGCAAAGTGTCGACAATACAGTTACACAACTACATTCTATCAGCTGAATCAGAATTTGCTTTATTTCATGTATTGCCAGCAAACAGAAATGAGATTCAAATATACAGGCTCTGAGGGCATGATATTAATAATCCAAGTGCTGGTGTCTCAAGCCAAGGTGTTGAGAGTCTTAGTCTTTGCCCAAATATGAATGCAGACATATGTTTAATATAATTTTTAATGTAGACTTAGGGTAAACACATTTCTGGCAATGTCATTGAGACACACTTTTATTCTTAGTCTGCCCTTATTGTACAGATTTAATAATATTCTTTTTTAGTGCCCCAAATATGAAGCTGTTTTTTTACAGCTCTCACAGAAAAATCTGAGAGCTGGGGTTGTATTTTGCATATTGGACTATGGGTGAATAATTGTGCATTAGTAACAGCTGCCTTTGACTTACATAGGAACTGATCTAAATCCAAGAAATCCCTAATTGTACTCTGTAGACCAACATTTCAGTGTTCTTTGTTTCTGTGCTAAATTATATGAAGATCTTCAGAACTCTAGACCTGAAAACCCTCACACTGATCAGTTACACATGGTGCAGCTATCAGTCCCAGCCTAAGGGGCAGGCAGGGCAGACGAAGCAGTGAGGTGAAGGCAAAAGACAGAGAAAGGTTGGGGAGGCAGGGAAGGAATCTGAGGTATAGTATCTTTTTCTGGAAGGACCTTGCCAACAGCACCTTGACTCCAGAATTCAGTTCTTGTCTTACAGACACATCAAATGCATCCATGGTTTTTAGGAATTCCCATGGAAAAAAAAAGTTACAAAAATGTGTACAGCACTTTGAATGGGAGATCCTCTGTTTCATGAGAACAACTAAATCATGTCCTTTGGGTTCCACTCCAGTTTTGTCTAAATATTTCAGCTCCCTTGTCATTACTGAGTGTTTCCATTTTAACAAACAAACTTGTTTTTCCCCCCCAATCATTTAACAGTATTCAGAATCCACCCACTTACATTCCCGTCCCACACAGATGTTAGCTCCCCTAGTTCTCCCCTCTCCTTGGTTCTCAGTAAGAATGTGGCAAAGTTTAGTAACAAAAATACTATTTTTAAAATACTATGCAAAAATACAGGTTGTAGATGTAGCTTTCCAACATCAAATGCTGTGAATGGTTTAATTTCCATTCACAAGTCGAAATGTGATAATACTGGCTTAGAGCAGCTCATTTTAGATTTTCCTAGGCAGGCAATGGTATGCAGTCACTAGAGAGAAGATTGCTGCATTTTCCCCTGTCCAAGTTCCAGATCACCCAGCTTTATGACAAATACCTTGTCTCTACTTTTTCTGTCAACAGAATATACATGTACTAGTGCAGAAATGAAATCCTGCTTTGGCACTTGCATTTGTATTTTGTGATTCATCACCACTCTGAATTACTGCCTGCAAATCTGCAATATTTCACTATGGATGTAGAGCCTTAAACTTGCTCTGCTGTTTTCACAGAGAAAAAAAATTCTTCTCTGACTCTTTCCCATCCATCCTTGCAGTTATGGCTGTGTGCACAGCGCCCCTGGTGGTTCCTGGTGGAGAGGGGGCTTGCACAAGCTTAGGGTGCTCTTCGCAGAATCAAACTGAAAGAGGTGAACTTGGGCAGTATTGCCCAACATGGCCAACAGATCAAAAATAAATATGTTACAAGTCAGCTGGATTTCTCCACAGCAGGCTCAGGGAGCTGGAAGGCTGAGCCCAGGCTCTGACTCCACAAGGGCCATGCTGTTGGCATGTGGAGGAAGGCTAGTGGAAGGTATTCAGCTGCAGCCTCGGTGTGGGCTGTGAGCTTGGAGTGTTTGGTGTGGAACATCTCCAGTGATGATGATGTTAGTGGATTACGGGAAGAGTGAGTGCACACTGCATGGCTGACAGGAGCTTGGTTCTAGAGAGGTCAGACATCTAATACAGGGAAAGGAAGAGGTGAGCCTGTCATTTGCCCTCAGAAATAGAGCCATAGTATTTTGTGACTTGTATAATGTGCTCTCCTCTCCATTATTAATGGCTTCTGGCCATTAATAATACTTTGTGTTTCAGGCTTGATGGCATAAAAGAGTTCTGGTACCAGTGAAACATATGTTTGCCATCATGAATCTGGGAGCTGGCTGTGTCAGGCCAAATACCTGAAGATAATGATAATGAGATGCTGCCCACCAAATGGGGGTGTTACAGGAGGAGTGTATTGGCAGTAGGCATCTGTCCAGCAATAACACACTGTGCCTCAGTGTGCTGATGATGTAAGGATGGGCAGCAGGCAAGAGCTGAACTGTCCCATGTGAAACTCCAAGAGTACAGTATGCTGAATAAAATCTGAGAGTGATTCCAAAAGAGAAAACAATTTTACATTTAGGAAGATCAGGATAGAGGAATTTTTCCATATATTTTTCTACTTGTATGAGTGACAAGTTAAAATTCACAGTCTTTTCCCTCTGAAAAGCCTTCATTTCTCCTACCTGATTACATGGGCAGCAACCCAGGAGGAGGAAATGCCTTGTGACTTCCACCAGACGACTGGCCCTTGGGGAGCTGGACCGAGGCTCGAAATACCAGTGAAACGTCAGTGTGATAAAATGCACAGATATGCAGAGACTGCCAAAAAAATGTAAAAGTCAGAAAATGCTTAAGGGATTTGCATCATTCCTGACAAACAGTACTGATTTATAGGTGGAGTCTGAATTAAATTTACAGTTTGCTAAGGATCCTTATAGACCATTGAAGCCCAATGAAACCTAGCAGAAAATGGTACACAGAGTGCCTAGAGGATTTCATGCCCAGCAATGAACACGTGAATTATCTTCAGTTAATGTACACTCTCATTTTGTTCAAATGCAAAGGAATATTTCTAGAGTACAGGTGAGGAAACAGTGACTTACTCCCACACTCCTCTCTGGCCAACTTCAATGACCCACTTACAGACTAGGGAAGGATATGTTGTGCAGATATTGGCCAACAGTTTCTTTCCTTTGGTTGCCACATTTTGCAAGCATAGTGCAAAACGTGACAGGTATATATGATGTGTATTTTTGCTGCACACGCATTGAGGGCCCTAAAAATTTGTGCCACTGTGATTGATGACAGAGACACTTTATTAATTGCTAAAGACCTGAGAGAAATAATATTTGTCCGAAGAAGAGAACTGAAGGAGCCAACAAAATAGTGTGACTGACAGGTTTTTTTCCCCAGAGTGCTTAGGATTGTTATGATGTCAGACCTGCATATTATTTATCGTGCGTCTTCTCATCTGTTGTAGGCACACAACTCTCTTAGTATAAATGGGAGTTGTGCAATTGCAAAGCTGAGAACATGTGTGCAGCAGCACTGGGGCACAGTGGGACCGGCTGAGGATGCAGTGTCAGTCTCCGACTGGAATGTCTTTATTTTCCTTGGCTTGTCACGGACTCATGGTGGAGGCAGAAGGAGAAGGTTGATATAAATCAATGACTCACTCCTTTACTCTTTAGTGAAAATCCCCATGAAGTCAGTGGGAATAGGCCATCATTGTGTGAAACCCTGACTTCAGTAGTGTCCTCGTGGGTGCTCTTTGGGTCATGATACCTTTACTCAGACCGAGTAATGCCTTTGTCTTCAGACAATTTAATGAAAATAGCTGGAGTATTTGAAGAGTATAGTACTGTTTGTACTGCCATGCAGACAGAACAGGCTGGACTCATGCTTGTATTAAAGATATTGAGTTAATTTTTCCCCTACAGAGCTCAACTTCTCCTTTCTGTTTCATTCTGCAAAGCCATAATTCAATACTTATGGCAACATAAATCCATATTAAGCTCCAGTATAAGCAGGCATAAATTCCACTGATTTCAGTGCACCATTTACACAGGACCATTTTTGGTCTGAGATCTCTTTTGCCTTGGAAATAATTGCAGTGCAATAAATGTAGACTTATAACTCAGCTGTGCAATGAAAGGAGAGAATAGGGATTATAGCAAAACAACATCTGAGTTAAATATAGGGGAAAAGAAGGAAAATCTGGCATGAAGCCAGTGATGGTATTTTATATGCCTCAATCAGCTTTCATTTAAGTATCTGAAAAACCTTTCCATGCATCATGGAAATAAGCCCTGCAATGTCCCTTTAAAGGCAGGTGGTATTAGAGAATACAATTTGCATTCCTTATTTGATCTTTACCCAGGCAAAAAAGTATTGAAATCTATTGAAAATTTTTACTGGAGAAAAGCTTTTTTTTTTTTTATTCAAAGCAAGCAAAATGACATTTCAGTGGCTGATGCCTGAAAAAGTTGATCCCATAATAAATACCTGTATTTGGATATAGATTTATACATGCAGTTTTCATCCCAAAGAAGATTCTAAGCTTTTTAGAGTGCGTGTCAAACAGCTGATGGGGAGCAAGTGTCCACTGCAAGGGCCTCAGTGTTGTGGTGCTGCTGTTCCACTGGCAGGTGTTAGTGGGGGTTCTCAGGTATAGCGTGTCAGTGGGTCAGTGCATGGGGGGATGGAGTCCACAGTCACTTTATGGAGAGTGGAAAATTTGGCTTGGGTTTTCTTAAATTTGAGCCTGAGCATGACTTCATTGCGGTGTAGCTGTTGCATGCAAGTTTCTGTTTGTGTTTGCTGGTGGTTTAAAAAAATTCTTGGCAGAAACCGCTCTACTGGTGATGGGCTTTTTTTGTTGTGTTTTGTTGTTCTCTGCAGTGTATAAGGAAACTTGTGATTGTATGTTTCAAAGCATCAAAAAATCAAATACAATGGAGTCTTAATGTGAGCAGTGATTTAACAGTTTGGGGTTTAAAATCATGTAAAGGTTAAAATATGGAGTGTTTGCCTCAGCTTTTTTATGTCAGTGTATACTGTAGCTGACCTCTCTAAATTCCTTCCAGTCTTTCCCCAAGCCAAAATGAGTTGCTTTTTTTTTAGGCCACCCTTAAGATTTTTTGACAGACGCGAGTTTCCTGTTTAGGGTGATGTTATCTTCATATGAGTTTCTGCACATGCTAAGGCAACACTGCTCTGAGATTATTTGTTCCTGACCCTTTTTTTAAGTTTTAAATAGTAAGTGTCCATTTGCATGTTTTCAGGCCTGTTGGTGGAGTTAAAATTCATTAATGGTAGATTCCAGCTGCCAGATTTAGATTCATATCTCAATGTCAGCATTCAGATTATGGCAATACTCTTGTCTGGGATTTTGAGTCAAAGCAATGCCTCACTTAGAAAGAGACTCAGAAAAGTAAGATTGGAGTAAATTCCATTTCAACTAAAACTAATTCCATTTCAGACTTAAAAAAACTCCAAAAAAATTAAAAGCCAACCCACAAACAAACAAACAAAACAGAACAAAAAACCCCAAAACCATATCACAGGGACCCTCCCATGCCGCCTGCCCCCGCTCCCCCCCCCAACCCCGAAAAAAAAAAGAGAGAAAAAAATCTCAAGAACAAAAAACCCCAAGCAAGCATAAAACTCACCAAGCAAACACCCTGTCCCTCCCAACCAGCAGTTGGTTTGGGTCTTTTCTGGCCTTGAGTATTTCATTTTAGGATAATAGACAGACATTGTCTGCTTCTTGAAGTCATGTGTTGCCTTTGTGAAAAGGCAAAATACATGTACAAGGCATAGTGAGAGGACACAGCATTTTGTCTATGAAAGTGTGGACAGAAAAACCTAAGAAAGTGTTGTAAAGGAAATTGTTAAGCATTTTTGCAGTTTCTGCATTGGCTCCACAACCTTCCCCTCTTTAAAGACTTAATTGTTTTTAGGTAAATCATAGGGAAATTCAAGTCTGTGATTTTGGGGCTGAAAATCCCAAAGACTGTTACGTATTTGATGCCTGATGCCTTTTCTTGATCATCATCTTGAGAATGATCTGAGTTTGGTTTTTGTCTGTGGAATCATGTAGAGTTGTGAGCTTGTTTTCCCTTTCCATCACCTGTTTTACAGACTTAGATGATTTGGCTTACAGCAACATCAAAGATACCTGGGAGGGCTAAAAAAATGAGTATCAGTTTTAAGTGGTTCGATGTGAACTCTAGGTAAGTTACATCCTGCATGGATGTAAAGTGCAGTTTGATAGCTCAGTTACAGAAAATACTGTAAAATCCAAAGCTCAGCTAGGCAAGAAAATTCCAGCCAGTTTTGTTTCAGTTACCAGTAGTAACTTTGCTGTTTAGTTTATACATTCTCCAACTACTTATATGGAGCATTAATAATGTTTAGTGAGAAGGAAAAATGGAGTTTATTTGGGTTTTGCAGTCTATACATTTTGACATTGCCAGAGAATGCTCCAAAATCAAAATAAGGTGAAAATAGCAAGTACTGAAATAGAATGTGCTGATATGACCATGTATGTTGAAGATTGGATGACTTGCTGCCCAGTGTCTCCAAGGATGCTGACTTCCTCCCACTGTGTTAGGTTTCCTGAGTTCTTAATAAACTGCCTGCCTGATGAGCTCCTCAGCTGTCTTGGTAAACACAGTGGTACAGCCTGTCCCTCACCTTGCACACAGCCTCTGGCCAAGCAGAACCTGCTTCATTCCCTGCCTGGGGACAATCCTGGGGGCAGCTGGCTGGTGGTGCCTGACTGATGTTCATCAGCATCCGTGCTGGGGACTGTGGGAGTGCTACATTCCAGGAATCCCTTTCCAGCAGAGTTTCCTCTGAGACTTTTTAGCTCACTCTGCAATGTGGAGCCACCAATATGGTCCCTCTCTGCAGACACTACCCATCTCTGCAGGACGGGCACACTGGGAAGATTGTCTTCTGAGTTACTGTTTTCCTTCTTGGATATAGACTTTGGTGTGAACAGCAGCAGCAGCACTGCTTTATATGCCTATCAGAAAAACAGGTAGTGGGGAAGCATGTTTGAAATGTCCTACATGCTTCTTTGCTTTTCTTTTCTTTTCTTTGCTTTTCTTTCTTGTGGTTTTGTCTTCAGTTTCCTTTTTAAATGTCATGTTGTAAAGAAATGCAGGCTTGCTTTCATGTTCCCATTGCCTTTCTTGAGAAATTCCAGTGTCAGTTATTTGGATATGAGAAAGTGTGTTCCATGAGCTCCTCAAACATCTTTGTTTACAGATATCAATGAGTGTGAAATTGGAGCCCATAACTGCGACAGACACGCCATATGTACAAACACGGCAGGAAGCTTCAAATGCAGCTGCAGCCCTGGCTGGATTGGAGATGGTATCAAGTGCACAGGTGAGGGTCTTATGCATTTGTATTTATTTGTAAGGTCAGACCACAATGGGGTTCCAGCAATTCTGAAAAAAACACTACCACACCTATAAAATGAGACGGCAAATGGTTATTGAACTTCTTAGGTTGATTTGACATGATCTGTTGGAGGACAAATTCTCCACCATGGTGACTGTGAAATCAGCATTATCTCATGTTTGGCTTGTGAAACGATGAGAACAGACTGGCCCATGGAGAGAGATCCCTTGTGCTTGATGGCAGCCGATGGGAGGCAGTGAGGGGCTTCCTGGTGCTCCTTGTGAAAACAAGGTACAGGCCTTAGTACTGAGTGCCCTGGAGCTTCCTCAGTCACAGTTCCCTTGTCAGACTTCTTTGATGGGCTGCAAATAAGCTGTTCTCCACTTTTTCAGTCAGATGGCCACATGTATGTGTGGGCTTTATTATGGAAGACTGTTTAAAGTAGAGCTTCTGTGTGCCATACACTATTGAAAGTTTGTATTCTTGTGTGGTTTTTCAACTAATTTTTTGTTTGTTTGTTTGTTTGTGTTTTTTCCCCCTTTTTTCTTATTTTAAAGATCTGGATGAGTGCTCCAATGGAACCCACATGTGCAGCCCACATGCTGACTGCAAGAACACAATGGGCTCTTACCGCTGCCTGTGTAAAGAAGGTTACACTGGGGATGGTTTCACTTGTACAGGTGAGCTGTCTGAGGAGAGCAAAGGATGAACTCCAGTGGTACATGCAACCTAAGTTAGTCTGTGATCCAGTACACAAAACCAGCTTTTAAACATTTGAAGTTTTTGTTAATATGTCATTATTGATTGTCTTCTCCTTCACCTAGGCTGCCATAGCTTAAAAGAGATATTATATATTATACATAGTCTAAATCAATCACCTTTTTTCCCTTGATAAAGTGCAATTTTTCATTGAGCTTTTCTTGTTAGTTGAAATGAATGGCAAAATTATTAAAACAGTGCTTGATTTCGTAATTTGGCTTGTTAGCAAACTAGTCCATTTGCTACTCACCTTAATACTTAAATAATAGGGCATATGCATCAAAATTACTTCAGAAAATTGCCTAAAAATGTTTGTCCTTTCCGCAAGTGAGTGTGTGATGTCTGTCTTCTTTACTCCATCATCCTGAGCGCTGGTGTCACGATGCCGTGCTGGCATGTAGAGTGAAGGAAGTAGCTGCTTCTGAAACCTCATTTTATAAACTGTAAATGAGATTATAAAACTTTGCTAGAGAGATGTTTCCCACCCACACTTCAGTCTTCTGCTTTGAAGACTGGATTAGCTCATGTGTGCTTAGTCATGAGGAGCTGTGCTCCTGCACTGAGGATTGCAGTGCGGCTGGGGATGCTCAGTGGAGGGTGATGCTGTTTGGAGCACAGCCATGTGACAGAGCTGGTGGGCCAGCTTTTCAGCTGGGGCAAATCAGCAGCACTCTATCAACTACAGCAGGTTCTTAAAGCATCTGAGAATCTGGATTATCAAGTTTAAGGCTGAATTTGAGTAATTCCGAATTCTAAGCAGACCTTGAAATTCGGTTTAATTCTCTCAGTATAATTTCATCTTGAATCTGGTTCAGCTTCCTCAGTGGCCTTCCTAACCCAGTGCTCTTTGTTAATTTCCTGTCTGATGATTTCCAGGAGTCTGCAAGCTACATCATTCAGATGGAGTGCTTACAGAGTTTCTGCATTCAGTAGAACTTTTTTTTTTTTAATTTGGATGCCTTATTGTTTGTGAATTCAAGAGGCATCTCAGATTCAAACTAGAGCACTCAAATGTTCTGTAAGCCCTCTGCCAAAGTGTGCAGTGTGCAACATTCCCCCTGGTAGGCAGTTTTTGATTTACCAGCCATGGACTTTTCAAAACTCGTGCTGCCAGCCAGACTCTGTTGCAATAAGGAGGTGTTTTTGTGATGTGTAACATTTCAGCTAGAGAGTAAGGGCCATGATCTGTCTGAAGGTGAGTGGAGTCCAGTAGCCAGGCTGTTTTTCTCATCAGCTGTTAGCCTGCAATTTAGTTTTGATGAAGTTCTTTACATGCCACTTATTGTCAATGTTTTGATGTTTGGCATGGAGAACTGCCTATTACCATATGTTTGCTCACTTCATAGTAAACCTCTTTTATTTTCCCCAATTACTGCCTCTAGACTTTGCTGTAATAGAAACAATAACTATAATAAATTTCACGTGCTCATTCTGAGTCTAAATTTGACCCTGTGACTGCCTCCCATTGTTATTAACTGGAGCTACTCTAAGAGTCTGTGCCTCTGATTTTCCTTTTGATTAGAAACTGTATTTGCAACAGGTCAGGAATATACAGAGCTGTTACATGTAGTAACCTCTGCACATAACTAGATTGCATTTCTTCTGCACGTGTTCAGATATAATGGAATAATTAAAATGCTTGGAGCACTGAATGCTTCAGCTCAATTGTTGGTGAAAAAACCATCTTTACTGCTAACTTGCAATATCCCTTCCTTTTACAGACCTTGATGAATGCTCAGAAAACTTGAATCTCTGTGAAAATGGGCAGTGCCTCAATGCCCCTGGAGGGTATCGCTGTGAATGTGATATGGGATTTTTGCCAAGTGTAGATGGGAAAGCATGTGAAGGTAATTCTTTGTAAGCTTTAAACAACATTCAACAGATTCTGCCTTAATAGTATTTTATGTTCCAATTTTTTTACAATTGTTTGCTGTTGTGGTTGTATTGAGACCTGCATGAATTTTTTTAATAGCATTTACTTTTTTGCAGTTCATGCATTTATTATGGACCTCTAGATGTTCATCTACCTGCTGTATATAAAAAGAACAGCTTTTCAAAGCCTATTTTATGATACATTGTTTTGGGGTCCGATTGGTGATCCAAATGGCACTGATAGCTGCCATGATCATTGATGTCCAGTTCTTCATTTTATTCAAAACAATTAAACAGAAAAAGTTGTTACTTCACATTGGTGTGTATGAAGCTGAAAAAGAGTGATCTGGTAGTCAATACAGTGCATATGCTTTGAGGGGTTCTATGAGGTGCAGAATCAGAGTGTGAAGCCTTGCAGAAAGTCTATATAACACAGAAAAAAATATCCTTTATGACTATTTGTTCAGTTTCAAAAGTGAGCTGTCAGTAGATTTGGTCATATATTTGATTTGAACATTTGAAATCCTCATTAGATATAACACTAATCAGTTGAGTCAGTCAAGAAGATGCAGCCTCATCATCTGACATAGGAATAACTCATAGCAACTGGTATTTAATGGAGTTCGTAAGTACATCACTTTAAAAAGGATTTTTTCTCCTTGAAAAGTGTTCTGTGTATTTTTTTAGAAATCTACCAAGTGAAATAAATTGAGAATGAGTTTTTCTTTAAGCAAAACCAATATTAGGTTTCATAATGTTTCATGAAACAATTTACTTTCAAACCTTTTAGCTAAGTTTAAATAGCTTTTTTAGAGGCTAGCTCCTGTTGCTAAAACAGACTTGCCTTCATGTCTCAGATGTGTACACTAAGTGGAGTGTTTTAAGGTCCTTTGTAAACACGCACTTTTTTATTGTATCATTAGTTGTTCTTTGTGCAGTGCATGTGGCATTCAGTAAATACTGATACAGACTTAATGATTTGGAGAAAAGGCACAAAAGTTTCTGCTTGCCAAACTTTACATCTATCAAATGCAGAAACCTGAAGATGAATATGAAGTTCACCTTTGGGCACAAGCTTTTCTCTTGTTGGTGTCCAGCTTTCTGCAGATGACTGCTGATTTGTAATAAACTTCATTTTGTTAAGGCATATCTTCTGCTATGTTTAATATTGCTACTTGTCAGATTAGCCCACTAATAAGCTAGGATAGTTTCTGGTGTAGCTTCCAGATAGATTGGAAGGAGCCTTTTTCCCAAAAAATCATTAAGGATTAGATTCCTTAGGCTCCATGTTACTTTTTCTTGTCTTACACGGTGTGCAGAAGCTGTTATCTTCCAGATCCGTGCTGCTGAAAATGTTTGCAGTTCTCTATGTCTCAAGAAGATAAGGAAACCTCTTGTTTTTCCCCTCCTGTTCCTTAACCAGATATTGATGAGTGCTCACTTCCTAACATCTGTGTCTACGGTACTTGTCATAACCTCCCTGGACTCTTCCGATGCGAGTGTGAAGTGGGCTACGAGCTGGACAGAAGTGGTGGTAACTGCACAGGTAAAACTTTGAACATGCTTTTTGATCTTTTGTCAGTGATCTTCATAGTCAGCTCCTTAGGAAATTCTTTTAAGAAGCTGTACAAATCAAAATGGATATAGGAAAATACAGACTTCCCTACTGTATAACACAGGATTCTTCATACCTTTTTTATGCTCCTCTTTACTGTTCTTTGTTCACCTCTGATATCCCCTTAAGAAGGGGAAAAACAGATCAGAGAGAATCCCTCTGGCACAGGTGTTTTGTGCCTTGTACAGTACTGGATGGTAAGCCTATGGCCTTGTCTTGTATTTTTCCCTTGGGTATTTTTTTAGCAGTTTATGTGAATCTTGTCCATAGATTGATTTTTTTTCAGGAAAAATGCTTTTTTTCCTATGAAATGATGAATTCATCTCAGATTACTGTTCTTCTAAAATGCCTATTTTTTTCTTAGAGCTTTCTGGAGATCAGTATCTCTTAACTAATGGGTTTGTGATGGTCAGCATATGGTACCTGATATATCAATGGCTTTTAGTGTCCTTGAGTATTTGCTTACCACATGCTATTTCTTTTCTTGCAGATGTTAATGAATGTGCAGATCCCACAACCTGCATCAGTGGCACATGTATCAACACTGCTGGCAGTTACACCTGTGAGTGCCCTCCTGATTTCGAGCTGAATCCCACCCGAGTTGGATGCGTTGGTAAGTTGGGTGTGTTGGTTCCCTGTGCTATTTACAAGTGAAGTTCCACAGAGGGGCTGCAAGCCTGACTGCTTAGGAGTAAAGTCTCAGATCATGGGAAAGGACTTGATCAGGCTCTTCAATTCCCATCCCACTGCCCTTGGTGTAGCAGCTGTAATAGGGCAGCAGGAGCATGTCCAGAGTTGATGCAGTATGCCAGCAGTGCCCCGCTGCCAGAACCAACCCCTTGGGGCTTGTTAGAGCTGTCCACAGTTTACAGCAAGCAGGAGACAATTTTAAAATTCAACAAACTTAATTCCAGATCCAGTTGGCCCCAAGATGGCAGGCAAATGAAGTTGTGGCATGAAGCCACCCATGCTCTTGGAGCACTGAGTGCATTTGGCTAGGTGCAGCTTCAATACCAATGGAAATGCTCTTGTATTAGGCTCCAGCTGCTTACTAATCCTAATTTTATTTTGGTTTTGTTTGTTTAAGAGGGTGTAGGGATGCTTCTCAAATTTTAATGTGTTTGAAATTCCTAACATTTAGTAGATGCTTTCCTGCTTGTAAACCCTGAGTAGAGGAGAAAGCAGTGGATATCTGGAACTGGAAAGATGTGCAAATGTGAGGGAAAATGTGAGTGAAAATGAGAAAAAGCCTGGCTGACATGCCCTTGGACTTGATGAGTAGATTTCCTACTTTGAGAAAAGTCCAAAAAATCCAAAGAATGGGGCATCAACAGCTGGTGTAAGTGAGAAATGCTGCCCCACCCTGGGCAACACAGCTCACTTGCTTTGGTGTCCTGCAAGAAATAGGAGCCATCTGTAGGTCTCCCTCACCCTGTGAGGATGTGCTGTGCTTTGCTGTCTCCTAAGATGCGTTTGTCATTATGTGCATTGTGAACAGATACACGATCTGGCAACTGTTACCTGGACATCAAAACTCGGGGAGATAACGGTGGCACCTTCTGCAGCAATGAGATTGGAGTGGGTGTTTCCAAGGCCTCCTGCTGCTGCTCCCTGGGCAAAGCGTGGGGAGTTCCGTGTGAGCACTGCCCACTGGTGAACACAAGTAAGTCTGTATTTCCTGGCTTAAACACAGCAACGTGTTTGGTGGGTTTTTTCCTAATTTAGCCAGGTAGCTCAATACTGGTGCGCATTTATTGTGGACGTGTAAGGGACAGGCTTCCACTGGTCTTCACCAAAAACTTTGCTAGTCTTTCAGAAAGATTATTTAGTCAGAATATTATTATCTCTTCTGAGCAAGTTTGCTATTACACTGAAAACTACATGATGAAATGGAATAACAGATGATATTACAGAGTAAAACCTGACATCTCTAGCTGGTTAGTTTGTAAATTTACTTTTAAATTATCTGTAATAATCTGATGCATTTTCAAAAACAACTGTGCTGAAAATGTTTCTACTGTCATATACTCATAAATCTGTTTTGTTTTCAGCTGAATATAAGGTTCTTTGCCCGGGAGGGGAAGGATTCCGACCAAACCCTATTACAGTTATATTAGAAGGTAATGTTTGCAATTTCCTGTATTTATGTGTCTGAAATTGTGAAACTTTGCAGTGAGGGTCTTTTTTTTTCCCATCAAAAATATTAATGAAATGTTTATGCTTTTGTTTGGACAGATATTGATGAATGTCAAGAACTGCCTGGACTTTGCCAAGGAGGAAAATGTATAAATACATTTGGTAGCTTCCAGTGTCAGTGTCCATCAGGGTACTACTTGAATGAAGAGACTCGAGTGTGTGATGGTATGGAGCTTTCCCTTAACTAGTCTTCTGCTTTATTCTTTGGAAATAATGACAGATCAATATTCAGAGAATTAATCTTTCCTTGAAAAGGAGCATAACTAGACTAAGCAGTCTAAAGCTCTAGGGTGGGAAAATTGAGTAAGTTGCATTAAGAAATCTTGCATTAAGAGTGTGAAAATTCCTTCTTGACCATGTTGATATATGTGCAGGTTTTTTAAAAAAATTTTATATTTTGATCAAAACCTGAAAAGCCGACAATTTTTTTTCTATAAGTAAGACATAATTTGCTAACTGGCTATAAAAAAATAGCTTTTGGTAATGGGCAATGAATAAGCAGTCAGATAAAAGAGCAAACTTTCCCCATGAATCTGGTGGACTGGTGTGTCCATGTATTTTTCCACTGCTTTTTTCACACCTGCTGATCCAATGGTCAACTGAAAATATTGGTTGTACTGCAAAATATTTTCCTTTCCACAGCATGGTCAGAAGTGTGTGTGCCACACTCAAGGTGTACTGGATCTAAAACCTTAAGCAACCCATCAAATTCTAAAATTTCCTGTTGTTCAGGCTGTCTTCGGTCTTCCAGATTTTTAATAATGTTAAACACTGCAGAAATACAAAACATTCAGGCCCTAAATGAAAGCTGAACCAACGTGCTTCATCCACATTATGCTTATGTAGCCTGACATGCTGAGTGGTGTGTCAAAGATATTCTAAAAATTTAAGGCTGGGGAAACATTTTTGAACTTTTGGAAACTGAGGTGTTTTGGAGATGGCATTGTGTTGGTTTTGGTTAGATTTTTTTAAACAAATCCTAGTCTCTTGATGAAGTAAATATGACATCTTATGTTGGGAAAGTGGCTCACTTTCCCCAGTCAGGCAATGCTCAGTCAGAACTCCACAGGGAACCACTTTGGTTCTTTTCTAGATCTAAGAATCCAGAATGGAGGAGATCCTCAAATACTATTTTTGTGCAATAGATGCAAAAGCCAAATTGCTGTTTCTGAGCTATCCAGACATATCAGTGTTCCCATCTTTGCATCACAGCTGGGCTTTCCATGGCCACCTGTGCTGCCACTTCCTTCTCTGTGTGGCTTCACTCCACCATGACCTTCCTCAGAGCCTCTTCAGCTCTTCTCCATCAGTACCTTCCTACCTCAGGCATTCCTGAGCCATTTTTGTTCTCAGAAGTACAGCAAGAAAGCTTCATGGCCACTGAGTGCCTGTTTGTTCTCTTCTAGATGTGAATGAGTGTGAGACACCTGGCATTTGTGGGCCTGGCACGTGTTACAATACTGTTGGGAACTACACCTGCATCTGCCCTCCTGATTACATGCAAGTCAATGGAGGAAACAACTGCATGGGTATGTGCTGGGGTTTCTTTAAAGCTTTATCTTGGTGCATTGGGCCAGGGAGATCATCTTCCCTAAGAGTTGCCTACTGCACTGGCCTGAGGTTTTCTTCATTCTCACAGATATGAGAAGAAGTCTGTGTTATAGAAATTACTATGCTGACAATCAAACCTGTGATGGTGAGCTGCTCTTCAATATGACCAAGAAAATGTGCTGCTGTTCCTACAACATTGGACGTGCATGGAATAAACCTTGTGAACAGTGTCCTATCCCGAGCACAGGTACATTTTTGTATTGCATTAGTGAGTGTAACAGTATTAGAGATGCTATGTCTTTTTGTGCTCTTGTATGTCTAAAGTGAAGGGATTAGTTGTCTCTTTGTCCTGGAGATGATCAGCCTTATCACAATGAAGGCATATGTGGAGTGGTTTGTGTCCATGCTCCTGGGTTGTGCCAACCTTGTGCCAGTTTCACTGTCTCAGAGATGTCGTGCTCTATATCAATCAATCAATCCATCTCTTTGCAACTGCTTGTTGATCCAGGGTTGAGGCACTGACCAAGATTTTATTGGTGTTGCTCCAACAAATATGGGGTCTGGTCTGCTTTGCCTCGATTGCTGTTTGCCGTGAAGGGCCTTTGCGGCAGCCAGGGCCTTACAGAGATACGTTGGTGTGCTCTGAGAATGATCTGTGTTGAGCAGCCAAATGTGAGATGCAGGAATGTCTCTGCTAATTGTATGGGCATACATGACTCTTCCATACTGGGTAAGACTGCAGGATATCCCACACTGGTTTGAGGTGGTTTGCTTCAAGAGCAATTTCTTAGACACTTGATTAACTTCCAACTTGTAGTTCTGGTTTTTAAGAGTCAGATCTGAAATTGCATGCAAACACTGTAGTGCAAAGGGATAGGCATAAGCAGAGCAAAATAAGTGTGTGATCCCAACTGGATGAGAACCCAAGGGAACTCACATGGTGAGTTTAGGAAAGGGGCTGCCTACCTCTGTGAGCCCTGCAGGTGCTGAAAGAGTAGAAGAACTTTCTTGGCCAGAGCATATGATGAATTTTTGACTGTTGATTATTTCCAAATGCTTTAATCACTGCTTTGCTTTCCCGTTGCAGATGAATTCTCCACACTCTGTGGAAGTCAAAGGCCTGGCTTCTTCATTGACATTTATACAGGATTACCAGTTGGTGAGCTGTAATTTATGTTTTGAACTAAATTCCATGCTACCTCTGCCCAGGGAAGAGGGGAGGTTTGTTTTCCCAGATTTTTTCTTGTTTTCATGTGAGGAATAAAAATTAAACAGTGTAATGGAGTTCAACCCTCTGTTTAAGTCCAGCTTAAGTGCAAACTTTGTGCCTGGCTACTCCTAGCTGGCAGCAGTGACAGCTGCTTGTAATCAAGGCAACACAGAGCTCCCAAGAAACTGCAATCAGGGCTACATGAGCAGGGCACAGATACCGGGAATGAGAGCTCTGGGAGTAAGGCCAACCAGTACTTGGTCTGAGAGGAACTGGGAGTCTTTCCTTCAAACTAAAGCAAGATTTAGTCTGACATTTCACATCAGTCCCCCTGGGTATTGGTTTGACACAAAAATCCTTTTTTCTGCTCAGCTGGAATATTTCTCACATATGTTATTGTGTGTTACATTTGAATTGTGAGTAACAAATTGCAAAACAAGAAGAGGGAGAGGAGGAGGAATTTTAGGACAAGGAATTGAGTAAATCCCTAATGGGACTCCCTTTTGTTTTCATTTACTCTAAAATGCAAATGAAAAGCAGATAATATACCCTGTAACAAACAGAGATGGCATATAGGCAGTAATCAGATGCTTTAACATGAAGCTGTTGTTGTGGTACAGTGTTTAGCTAGTTAGATGAAAATATTTCTAGTAAAGTGGAGAATGTAATTTTTAAAGAGGTTACAGAAATGCACAATATTTATTATTTACAAGGTCATTTCTTGGAAACAAAGTTTCCCCTTCTAGCTATTAGCTTTAGTCCAGATTGTTGCAGAGTCTGCTCAAACTAATTGGGCCCTTCATCAGCATCAGCAGGGAGCCCTTGGATCTTGCTAACATGCACAGGTAGAAGCTGCAGCTGCAGTGTTTGATGTGTGCAGGGGTGCTGCAGGCTGCTCTGTCTGGCTGCCATAGCACAGAGCTGTGCAGGTCAGGACCCAATGGAAGCACAAGGGCTGTTCCACAGAGCCACCAGTGCAGCCAGGACGTGCAGACCTGTGCTGAGACTGATGCACACACAGCTTCTCACAGCTGTGCAAATCACAGCAGGGATGGAGGCTGTAGCACTCAGCCTGCTGCCTTGCACAGGGGTTACTCATGTCCCTTACACCTGCAGGCACGGGATCAAGGGAGAGCCCTCTGCAGGGGCAGTGCTCTGTGTACCCTCTAATATTTGCTTAATATTTGCAATGATGTTACTCTCTGTTTGGATTAAAGTCCTATATAGTTACTCCAGGTGTTTGTTTCAGAAACAGAAATAGTTCTGTTTTTACTCATCCTGTATATCAGAGGACTCAAAATTACAGAATCTAATGTAGAAAATTAAGGGTTGGATCCAGCAGCAAACCAAAAAAAACCCCAAAAAAACCCCCAAAAAACCAAAAACCTGTAAAAAAAAAAAAGCCAAACAAAAATACATTATCTGATGGAAATTCCTGTTAGCTTTTCACACCATATTCTATGACTATGTACCTAAGTACATGTGTCAATGTTTACTAAAAGCAGAGGCTTTGGAGGAGTCTCTGAACTCTCTCATGTCAGAATATTAAGATATGTAAGGACCCAATACGTAAGACATATAATTGTAATAGCAGCTGGATTTTTTGCTGCCTAAATCAGTTACTTAACTGGAGTGTATATAAAGCATTGGCAAACCTTGGCTGCCTGGCTTAATCAAATTAATGGCATGTTGGCAGCACTTCAGATGTCACCTGTCATTGGCACTTTCAAACTGTTACATAAGACCCTGAAAGTCTTTTCAGATTAACTAGGGTAAAAGAGTACAAAACTAATTCTGGTAAGTGTTTGCACTCAGTCGTGCTCTCCTGTATTAAACCGAAGACAGTTCCATTGTCTCTCTGTTTGGATCTTCCTGATGACTCCACTGTGGCACTCGGGAAGGTGATGAGGCTCATCAGGGCTGTGGGTGGGAGACAGGAGGAAGGAATGTTTTCCTCTATATTCCTCTGTAGCAGTATTATATATATTCAGTACAGAGAAGAGTCAGAACCTGAGAAAGCAGGAAATACCCACATTTCCACAGTTTGGAATGACTCGCTCACTGTTCAGTTGAGAACGCTCTGATGCTTGCATTGTAGGTTTGATAATTATCTTAAAGGGTAAATGCATAAGGACATACTCTGTAGCAGAAAATTCCATTAAATTCTCAATACAAGTATTAAAACATAAATTATTCTTGCAGATATTGATGAATGCAGAGAGATTCCTGGAGTGTGTGAAAATGGGATTTGTATAAACATGGTTGGCAGCTTCCGATGCGAGTGTCCTGTGGGTTTCTTCTACAATGACAAGCTCCTGATCTGCGAAGGTAGAGTGCTCCTCTCACTCAGAGGAATGGTGTTTCACCAGCTGGCAACTCAGACACTGCAAAATCAGAGCCTTGCAGGCATCCTTAATGAGGGGAGAACACTGCTATCAGTGTAATAAGTCTGTATTAATTCAGACACTTTGAATTCTTTTGCATAGAAAATACCACATTTTCTGTCAGACATCTAAGGCCTTGAAGGCACATGAGTCAGCAGTCATGGGAAGAAATGTTGTTTTGGTTTTTTTCACATTTGATAGTAAAGCCAAGAAAAAAATAGTACTGTTGAGTCAGATCATGAGTACAATTTTTAAAATTCCAAAATACTTTTTTTCTAATGGAACAAGTATTTTTGTAAAAATATAAACAGATGGGGGGTTTTTGTAGTTCAAACATTGCCTAACATTGTGTTAGTCAGTTTAATGAAGAAACTGAAGGTAGCATATGAGTTGCTGTCATTCTCTAGTGTGTGTTCTGACTGTTGACAACATGGGTGCTGCAGGGAAGGCATTGAGAGCTTTGAGTAAAAGCTTTTTCTGTGTGCTGCTTCTAAGTGAAAACCAGTTACATTTCTGGGGAGTTAAAGTTCTCCTTTTGCAGCACCTGAAGTAAGGAAAATTGGTCAAATTTTTTTGCCTAAAGCTTTGTGATGGTGTTTACAATGAAAGCTACTAATACCTGTGGGCTAAAAAAATACGGTTTTGACATCTTTCCTCTGCCAGCTTACCATAAAAATCAAATTCCTCTCTTGTCTTGGCAGATATTGATGAATGCCAGAACGGGCCAGTTTGCCAGCAGAACGCCGAGTGTGTGAACACAGCCGGGAGCTACCGCTGTGACTGCAAACCTGGCTACAGGTTCACGTCCACGGGGCGCTGCACTGGTGAGTGCCTGCCAGGGCTGCAGGGGACCTGAAAGGGCTTCAAAAAACATCTCTCCTCTCCAGAAAGCTGGCATTTCAGGAGATGAGCTGAGCTTCAAGAACTCTTCTTTTAAAGTCTTTTAGGGGATCCCATAAACATTGAGGTAATTCCAGGCCCATCCCATGGATGTATGAGGCAGAGTTAAAAACCTAAGTAGGTGTTTGTCTTCCACTTTACCCCACCAAATGCAAGCATTTTTCTTTAGCCCTTGTCACATCTAGGAAGGGAAGACCATTTGACCTTTCTGTATTTTCTGATTTTCGTTATGATTTTCTATACATATTTTAGCAATTCAGTTTCCACTTCTATTTTTACAAATAATTCTCTGCTTGCTGCTGGAACCTCTATTGATATCTGCTTGCCTGTATGCAATAACTAACTTGAAAAGCTTATTGCTGGACTTCCTAACTTTGATACAGATTTAAACAGGGCCCATAAGATTATTTTTAAATGCTCACTGAGTGGGACTGCAGTTTTCTAATCTCTTTGCTTTTTTTACGATATCTTAGTCCAGAGAGGCATTCATGTTATCTTACTTACTTGAAGAATTGCTGAGATTTTAAAGACTGCAGTGGGCCAAGTTGCTGTAAATATTATGTACTATATACATTTCTGAACAAAATAAGAATTACAACGGAAGCTAGTAACATTATCCTTGGTTTTTTGCTTCTGAGTACTTGAGTTTTAGGAAGTGCACTTCTCCCTGCAGTGCAGTTTTTCATTGTTTCATGTGATCCTTGTGGGAAAAGGGTGTAGGGGAAATCAGAACACTACTATGAGAACTAACCCTTTGCTTTGTTAAGCTATGCAGTGGCACATGTAAATATTCAATATGTTCCTAATGTAATTGTTGTTGTTACGGGTTCATTACAGCAGTACAGGAAGAGCAAGGGAAGGTTCTGATATGGGTTACAATTCCAAAGATGAATTGGCACAAACAGTAGTACTTCCCTGTATTTTGCTCTTACTTTATATTTGGTGGAAATAAAGTTACACAATTAGAGTAAAAATAAAAGTGGTTGATAAAATACGTGATCCAGCAAAGGAAGGAAATCCCCAACCACTCTGCTGGGAGCAGAGAGTGGCAAGCCCCTTGCAGGATTGGGTCAGCCATGCTACTGCACAGAAAACAATCACACCCTGGTAGTTTGTGTGCTATTGAGTCAAACCCAATCTATCACAGCCACTAGAACTAGGAGTACTGCATTTATCTTACCTTCAAGATAACATTCTTCTGGTGCTCTCTGTTGTGGTAAAAGAAATAATTTTTCTTATAAATTAGTTTTTCACATGATTCTTCATTTGCCTACAAAGCACCAGAAGAGTCATAGTTTTTCTTTTGTCTCTGGACTCTCTAGGAGTTCTTCAGACAGCATTGGCTTTCCTTCTGCCTCCTTCAGACTGTAATTAGCAGTTCTCTCATCAATAACATTGGGAGAGCTTGGTCCTCAGTGCACTCCCATCCAGAGTTACTGAGGGCCCCACGTGATGCACAGAAATCCTGGGGATGGGGCTGTCAGGATTGTCCATGTGCTGTTTGTCCTTGTGCCAAGTACAGTGCAGAAGAGAGGCAGGAAAATGAAATTTAGTACATGAAGATCTTTGCAATTAGGAACAATCTGACTCTGACTTCTAGCAATGACCTGGGGATGGTTTGCTGAGCAACTGCATCTGCTTCATTTAGATTGCATATAAAAGAAAATTACTGAGCACTAGAGCCTAATCAATCTTAATGCAAGCACCTCAGTTTTCATATTTTGGAGCTACAGCATAGGAAGGAAAGAAGAATGTTGAATCAAACCAGCTCTTGGTGGTGATGAGGTCAATAGAAACACCTCATCTGATGCTTCTGATTTGTCATGGAAAAAAACTATGCCAGAGAGCAAACATTTTGTTTGTTGACATTTTATTTCATTAACTATTGATAGAATCCTGGGTTCTGCCTGAAAGCATTTCTAATGAGAGCAGCAGGAAGCAGTTGGCTGTTGAACAAGTATAAGAGATGCCCTGCTATTGTGAGGCAGCAATCACATGCTGGCAGGAGAGCTCTCCTCCTTCTCTGCAGAATTATACAAAATATCCCCTGACTCCATATAGCAACACAGGTTGTGTGTGCCTGTTTTCTCTCTGCATGATGAGCTGATAAATCCAGTGCCTTTTGTCTCTCTGTAAGCCTAGTGAGAAAAGTGTGGTGTTCATCTCCCTTTCTGGTCTGTTGATTTCCATGAGTTCATCAAGCAATTTGTGTTACAATCAAATGTGGATAAATGCAAGCAGCTGCTTTCATGAAAAGAATGCAAACTGTAATTCATATGCCTCTTTTATATCTCCTGCAGTCAGTATAGAGCCCTCAGACTCAGACCCTTTCCAGTCTCGTGTCACTAATTCTGCTTTTCAAAGCCATGGTGATGTGCTTTCCCTCCAGCAAGAATTTGAGTTTTCTAAATATCATTTTTATGCAAATTTTTTTTCAGGTCCACAAATACTGGAAGAGGTAATTTACATGCAAATAAGCCCCTTTTCTGGGATTTACTTGGTAATCTTTTTGTTATTAATAAATTAAAAATACTATTTTACATATATTTTTATGTTTTAAGTTAGGCCATCCACTGGATACTGCCTTGGTTGCTGCTAATGCATCTTTCCAGCCTGGTAGTTTAGAAACCTTAACTTTCACTGCTCCTCTTTGTTTTCAGATCGGAATGAATGTCAAGAAATTCCCAATATCTGCAGCCATGGGCAATGTATTGACACTGTTGGAAGTTTCTACTGCATTTGTCACAATGGTTTCAAAACCAATGATGACAGGACAATGTGTATAGGCAAGTATATCAAGTTAAACTGAACTTAGGCCCCCATTAAAATAGTTACTAAGTCTGTCCTCTCTGTAATAAGGAGTTGCATTACAATATCTGAGATTGTGAGCCATTTATGAGACAAAGGTGCAAAACTGGCCATTAGAGATAATAAAAAGCTGATACTGAATGAAAACCATCTCATTAAAGTAGAGTGAACCTTTAAAATTATATGTCCTATCTAATGAACTGCTAATGCTTTAATTTTTGAAGAAAATATTTCATTCTTCTTAGAATTTTCTGGAGCATCTTGCCTCACTTATTCCTTTTGGCAAGAAATTTAATAGAGCAGTATTGCTGTGCTGCAGTTGTATATGGCCTACTTGTTAATAGAGTGAATGAAGGGTAGATTTCTTGCTAGAAAAAAACCTTTTTCAGGAACAGTCATCTTCATTAACAAAGGAATTTTGTATTTAACCCATTCACAGCTGTCAGTTATGTGTTGTATGAACATATTGAGATTTCAGAATGTTTACAATTAAAGCTAGCTTACACTTACTTTGGGAAGGGTGATATAGGAGCCACAGTAAAGTAAATGATTGTTGGACCCTTGATTATTTCTGTAGATATTAATATCAAGAGTGTAAACCTATGTAAAATCTTCTTTTTGGGAGACAGGACAATCTCTTTCCCTTCTATTCAGTCTGTTGGCAGTGGATTATTTCTCTCCTGTTCCTTCTTAGACATTAATGAGTGCGAGAGGGATGCCTGTGGCAATGGAACCTGCAGGAACACCATTGGCTCCTTCAACTGCCGCTGCAACCTGGGCTTCATCCTCTCCCACAACAATGACTGCATAGGTGAGGAGTGCTGAGCCCAGGCACATGCTCTTGAGACTTTCTACTCCTCATAAAAGTACCATCTTCTAATAATTAGTGCCATCTTCTCTTTTGCATGATCTGTGTGATTAAAGACAAAAGCCAATTTTGTCAGTCTCGAAAGGCCTCTTTGATTATGCACTGCTCACTTTTCTAGAGCCACTTGAATGTTGGTACAAGATACAGGAACATTTGGGTTTTACTCCTGCTCTGACAATTTTATAATGTAGTAATTTCCTCTCACTTGCTTTTGAAGAGGGATTGTGTTATCAGTTACTTTGTTGATATGGTGCAAACAGAAATCTCACCTACCCAACTTTCCATTGTTGCTGATGTTTCTGACATATTTCAATGTTATTTTTCTTAGACGTGGATGAGTGTGCAAGTGGAAATGGAATGCTCTGCAGAAATGGTCAGTGTGTAAACACCATTGGGTCCTTCCAGTGTCTCTGCAATGATGGCTATGAGGTGGCTCTGGATGGAAGGACTTGTGTTGGTGAGTGCTTTCTTTTAGGTTTGAAAAATTTGCAAACTTTGAGCAGATATGCTTAGTGAAACAGTAGGGTCAGAGAGAACTGTCACACTCCTATCATTATACCTAGCAGAAGGAAACTATGATAAGAGGACAAGAAGATGACTCCTCTCCCACTCCTGAAAAGTTCCACCTTCAGTTTGATGGAATCAAAATTAAAGTTGTCTCAGTCAGAGATTTATTGAGATAACAGCAATTACCTCAAATAAATTGTCTTTCTTTTCTTCTAGATATAAATGAATGTGCACTGGAGCCTGGAAAATGTGCACCAGGAACATGTCAGAACTTGGATGGCTCATTCAGGTGTATCTGTCCTCCTGGATACATCCTGCAGAATGACAAATGTGAAGGTGTGTACAGAACAATCCTTCTGTCTCTTTCTTAGCTGCTCACAATTGTTACCTATTTCCTTTGCATTTTAATGTGAGTAATGTTTAGTCTTTTGTGGCAGTCTACAGTTCTGAACTGTAGCCACCAGTAAGTGTCTCATTTCCTAGAAAAGGTCTCACCAACATTTGTTTGAACCAGAACTGCTTGCTCTGAACCCTAGAAAAATACAATCCCAGGCTATTTCCTTGGTAGTACCTTGCTGAAGTTTGCCCACTGCCTGAGGATTTGAAAACTAACTGAGGATTTTGCACTTGGATTACTGCTTCCTCTTTCTGTTCTTTTTGGGGCTTTTTTGTCAAATATGATAGATCTAAAACTGCCCTTTGTGTATTACAGCTGCCAGTGTAAATATTATTATTTCTCATCTCTTTAATTACTTTTCTTACAGACATTGATGAGTGTGTGGAACAGCCAGAGATTTGTGCCCTGGGCACATGCAGCAACACTCCAGGCAGTTTCAAATGTCTGTGTCCAGAAGGCTTTGTATTGTCTTCCACAGGAAGGCGATGCCAAGGTAAGTTCATTCCTGTTTTTTGGCATTTCAAAATTTGTTTGCTGTTTCATAAAAGCCTTTTTTGCAAGCTGTTTCTAATACAGCAAGAAGGCTCTGGACTCAAACAGTGTTTTTCATAGGGAAAACATGATAATTCTGTAGCTAGGGCCGGGTTCTGTCTTGCCCTAACATCTGTTTTTCATTAAACAGAACACTGCAATAAAAGGGGTGAAGTTAATGTTAAATGCACCAGGTTAAGCAAAGAAATTATGTTGTCCTGAAAGCCTTTCTTGCACCCCTGGAAGAAATGTCAGGGCTACCTGGGCTCTTTGTAGATAGCAACAAGACACAGAGATGTAGCATGACTACAGGCAGGAGACTAAAGGCAGCCTCTCCTTAAAACTTAACCATATTCCCCATAACACTTGTCATATGCTGATCCTCTCTGCAAATGTGGGTGGAAAAAAAGATTGTTGGAAAAAATTTGCAAGCAATGTTGTGTGGACAATAAGCACCCATCTGAAGGGAAATCTGAAGTGTCTTTTAGTTTCCAGATGACTGCAGACACAGTCAGAGCCTAAACATAGGTGCTAAAAACTGAATATCTAGTAATTAAAAGCCATAGGTTAGTTTATTTTGTGTATAAAGAACAAGCACAACAAATTAGGCAGTGAGTTACTTTAAAGGCTTTGGAAAGGATAAAATAGACACAGCATTAAATGTCCTATACACTGTGCACAGTGGGAACCACTGATGAGTAAGACCTTTATAAGGACCTCTGTAGTTTTGCTTGGCACAGAGCAGTTATGCTTGTTGACACCATAGCGAGTTCTTCACTTCACAGTGGGCTAAATGAAATTGTGGTTTTGGTAAAAATGAATCCAACCTGCAGTAAACATTCATCCAAGTCTTCAAACCACCATGCAGTTTGGCACAGTTACTTCACTCAACATCAAGAAAGCATGTTTTAGCTGTGTTTATGTTGCTTGTATAAATGAAGTTTCTTCAGTCTGAGGGTTTTCTTTTCTTCAGGTACAAAGAAAAAAAAAATAATCACAAAAACCCACCAAGAAACAAAAACCTAAAAAAGAATGCAGCCCAGTCTTCTACTTTTTTGACGTAGGCCACTGTTCCACACAATGTCAGAGGAAAATGCACACTTGTGTATGAACTTCAAAAGGGCTTCTCTCCATGCCCTGAAGAGGACTGTTCTTTTTTCAAGTATCTCAGGCCAAACAAAGTTTTTTTCAAAACTTCGCATTACCTAGGACTTTGTTAAAACCTGGACATTGCCCAGCATTGATGCTGCAGCCGGAAAACTGGATTATGGAGCAGCTGCTTCCATAACTGCCCTGCTGCTGTCCCCCTGCCAGCACTGAGAGCTGCCAGCTCCCTGCCTGCTGGATGCTTGTGGTCTGTGATCTCAGCTCTGTCCAGCATCCTGGTTACCCAGCTTCAGGGAATAAAATGTAGTGCTCAGGGAGAGTTTGCTTTGTTTGTGTGTACCTCCGGAAGAATGAGGAAGGAAAGGGCTGTTGAAAATTGCCTCTCGTTTTAGCACTACACAATATTGTCATTGCAAGTTGATGAAAATCTCTTGACTTGAGTGATTCTTACTAGTAATAGAACATAAATTCATGAGGCAATATTCAGGTTTTTCAAAGAGGAGTGAGGATAAGAGGACAGTACAGCCCTGCCATTTCTGCTACACCAAAGAGCAAAACCCTTGCTTTTCCATGTCTGAAGAAGGAAACTGTCCCATAGCTTTTCTTTACTGAGGTAGGGAGCTTCCCGCTTTATTCAAACCTTCCACAGTCAGAGACAATGATGGTCCCTATTAAAAGAGCTAGATGCAGGTTGGGTGTTTTGGTGGGGGGGGGTATCCTGTAATTTTACAGTTAACACCCCTAAGTGAAAATTGTGCCAAGGTTACCCTAACTGCTCATAACAGGTTTTTTCTCTATGCAGATCTGAGAGTCAGCTACTGCTTTACCAAGTTTGAAGATGGGAAGTGTTCTGTGCCGAAATCCCGAAACCACTCCAAACAAGAATGTTGCTGTGCCTTAAAGGGGCAGGGATGGGGAGATCCCTGTGAGCTCTGCCCAGAGGAAGCAGATGGTGGGTTATTGACTAGCTTACTATACTGCCTCTCTGAACTGAGATTGGGATTCTTATTAGAAGGAATTCTAATTCTAAAAAATAATCTTCTAAAGGTGTTTAACCCTAGTAATTGTCGTAAGTCTCTGTGAAGTATTTTACACTTTACTGACTCCATTGCAGTCTAAAAAACTACGTCCCTTGGATAGTCAGATATCAAACATATTCCTTCTTTGCTTTTAGATTTGTTACAGTGTTTACGTGCTGGGTTTCTGCTATTTTGCTATGGAGGTATCACATACAGAAAGTGGAAAGCAGCAAGTAGATCCTTCATAGACTCTGAGCAGCAGTTTCTGCAAGACAAAATGGAATTCATCTAATAGTAAATAGATGTAGGAAGAGGTGCCATGAACATGAAATTTAATTAAAATAAAACAGTTAAACTAGGTCTGCATCTGAATTTTGTTATTAAGAAAATACAAATTTGCAGTCTTATCAATGTGAATGACTTGCAAAAATAGCAGGGCATAACAAAATGCAGGCCTTGAGGAAGGAAAGCTTGCCTGGACCATTGCTAAAGAAACACTTCCCTTTGTTAGTATCCTTTTTAAGACTGAGTAACTTGACATCAAGCAACTCAACAGGCCTCTGTAGCATCATGGTGCAATTTGCTGAACAGACTTTAATTTGTGCTGACAAATGCGGTTAACAGCATTACTGGTTTCAGCAATACACGATTGCAGTTCGTTTCATTCATTAGTCATGCAGATGCTTTGCAGAAAATCTTCACAAAAGCCGAGGTTAGAAAAGAGAATTGGAAGTGCCAGTTGCAATATTCCTCCTAGGCCTATTGCCTGTGCATGTTTCATTCCGTTGACATGGACCATGTGAACCAAAGTCAGTTGAAAAGCACGGCTTATGTTGCAGCATTTCCTTAAAGTGTCAGCACATGTATTTTTCACAGTCCAAACTCTCCCAAAGGATATCAAGGCCTTTTTTCTCATCTTTTAAAAAAGAAATAGCTTTAAGGTAGCTGAGTCTGGATTAAATTATACCTTCTTCAGAAAATGTAGGAAATTTTACTTTTACAACAGGAAAAAATGCAGTCACTGCTACTGATACTTCTAAAATAGAAATGCTGCATTAGTTTGTTTCTCAAGGAAGTTAAATACTGCTAATTATTCCCGGGATTTTATACATATGCATACAGGCAGTTGGATGAAATGTAAAGCAAACATACAGTTTTTGCATTAAGATAAAGTGATAAGTTTATACATTTGCATACTTTTTTTCTGGACCTGTACATGAGGAGGATGAACTGGTAGCAGTGGTTTTGTGTAGTTTGTGCAGAATGCTGACTGCCAAGATAGAATTTAACATATGGTTTGACTTTTATGGGTTTTTTTCAGAGGCATTCAGACAGATTTGTCCATTTGGAATTGGCATCCTTGTTGGACCTGGTGATGCAAGGCTGGGTAAGTGCCTGAACTGCACGGTGCCACTTTTGCATCAGTGTCCCTTTTCCACCAATAAGCCCTTCTCCATTTCAATTGAGAATAACACCTCTGCAACTATTTCCCAAAGCCATGAATTGTGGAAATTTCTATACCTTTTATCTTCCCCAATTTTTCATACTGATGTCAAATTCCAGCTTGAATATCTCAAATATCAGAAATTAGACTTCTTTTAGAGCTAGGAAACTTATGTAAGATCTAGAGAATGGATCTAATGTCACGTAGCATGCTTGTCTTTTCTTATACAATATGTGTAGCCTGTTTACAGTAAATGGTTTTAATCCTCCAGAAGTGCAAACCGCATTTTCCCAGATCACTTCAGTACATTCTGTTCTCTCCCAAGACAAACAGCACTTCAGCCTTATTGGCAAAAGTTTTGCATTTAAGGAGCACTGGATGACTACTGCTTTTTATATCTGCTGCTCTCCCTGTAGCCCCAGTCAGAGAGGTTTATATCTGAAATTTAGAATCAGTTCCTTTTCTGCATTCTGAAAGCTGACCTGCAAAACAAATTCTGTGCCCTAATCCTGATATGTCAGAATTTAAATATTAATATTTTTTGTGATCTCAGAAATATTTCTTGCCAGAACACTTGTTCTTTGAGAGAAGTCTAAAAGCACATGAAGCCAGTTGCACTTACTGTGTTGTTTGTTTTTCTGGTTAAGATGTGGATGAGTGCCTTGATCCTGATAACTGTAAATTTGGACAGTGTATCAACACAGATGGGTCTTTCCGCTGTGAGTGTCCATATGGTTACATCCTACAAGGAGCAGAATGTGTGGGTAAGTATAGCTGTTCCAGCTTCCATTTTAAAGGTTCTCCTGAGTTGCTAAGCATGGCATTAAGGGGCAGTGGGGTTGTTTTATTGTAACATTGTGGAGTCTTCATCCCTGCTAGTGCTTAAAACCTGCCAGGGCAGGGCCTGAGCAATCTGCTCCAAGTTGGCCCTGCGCTGGCTGAGTGTTTGACCCAGATAACTTCTAGCAATCCCAAATTATTCTAGGAGTCTGTGGTTCTTATTCAGTACTTTAAGTGGGTTCTTGAATTTTCTGTTTTTCTGGTTGTACATCAACATTTTGGTTGAGTATAACCATGTATTCTTGCCTTGGTCTAACAATTTGCAGATACTGATGAATGTGCTGTTGGAAACCCATGTGGAAATGGAACTTGCAGGAATGTGATAGGAGGCTTTGAATGCACGTGTGTAGAAGGATTTGAGCCTGGGCCAATGATGACTTGTGAAGGTGAGACTCCCGTGTGCTAAGGATTGTTGTTCTAATTGTGTTCCCTGATTTTGAAAACAGATGAGGGGAGTAAAGCAGCTTTAAAAATAAAATATGGACACTTGGAACAATACCTCTTTATCTGAAGTGGGAAAATGGGCTCCTCCTTCCTGTATCCACCTTGAACTGTAGTATGTTTTTCTGACTGGAGCTGGGGTGGACAGACTTTCAGGTGGTATCTGCTAAGGGACTGCCCAGAGAGAAGCATGTTGGGGTGCAGTCTCTTCAGAACAGTTCCCAGAAGTGCTGCTCACTGTGTGTACGGTTTTTGCCTATTTCCTTGAGTGAAGAGACTCGTTGTGGTTAGTGAAGTTAGGAAATGGGCTGCTTGAGTAAGTTAGGGAAGAAACAGGGAACAAATGAGGAAATACAAATACAGTACTCAACACTTACCATGGTACTCCTAGGTTGAATATTTTTCATGCTTTGGTGTCCCATTTCAAAAATTAAAATTTGAAAATGAATGAAGAGAAGTAAGGAAGATCAGAGGTACAGAAGGGACACTCAGAAAATAAATAAGAATTTTTCAATGTGGAAAATGTGGTTGAAGAGATATATGATTTTATAAAGCCACAAGTGGTAAAAGTACCAAAAATAGAGGGACCATGTTAAAAAAACCAAAGTAAACATTATTATATGCATGGTACTTATTTAAGTTGTGGAACCCTTTGCTGCAGAGTATTAGTGAGGCCACAAGTATAAATTGACCCAGAAAGAGATTGTACAAATTGGTGTACATCAGTGAAAATTAAGCTTGATAGTTTGGTTGTGGCTTTTGGCTGTGGAAGTCCTTAAACTGAGAGGCTGTATTGGGGGAAAGATCTCTGCATGCATGGTATGAGGTTTTTAATATTCATCTCCTCCTGTTACAGCCAGGGAGAGGAGAATGTCCTTGGACGTTCTGACACTGTCCTCTGACTTGACACAGCTGTTCCTAAATTATCTGTTACAGTCTATTTCTTTGCAAGCCCATGCAAAAGAATGCCTCTATTTTTGCATCAAATTGCATTATTTTTACATACAGTTAGAGCTTCATTCACTTCCTTGTGGGATTTGGGTAAAAGCTCAAATTGCAGAGGAGGAGCTAGCAGAGTGCATAAACATCACTATATAGCAGTAATTACTCAAGTAGTCCAGGCCTTATGTAAATGCACTTCAAAATAATGTTTCTGGTTGTTTTATAGGATTCAGTTTATGAAGAAGTTGAATTAGTGCATGTAAAATTTAAATAACCAATCAAAAACCCTGAACCTAGGTGTGGAAAAGATACAGTTTTAACTGAGCAAGTATTTTGGCAGCATGGATCTGGAAATTATTTCCATTGGCTGCTTGCTGTTGAACTTACTGAAACTTCAGGTAGCTGTGCAAACATCCTGGCGTGTCTGGTGCCTGCTGCTCTACAGAAATCCATGAAGAGTAGAAACAAGGGTCCCCAACTATTAAAATCTAGTCCTCAGTAAACTGGGATCTGTGGTATTGCCTGTGCCTATAACCTGTGCACTCAGTTCTGCTGAGTTTTACACAAGTGTTTCCCTTCCCCCATGGTGTTTGTCGCTCCCAATGCAGATGTCAATGAGTGCATTCAGAACCCCCTGCTCTGCGCCTTCCGCTGCGTGAACACTTTTGGATCCTACGAGTGCAAGTGCCCCGGGGGGTACGTTCTGCGGGAGGACCGGAGAATGTGCAGAGGTAAAGCTCCCAGCAGACTCTCACAGTTAGGAGATAATGATTTCAGTTCCTGCAGGGGCAGGGCTCTGACTCACTGCGCTATTGGGCCAGAGTTTTAATCCCAGGAAGTAACTGAGTCAGAAAGAATTTGGGATGAAATTCTATGGTTTGCATTATGCACTTGATTATACTAGGCCTGTCCTGCCAGTAAATTTATACATCTGCCTAAAGTGAGGTCATATCAGATGATGTGGTTTTGTCTTGCCCTAAAAATGGGCATTTGGGAGAAATCAATTTGCTCAAGGCTAGTATATTTTATGGTTGGTTTAGAACAATAAATGTATGTGTAGGGTTTGATTATGATTGAGATTCCAAAGTCAGAATTTACTATTCTGAATTTCCAGGATCATGTCTCTATGTAATAAAGTCTAAACCTTGTGTTTTAGATCAGAATGAGTGTGAAGAAGGAATTCATGACTGTGACTCGAAACAGATGGAATGCAAAAACCTAATTGGCACCTACATGTGTATCTGTGGGCCTGGTTATCAGCGCAGGCCAGACGGGGAAGGCTGTATAGGTAGGTGACACCGAAGTGTTGAAGCTCTTGATATACACAGTTCCTCAGCAGGGCTAAAAATATTGGGTTTAATGAAGTGTTAAGAAACTCAGGGACAGAATTGCACAACTACTTGTGTAATGGATCTATTGGTGCTGCACACACTTGGTTTTGCTGTTCAGGGGTACACATCTGTGGGCAGTAAGTAGAAAATCTGGGTGTGGGTGTCTTTACAATCCATTTGTACTGCTACTGCTGAATGCTCTGAGGGAAGAAGGTGAGGATTTGGGTTGGTTGCTGTAGGCTTGTTTATCTATGCTAGCATGAATGAGAGTAGATCTGACGTTTTTAAACCTTGGATGGCATTCAGAAGTGCAGCTGTAACTATGAAAAATTTTGAAAACCAGTGAGGAATGTACTGCAGATATATAACAATTGTGAGATAGATGGCCATCTTTCCTCTGCAAATTGAATAAAAGAAACTTAAAAATATAAGGAAAAGAAAAAACCTTAAGTTTAACCAGGCAGAATGCACAGCGTAAGAGTTCCATACCAATCTCTTACCTACATTAATCTAATAACGGACTTTATTTTTGTCATAAAATTTCAAAACTGCAGATGAGAATGAATGTCAGACCAAACCTGGGCTCTGTGAGAACGGCCGTTGTGTGAACACGGTGGGGAGTTACAGGTGTGAGTGCAACGAGGGATTCACGGTCAGCGACGCCCAGGACGAGTGCCTGGGTAAGTCCCAATGTACACCTGAATGAGCTGACAATTGCACAGCAGCAGTGAGGGCTGAAATTAAACTTAGAAATGTATGGTGAGAAAACACACTCTTGAATTTACATGCCTTTGGGAAGGGACCTTCGTATGCAGGTGTCCTCTTGCAAGTTCCTTCTTCCCATCCTCACCGTATCCCTGCCTCAGTCCAGCGGGGGTGACTTGCTATGAAAGCTGACTGTTCCATGGTTTCAGTCAGCCAGGAACTGCTCTGACATTTCTTTGGTCCTGATTTTCAGCCATTGCTTTTTCTCTAGGTTTAAACAGAAACATACATTTTTATAAGCATGTTGTAACTTTTCTGTCTTCCACCTTTTGCTAAATTTCTTGTCTTTGTTTCCCTTAGATGTCATTCTCTCGTTCTTACTGCTGGTAGTCTTTCACTTTTAGTTCTGCAGTCTCAGGGTGAAGTATGCCCTTTCTGTTACATTTCTGACTAAATTCCCAACATCTCATGACCCTCTGGAATTCACCATTAGGATTCTCTGTGATGCACAATTTGTCTTCCAGACAACAGGGAGGGCTACTGCTTCACTGAAGTCTTACAAAGCATGTGCCAAATCGGATCGAGCAACAGGAACGCTGTCACCAAGTCTGAATGCTGCTGTGACGGTGGCCGAGGCTGGGGACAGAACTGTGAGGTCTGTCCCTTCCCTGGCACCGTGGCCTTCAAGAAGCTTTGCCCTCATGGCCGAGGATACACATCCAGTGGAGCAGGTACTTTTCAGTAAATGATCTCTTACACAATGCCAAATTAAGTGATAAACTATAAATTCTCTTTTTGCATATTTGAACACTGTAATGTCCTCTTAGTATTTCTCCTTAAATCTGTGCAATATTTCACTATTTGTTGTAAGTATTTTACGTATGGTGTGGGTTTCGGTGGGTCAGGTCACAAGAATCTGTTGAAACTGTACAAGATCAGTTTTGTTCCACTGAGAACTAACCCTCGTTTAATTGCAGATATTGATGAGTGCAAGGTTATTCATGACGTCTGCCGCAATGGGGAGTGCATCAATGAGAGGGGAACTTATCATTGTATTTGCAATCTGGGCTATACTACAGATGTCACTGGCACTCTTTGCATTGGTAGGTTTTTCATTGTACTCTTTGTATATAAAGTTTATTACTAAGAGAGGACTTGAAGAAGGAAATAGAAAGATTTTGAAAAATGAGAAAATAAAATGTCACTTGTTAGTGCTTTGGGGATTTGGATTTCCTTCTGATCTATCCTGAACATTTTGTAAAATATTATCACAAATCTTGATTACCAGCACTGAGGTATCTGGTTTTACTTCTTGTAGATCTGAATGAATGTAATGAGTCTCCAAAACCTTGCAATTTCATCTGCAAAAACACAGAAGGGAGCTACCAGTGTTCATGTCCAAAAGGATACATCCTGCAGGAAGATGGGAGAAGCTGCAAAGGTAAAAATCGAGAAAAGAATTTACTGCAGAAACTGTGTTTCTCAGGAAAAAATAATTGCAAGGACATTTAAATGATGCAAATCTGTCTCCTTGATTCATGTGAATATTTCCACTAAAGACAGTGGAGGTGGTCTGCACAGGATGGAGCTGGTATTTCAGTTAATTCCTTGTTAATTTGGATGAACAACAGATTGACAGGAATTTTTGCAGGTGGATGGCAGCTGATCTTAAAAGATTTTGTAATTAATAATATATATAATTGTTCTTATTTTGGTAAGCCTGTTGGTTTAAGCCATATAATTCAATAATAAGTTAATCTTATTAATCTTATTAATCTTATTGGGTGCAAAGATGACCATGGTCTGCAGTGCATTGCCCAGCATCAACAGAATTTTTACCTACTGCTTTTGCGGCATGCTGGATAAGGCATATCAGTGCAAGAGAGATTTTGGAATATTTGGTAGAATTCCATACATTTATATGTCTTGGTAACTAAGATTTGACAAGTTAGAGCAGCAATTCCAAATTTGGCATAGAGAACAACAGCGTACTTTGTTGTTTGCCTTTCAATATTTCTTTTGGAGTAATAGTGTGCTTCAGTGCAAGGCCATTGTCCAGTCTGCCAGGTCTCATGAAGATGGTGACTTCCCGTTTATTGGCTGAGCAGACATTTATTAAATCACAGCAACTTTCAGACAGATGAGAGTGGTGTCTGCAATTCAGTGTTAGCATGGACACTGTGTTACTCCAAAGTGCCATTCATTAAATGTGGGGCTTCATGTAAGAGGAACTGGAGAACAGCGTGGAAAGTGAGACATAAATTCTAAAGGCTTTATTTGCTGTTATTTACTTATAATCATTTATTTCTGAGTCCAGGGAACATAAGTGAAAGATGTTTTCTTGTTTTTTTTAGATCTTGATGAATGTGCAACAAAGCAGCACAACTGCCAGTTCCTTTGTGTCAACACTATTGGGGGATTCACTTGCAAATGTCCTCCTGGATTCACTCAGCACCATACAGCCTGCATTGGTAGGTGACACAGATTTGGGATTTATTATTGACCCTTACTCCAGAAGCAAAGTAGCAAAGGGAGAACTGGGAAGGCAGTGGGACACCTGTGTTACTGATGTGCCTTTACCTCCTGCCACAACCCTTCCATCATTGGCATGGCCAAAACATCAGCTTTGAAGTGACAACTACAACCTAACACTGAGCTTTGTTTTCCCTTAGACAACAACGAGTGTGCTACCGAGATCAATATTTGTGGGGCAAAGGGCATTTGCCAGAACACACCAGGAAGTTTTGTTTGTGAGTGTCAACGTGGCTTCTCACTTGATCAAACTGGGCAGAGCTGTGAAGGTGGGTACAACACAGTGCATTTAACTTGGCCTTCTCTTGCTTCCTTAGTCTGCTTTCAGCCATACTGTCACCCAAGGAGGGACCTGTGGAGTGAGCACCAAAATCTACAGAAGCAGGCATGTGTAGGTTGAAGCCAGGAGAGGGTACAGAAATTCAGCAACAAGGCAGTATTCTCTCCATAGGCCAGAGAAAATGGATATATTGTGTGATTCTAAAGAGCTGGACAGATATTTTCTGAGGAGACGTAGCCTGGAATGTTTTAGTTTAAGTGTAGTTTAAGTGTCCTAAGTTCAGTGAACCTCTTTTGAATCCTGCATGGATTTCTGAGGAAACCAAGGACAGGAAGTCTTGCATCTCCAAGGTGACCTACTAAAGAGAAAGTTCAAGGGCTGTAGACTTATTCCTCTGGGTCCTTAAAGCCTTCTCCTGGGACAGAGTTTGGGTTGTTTTGAAAAGAGGTATCCTGGGATTTTTGGGTTGGATGCCTGGGTAAAAGCAAGGGTCTGTGTGCTGTGGGGCTGGGACCCTTAGGAAGGCATTAGGGATCCCATATACAAATGGTTTTCTGCTGTCTGCTCCATAGCAGAATGCAAAAACTGAAAATTTTTGCTGAATGTGAGAGCTTTCCATGGTTTTCAGCCCTATATTACTTGCTGTGAAGCCACAAATCCAAATCCCAAAGGTCCCAAGTGGTCAGGTTTTGGAAGATCCTGAAATATACCTATATATATGATAAATCATAAATATATATGATTATTTGTAACATGTTTTCCAAATACAGCATAATTTAAGCTTCTCTCCCAAAACTTAGAGTGTGTTTCACCCTTTTAGATGTTGATGAATGTGATGGCAACCACCGGTGTCAGCATGGCTGCCAAAATATAATTGGAGGATACAGGTGCAGCTGCCCACAAGGATATCTCCAGCATTACCAGTGGAACCAATGTGTTGGCAAGTCACTTTTGTAAATTCATACATTAAAATGCATGTTGCTTTTGTTAGCAGCAAGAAATGAAGGGCAGTGGTGCAGTTTGCCATACTTTCTTTTTCTGATTATAATTTGCAAAGTTCAGCAGGGTTTCATTACAAGTGCTGTCTCCTGTGAAAGCAGAGTGGGTATGAAGCCCACAGTGGCCTCTGTCCTGGTTCAAGAAGTGTTTAAGCACAAAGCTCTCCTTGAGGGTGCTAGAGGTTGTATTGACTTTGAGGAAATTTATGTTACTCATGTATTTTGTGATCTGAACGAAGGAAATCTTACTCAGCTCTGCAATGGTCTCTTCTTGGACAAAAGTCATATTTGAGCAAACCTGTAGCTGTCTGTCTAAAGGTGCTTGTGCAGAGTCTGAGGGTCCCAAAAGTTTTTTTTTTTTCTTTTTCTTCATATTTTTTTTTCTTCTGACACTCACCCAAAATTTGGGAATTAATCTCACTAGTGTCCCCTTTCTTGCTGCTGTGGAGCATTGTGAAGTGAGCATATCTGCTCTTGGTGCAGTAAATTCCAGTGGCCCAAACAAGCATTCATATGTTGGTATGGTTGCTGTGAGGTGTGATAAACACTGAAACATCACTCTGAGTTAATGGCAAACCCTTACAAGCTCTGGGAACTCAGAATTTAGCCCCAGGTTTTAATACCTGGTGGTCTCCACATGTTCACATTGTACTGTCTGTAACTGTATATTCTGGATCTCCTGGGTGTACCACAGGGGAAGAATCCATGTACTGGCTTTTTCCGTGACAATTCCTTCATATTCCTTGGCAATCCCAACTCTGCAAACGGTTTGTGTCTTTTTTAGCCTATTTAATGAATCGTTCAGGGATTTTTTTATGTTGCTGCAACACATTTAGATAATCACTGAAGAATGCTTAGGTTCCTCCCATGTCTTGTGCTGTCTGTGACTGCATCCCCTGGCCAGGCACTTCCACAGTACACCACATCATGAATCAGGCTGCAAGAAGCAGAGACATTGCTTTTAGACAAAGAACAAAGAGCCACATTGTTTGGAAAAAGACAATAATTCTCTGACTTATTACTTATTCTCCTGTAACCTGGATGTTGAGGTCAGAGATGCTGCCCTGTACTTCCCAAATGGAGTTTCTTATGTGTGCCCACACCCACAATGTACATATGCATTTATCACAGCAAATGGGGAACAATAATATTCAGAACTTTTTAAAGCAATTTGCCACATCAGGCATCAAAAGTCAGACCAGGTTCATTTCAAAGAGTAGCCATTTTCAGTAAAAAAGCCTGAACTGACCTCAAACTCCTACAGTGCCACCCTTAGGAAGTTTGGAAAAGGACTGGTTCAGAATATAGTAGTCTTTTATATCTAGAGCTGCTTTTATTTTCACTTTACTACTTCCCATATCTTACCTATGTCTAATATTTAAATGTAAGTATGTAGAGAGGAGTTTTTGCTGCCTGGAAAAAGTGTCAGAGCTTGATTCCTTACTCTTTTTCCTTTAATGTTGAATAGCACTATGAACAAGGCATTACTTGACCAGATTGTTGGCTGTAAAAAGTTTTATTCTTCTCAGTTATTTCTGAAAAAAAAGTTATTTCTCTGTTTTGCTGCTCTCCAGAGCATGAACTGACATGGCATGAAACATCTTCTGTAGAGTAGCCCCAGTGTTGCTGTTGTGTGGTTGTAGTCATGTCCCAGGGACCACTGCCCCAGCTAAAGGGGAGGACAAGCCCAGTTGTCTGTGTCCCTCTGAGGTGGCAGCACATTCAGCCAAGCATGATCTGTACAAGGGCTAGGCTGGGCTGTACCTGGGTAAGTTAACATGGTATCTTCTGCTTCTTTTCCAGATGAAAACGAATGTCTCAGTGCACACATTTGTGGAGGAGCATCCTGCCACAATACTTTGGGAAGCTATAAATGTATGTGCCCTACTGGATTTCAGTATGAGCAGTTTAGTGGAGGTTGCCAAGATATCAATGAATGCGGTTCTGCACAAGCCCCATGCAGTTATGGTTGTTCAAACACTGAAGGTGGCTACGTCTGTGGATGTCCACCTGGTTACTTCAGAATAGGACAAGGGTAAGGGATTCTCATTTTAAACTAACAGATACCAAGGGGACATAGTCCACTCCTTTCTTTGCAGAAAGAGCAGCAGAACCAGGGGGATTGTCAACAATTAAAGAGGGATAGGATTGGGAAGGCACTGAAAAGTTGGATGCACCTACTGATTTTGGAGATTTGAGGGGGGTGGTGGGGAAATGTAACCATGGAAGGGGAGAGGTTTAATGCTTAAAACTGAAATTTGGTCAGTGCTGCCAGGTCCAATCCTCTATTTTAAGCTACTGCTTTCACCTCTCCTGCACACCCCAGCAGCCTGCCAAGTCCTCTGAACCTGGCACTTTGGAGCTCACACTCCTTGATGTAATTCACTTGTCTCCTTAAAGAAGAACAAAACAAATGTTAATAATAACACCCCCTACCAGCTGCAAAAAGAAATTAAATTATACAAGTGGTATCACCTGCTGGTTGGAATAACAACTCTGCATGCTCTTAGGTTCTTGTATGTTCCATATTCTTCTGTGTTTCAAATTAATATTTTTAAAATAAATGTCTGCTTTATCAATAAAACCAACTTTCCCTTGCCCCAGTGGGCATGTTAGGGCTGCACATCATATAGGACTAAGAAGCCCAAATGGAAAGCAGAAAGATTGTGGTTTAAATTTTGAAAGTGACTAAAAGCTTTGGGATGCATTATGAAAGACCTCACTTTTCAGATTTTTCAGCAGTTGTTGAAAATTGGTCTCTTTAAATGTGTTCCAGGCTGGATAACAGAAATTGCTAACAACAACTCAGAGCTTAAGCCTGTGTTTTTAGGACTGTTAAATATTGGCAGGTCTCTCTTGGGCAAAAACCCATGAAGGCAGATACTTGAAATAAAGAGTGGCCTCATTGTGATTCAGTGAGAATTCTGTCTGTTGACTTTAGTAGAATTTTTTCCTAGGAAATGAATGCAACATAATTGCTTAATTATTTGTACTTACAGTCCCCCGAATGCAGCTTTTGATAAGATCTATGTCTCGCTGGAGTTAATTTTGAATTTCTTCCTTCCTCAGACACTGTGTTTCTGGAGTGGGGCTAGGCAGAGGTCAAGGACAAGAGCTTTCACTCAGCGGAGAAGTAGATGACAACTCCCTCTCTCCAGAAGCTTGTTATGAATGTAAAATCAATGGCTATCCCAAGAGAGGAAGGAAGCGCAGGAGCACTAATGAAACTGCAAGTGAAGCAGAGGTAATTGACCCTTTCTGGGGGGAAAGGGTTTGTGGCTGTCTTGTGAAAGCTGAACTCAGAAGGACATGACCAAGAGATAATCCCTCAGGAAAAATCTACACCCTAAAGTAGACCAAAGCTGGGTTTGGATGTCAGGTAGTGTTTTTGTCTCAGAAGTGATGTAGAGCTTCCCTTGCTTTGCAAATGAAAATGTTACAGCTGGTGCTGCTGTCTGAAATGTTACCACCCAGTCAGAGGTGAAGGGTGAGGCTGCCCTGGCTCCACGCTAAACCCAAACGAATCTTGCAAAGCAGAAAATCCCCATTGAAATGCTGTGGCTCTCTCACAGACCCTGCTCTACTTCACAGTTCTTCTCTCAGCCTGTGGCTCCCCTAGCAGAGAACAGGAGTGTGCCTTGTTTGCTGTCTTTGCAGGAGGCTGGTCACAGGCTCCCAGCATGGAAGGGCTTCATCTGTCAGGCAGCAAGGCCCGTGCACAGAAACTTCCAGCACTTGTCTCGGGCTCCTCTTACCCACACAGGGGTGGTGACAAAATCTGTACTTCATCCTGAGGAGTCCTAGGCCCATAAGAGTGGATTTGGCAGATGATGTTACAGAACCTCATTTTTAAAATTGTCTAATTAGCAATGAATTACCTGGGCAGGAAACACACACGTGTTGAAACGCTCTCTGACAAAGCCAACTGACATCCTTTGTTCTTGTACAGGATCAGCAAGAGCTGGAGCCACCAATCAGTCTCGCCAGCTGGGATATTGAGAAAGCAGCAGTCTTCTCCATCAACATCTCGGATCTCAGCAACAAAGATCGAATCCTGGAGCTGCTCCCTGCCCTCACAACACTGACAAACCATAACCGATATTTAATTGACTCCGGAAATGAAGATGGTTTCTTTAGAATCAATAAGAAGGACGGGATTAGTTACCTTCATTTCACAAAGAAGAAGCCAATGCCTGGAAATTATTCATTACAAATCAGTAGTATTCCACTATATAAAAAGAAGGAACTTAACCAGCTTGAAGCGAAACATGACAAAGACTACCTCAGTGGTGAGCTGGGAGATAACCTGAAAATGAAAATTCAGATATTGCTTCATTAATTCATCAACCAAAGACCAAATAATAAAACCAAAGATAGATAGGTAGGACTGAATATTCCTCCCAATCAGATTCTCCATATCATAGGTACAATCTTACATGAGTACATTTGTATGAACGAGCACTATCATATCATTACATAAACAAGGTACAGGATGAATACATGAGCTCAAAACTACCACTTTCTCAGGCTTTTATGTGTAGCTGAGCTACCTGATATGTTGAATCTTGAAAACTGGGACTTTTATCATTGGAAGTTGGCCACTGATGCTGAGACACGTCATCATTTCAGCAGAGGTACAAGAATGTGCTTTCAACTGATGGACAGCTCTATTTTTGTAATTCTTAAACTTCGCTTCTCCAACTACAACTTACTAGGTCAGCCATTTATGATATCCATTTGGTGCTAGTAAATTTTCAACCTAGATTTATAAATGCACTGTAATATTTACACAACTTAGAAGCCAAAATTGCCATTATTCAGTCTAAATACTTCAATCAACCAAAGTTAGCTCAGTAGTTTATCTCAGTTATGCCTATAATACATTACATGTAAATTAAGTGTGTGTATACTGTAATCATGCTATTTTTATCAATGAAGCATTTGTAAACTAGATTAATAATACCCTTAATGTGAGGGTTTGTAATGGTGCTTATAAGACCAACTACTTGTTAACTGTATACACAAACCTGATGATAAAGTTTCTGTGACTTGCCAAAATGCACTGAGGTCAGTAGGGACCATTAAACATTCTCAAAAGTCAGATGACAATCAGTGCCATCCTACACCATGACATATTGTAACGTGTCAAGAGTACCCACAGTCATTCATATCAACAAGGGTTCAATGTCATAAATGTCACAATAAAACAGTTTTTTTTTTTAGTTTATTCTGTGGCCTTGTGTTCTTGCTAAAAGTGTGATAAACTGCATTTTTATACTTCAGGCGTTGTCAGTAGAGTTGTCCTTGTATTTGTCTGTGTGTCCAGGTGATTCCTCCTTGAAGGACCTGCTGCTGTTCATTCTTCATGCAAAGAAAGAACAGAAGAAGTACAGAAACCTTCACAAATCCAAACAGCACTGGACCTCTCTCAAGTTACTGTGTGGTTCCAGAAAGGAAATGAGAACACTTCCAATGACATGACCTGAATAGTCCTGTCAATAAGTAATCTGATAGCCAAAACATGCAGAAGTGGATGTTAAATCATTATACAGAAAACACAGTTAAATGTGAAGTCGTGTTTGCTAAAACTGCCTTAAGATATTCATTTCTTTTACCTCCATTTCAACACTGTCACATAACCCAAGACTGATAACAGAGGAATAATCCAATACCAGAAACCATCACAAGTTGTAGATGGGTTTTAATATCAAGTGAATTATTCAGTGATGTGGGTGTTCTTGTATATGCAAATGCCATGGTGTATCTTTTAGCAGCAGCAGAACGTTGTACTGAGGTGTGATGCTATAAAATCTGGAAGGAAGAAATGCTGAAACTGCTGCTGGGACAGCACTGTAATTGATAGAGGGAACATATATTGAGCTATAATAGCTTTGGAAGGGAAATGTACTCCTATAATTCACCTCAAATTGTATTATTGGTCTCTGTGATTTCTTCTGCATAACAAATATAACTATAAAAAAGAAGCTTGTGCACAGGATTACTTTGATATTTTTAATAGACCATGTCTGGATTTTATTTATTAGTGTGCCAAAATATTGAACAGTGTATTTTTTCCACATGTTGCATAACTATGGCAAGATATAATCAGAACTTTACAGTTGTAAATGGCACTCTTATATCAGCAGGTTGGGAATGATTTTTAGTGCCAGTGTGCATGATTGTATAGTTTATAGGTAAGTGTACAATTTAGGTATTTTTTCTCAGCCCCTAAACACTGAGAGGAACTGACAAGGATGATTTCAGAAAGACCTGTCAGGAGTCTATCCAGGAGAGTTGGTTTACATTTAAGCTCTATGTAACACCTTATGATGCCAAAGGTTATTTGACTGTGTTCCAGCAGCCCCAGTGTTACCCACACAGTTCTACAAATTACCTTTTCTATGCTTCAGAAACAAGAAATCTTGACAGTAGCTCTTTTAGTCATTTTAAAATGGAAAACCCAGTCTTGCTGTACCAATCTGCACATAAAAATCCTCTTTTTTGTACATTATTTATCTGTCTCTTTGCAGCAGTGCCTTTTAACCAATATATAATTTTTGCTTCTTGATTTTAGTTGCTGTGTGTGTATGATCATTTCCATTAGTTTGAATTTGTGCAGCTTCCTTGGCATCTCAGTGAAGCACAAAGGTTGCAAAATAACATCCCATGAAACCTCCCATTAAAAAGTGGTTTTTAACTTGCAGTGTGATTTGGGAGTAATCTGCTGTATTTCATTTGATAGTGGGACCCCAGAATGACTCTAAGCACTAGACAGACTGAAGTAGAGGTCTTTCTAAATGTGCATCCTTTTGCAATTAAAGCATATTTTTCAAATTCAAGGAAATAGCAAAATGCTTAATTATTTGAAATAAGTGTGGCTTCCCTGCACTGTGATTGTGCATATGACTGCATAGATGATTGCATGGATAATAAATCTAATTTTTGATTAACAGAGTTTAACAAAGGTGGCTTGTTACTGTACACAGCAAATCATTCTCTTATTGTGTTGTAACAGTATCTTGTAAACTTGACAGCCCACGTGTATTTTGGCAGAACACCACTGTTTCCACAGTCTCTCTTTTAAGCTGACTTTCAAGGAACCCCAAGTATTTGCTTTCTTATGGCAGGTCTTGAAGGGTCATACTCAGGTTTTCTCTAAGATAAATATTGTGTGCTGTGATTCAAGTCCAGCTTTGTGCTTTGGAAGAGCTAATCAGGTCAACACTCCTCAGCACAGACAGGCCTGAGCTGTTTGGAGAGCAAGACACCACGGTTCGTGTCCAGCAGCTGCCTGGACGTTCCTGGGCCCAGGCTTGGCACCAGTCTCTGCCAGCAGCACCACAACAGCTAAGTGCATCACCAAACCTGCTGCTCCAGGCCAAGCTGGGGCTGGTGGCACTGGCATTGCAAAAGCTTTCTCACCACTTTCAAAAACTGATTTTGGCTGTGAAGGAATGGCCATTTGAACCATTAAAGCCTCACAGTACTCTTGTGGATCTGATGGTCTCTGCCCAGATTAGCAAGGTTAACAGTTTATGTTGTGCTGCTTCTTTCTGAGTAGGCACCAGATGAAGAGGAGAGAGCTGCTCTTACTTCACTGTGATGAGAAAAAATCTTATCTTTTCAGTTATAGAAGGGAAGCCAGAGTTCAGCATTGGATGAGGCTGGAGCTGCAGGAGCTGTGCACCCATCTCAATGCCCCCCAGCTGCCCTCTGCCAGGTAGGACAGGAGCTAATGGGACACACCAGGTTTAAAAAAACTGGGATATCTGAACCCAGGATCTTGTCTACTTCACTCTGTCCCCAGAGCAAATCTTGCAGTTTTTTTGCTTGCAGGAGTGGCCAGAAGCTAAGGCCAAGATATGATGTACACCACATTAATCCAGTAAATCTGTGTTGGCAATGTCCTACCAGAGTATTTGCCCAGAGTAAGCCCTCATGTTATCACAATCTTGGCAGAATAGCACTTGGCTAAAACCCTTGTGTTCAGAAAATCCCAGAGCTTCTAGTTGTTGCCTATGGCCTGAGCGTGTTGGATGCCTGCAGTGACCTGTGCAGCCCCTGTGTGAGCTCCCGTGGTTACACAGAGCTGCGTGGAGGGCTCTGTGTGCAAACCCCATCAGCACCACAGCTCTGGGATGTCACATTCACCTGCAGGATTGTGCTGGTTCAGGATGCCATAAAAACTTTAAACAGGGCAAGCAGGCAGGTGTGATTTGGGGCAAAATATGCCATCCATTGCACCAATGAAAATGTGAATGATTGTGGAGGTTGCAGCAGGAGCAAGAGGGAAAGCAATAGAGAGAGGGCAGAATGCTGCAGTAATTCAGTGGCCCAAAGTGCCTCAATTCCTGTTCTTCTTCCCCACATGTGCTGGTCCTGCACGAGCCCTGGTGCTTTGTGCTTCTGCATTGTCCCTTGCAGGTCCCCAGGCGGGTGCTGCAGGGGCCAGCAGCTGTCCCCACAGAGGGGAATGTGCCCAGGCTGCTCTCAGAACAGGCAGAGGCACTGCTGGTGCCAGGCTGGTGGAGATGGTCGGCAGCAGGGTTCTGTTTGCCCATTTAGTGAGCATTTCACCAAGGCTGGTGCTGCTCCTGGAGACTTTGAGGTCTGATCCCTCTGGAGCGGGCTGTGTGCTCTGGTTTGCCTGAAGATGAGACCCTCTTTCTGTGCAGCAAAAATGCGGAAGATGTCGATGACTTCAACTCTGACAAATTCCAACAATCTGCTTCTGTTGCCCTTAAAACTTGCCAAGTATTTCACACCCTCATAACAAATGCTTTTGAGGAATATCACGCCCAAGCCAATTTCTCAGTTATGAGCTTCCCATTGAGTTCAGGAGAGGGACCTTGGGGCCAGAGAGGTCAACAAAGTGTTTGTTTTTGTATTTTGGGCTCTCCTTTCTATTTCTACTGTGCCCTGCGACAGTAAGTGTGTGTGGAGGCCCAGGCTGCCTGACCAGTTGGGAGTGTGCTGGCAAAGCTGGGCTGCAGCCCCGTGCTGGTGCCAGCCAGTCCAGCCTGTGCCATTGCTGCTTGTTCGTGTACAGCTGAGTCCTCAGCCTGCTTAGGCATGTGCCCTTATGTGCACATAGAAATGTCAGTGGTTTTGTCTGGAGAGTCTGGACAGATGCTGTGTCTGGATACTTCCAGGCCAAAGTCAGCTGTGGTAAGTCTTTGTTAAGTACCCAGGAGAGGCTTTTCTCCTTTCTTGGGGTGGACCTTTCCCTTGCATGTGGCAGCAACGCTGGCCCAGCCTCTCCCTTGCTTGGCTCTCACTTCTGCAGGTTTGTTTGTTTATGAGCTTCTCTATGGCTCCCAGGGCTGTAGGATGTTCCTCACTACACCCTTGTGAGGTTGGGATGTGTTTGTCATCCTTGTTTTACAGGACAGGAACTGAGAACCAGATGTTTTGGTTTGGGAGAGCTCACAGACAATAACTGTTCTGCCAGGAATAACTCCAAAGTACTGAGGTGTCCCCTGGAGAGGACAAGAAGCCACAGGGCCTCATCAGCCATGACAGCCCCAGCTGGCATAAAGCCATGGGAACTGCCCCTCTTCACTAAAATGCATCTCAGGTGGAGCCTGCTGGAGCCCTGGCCACTCCCCACACTCTTCAGAAAGCCAGGAGCCTGACCCAGTGCCCTAGCACAGAGCCCTGGGAGAGTCTCTTCCCACAGGTACCCCACCCAGGATGCTGCCACTGCAGGTGCAGACACAACAGTTTAAAAAACCAAAGAAAACAAAAAACAACAAAAAAAAACCCCAAATAAAGTGTCAGTTCTTGGTAATTTACTGCAAAGAAAGATTTGGGGTAAATATACAGCCAGCAGGCTGCATGGAGATAATCAAAAGTGACACTGCTGGTGAGCAGAACTTAGGCTCTGCCAAGCCTGCCTGGCTTATCTCTCAGGCTGCTGGATGACCCAGCCCAGAAAATAGGACTACTGCTTAGTTTTCTTGTGAGGTGCTTCAGGGGGATTTTTTTGGGAGGGGATCCTCGACAACCCAGGAGAAATCATTTTTTTAAGCAGCCCATCTGGGGCTGAGATTGGCTGTAGCTCCAGTCCAGTACATGATTGAGCTGGTGAGCTCGGACAGGTAGGAAAGCGGTCTGGACATCTCTATATATGCTTGCTGCTCTGTATAAATGTGTTGTTATTATAATCATAATAAATACTAGAGCTGTGAGAAATGTCTATAACCCAACTCAAATCAGGTGAAACTCTCCTGGTTTTGGGTTTCATTACAAACTCAAGATCTGGGCCAGCTTTGTGGAGGTTCGTGAACCTCTCTGAAGCTGGGCTCAGTTTCAAGCAATAACAGGCCAAGTTTCAGACAAATCTAGGCCAAGTTTTGAGTAAATTTGGAGTGAACTTTAGGTGAATAAAAAATGATTTATGATTTTAGGTTGAAACCATACCCACCATGGACTCTTTCCCTGGTTTCAACCTGTAACCAGGAAATCTTGGCACTTTGGCTGAGTTTCACTTTGGTTTTGAGTTTAAACCATAAAAACAAAAGGAATCTTCTGATACAAAGTTGCCGTTAAAAAAAAGTATCATAATTAAACCCCTTTATCACAAAATTCATTTTGTATCGAACATAAACTGTAGATGGAAAATATTTGAGCAGGAGCTGGAGTCAACAATCAGGCAGAATATGAACTGAGAATGTAAGTGGTGTGTCCTGAGAAGAAGGTGATAGCACAAGTTGCTGCTGTTTTTAGAAACCTGTGACAGAAGGGATGGGCAGGAAGAGAGGAGGAAGGTGTCAGTGCAGAGCAGACAAGGAATATGGAGGGACCAGTCTGTATTCACATCAGTGCAAAGCTTAAACAACAGGAAACTGGAAGAGAGGAGAAGGGCAATGAGCAACACAGTAGCACTGGCTCTGCAGGGCACCTGATCAGACTTTCTGATGTGCACCACCAGCCATCTGCCTTTGTGCCATTCAGCTGCACAAGGCTGCCAGCCTTAATGCAAAGCCTTCCCTGGGGCTGATGCTCCTGAGCCAACCAGCACTTTATCAAAGCAGTACACAAGGCTTTGGCTGGTTAGAAGTTACCAAATGGACCAAAGAGAGAAACCCAAGGAAGGCCCATCACATCCAGATCATTATGAGACTTTAGCAAGTATTGTGTGCAGATTAATAGGCCCTTAAAGATAATTCTTTATTTACTGAATTGAAAACTAAAAGGCAACTGATCAAGACAGAATTTAACAGATTTCCCACTCCATATGTTTAAATTGTATTTGCCAAAGGCATAAACCCCCTTCACAGAAAGCTTTTTGCTATAATGTTTTTGCCTCCATTTTTCAAATATGCTTCCAGAAAGATGTCCCAATACCTTTTCAAGATCTCAGTGTCCTCATAGTACTGGGGAGAAATAGTCACAACAGAGGATGGAAAGCTCAGAGATCCTCTGTTAGTAGAACTCTTACATCAAAGCTCCACAGAAGCGAGATGCTCCTGTGTCTTAGACCAGCAACAGTTTCTACTGTTGGGGTACAACTGTGGCGTGATACAACTGAGGCCAGATCTGGAGAATCCCAGGTGGAGTCTCAGGCCATGAGAGCTGGCATGGAGAAGTTTCAGTGAAGGATGTCTGGAGGTCCTGAAGAGACCTGGTCTCTATCTTTAAGCCATGTATCATCTGTGTGTTTCATGGTTTAAGACTGAAAGCAGCACCCAGAAATGGAAGGGAGGAAAAAAAGGCTGAGAAAAATCCACTACACATATGCTCAGAGCAATGGTAAGGAACCTGGAAGCAGAACTGTAATTCAAAAGTTCACTCTTCAACAAAGCCAGCTCTGAGTGTATTTGTCTGTTACACATTTGCCCTATAATATGATTATGTCATTTAGGAGACTGAATTTATTACAGACCATGTTGTGACCCATACGTAGGCAAACTCCACACTCCTATATCCCAAAACATGCTGGGAACAAAAGTGTTTTCTGCAGCACAGATAAAACCATGGGAGGAAATTGTGGGTCCCAATGTGACTGCCAGGCCTGGGTTGAAGGCCAAGTCTGGTGGAGTTGCACAACCCTCTGGTCAAAAAGACCAACTATTTGTGTTGGGCTCATTTATGCTAACAAACAGCACAGTCTTGAGTTCCCCACAGACCAGCCTGGAATTTATTTAAAAAACAGAGAATTGGTAAAGGATTTATGCAGGGGAACCTCCCCATCAACCCCCTAAGCATTAAATATTTCATGTCCTGTATGATGTATAACAAACAACAGTCCTACAAGAGAAGCAGCTGAACATTGTCTTTGAGCACGAGCTGAGAAGGTGGGGTAAAAAAAATAAGAAAGTAATAATGTCTTTGGTGTCAGCTGAACCCCCACCCTGAAAAATCTGCAATTAACCAAACATCATTTGCTGCCAATCTCAGCAGTGCCACCAGCCTGTCCCAGCTAGACACACTCTTCAAATCTACTGCAACAATCAAGCCCTGAATGATAAATCCACTTATTCTGCCACACCCGAGCTGCTGTGATCTGTGCCAAAGCTGCCCCTTTATAGCATGTGCTGGTCCAGCACAGTCACCAGTCAATGGTACCTGTCTCTGCTTGAGCAGCAGGAGCAAAGTGCCCCAAGGCTGCCTGGAGACAGCTCCCATGCAGAGACTTCAGCCATGGGCCTGCAACCACTCAGGTCATTAATGCAGAAATGGCATTTTCAGGGCAGTAGTGCAAAGGCAAGTGAAGGACCTCCAAGTGCCAGAAATAAAATACAGATTACTGCATGGAATTATGTTCTATGTGGGGATGGAGCCTGACACAAGCTGTCGTCACTTTTTATTTACTTGGAAATGAGAACAAAAGTCAAATCCAAGGGTTATTTTGTATTCCATTACTCTAGATTTGCCCAGATCTACCCTTCTTGGGTAGATACCTTTATCAGAAAGTAGGTTTGGTGGAGGATCACTGTGCTTATATCCAGAGATATGTCAGCAAACTGATCTCTCATGACCCAGGGTCCTGCTCAGAACAGTTGAATTATGTTTATAAAGTCAAATAAGAAAGATGATGTTGATCAAAGTAATATAAACTATGGCATGAAAAATGAATTTTGAATGAAACACACAGATAAATAATTTATCCTCACCAATACCCTCTCTATGTTTCTTATCCCAGTAATTGAGACCATGTGTTGTGCTGCAAACAATAACTATGGGAAATTACTCACAATTCTTCCTTCATAAACATGGGAAATGAAAGTGATGGGAAGTATGATCATCTTAATTTTTTTTTTTTTTAAATGTTAACAGCTCTAAATTATTAGGGTGGGAAGAAAATGTCAATAGAACATAAAAGTGCTTTGTATAGTGTTCACATTTGCTCATACTTTCAAATCCACTGTGGCTTATTAGTTCATGGGAAAAATGACAAAAAGGAATAAAACCCAGAAAATGAATCCAGTATCAACATCTTGCTTCTATAGTAACAGAAATTGTAACTTGTGAGTAAAAAGTGACAATATTAGGAAATGTTTGTTGGGCAATTATGGTAATTAACCCCCTCATTTCCCCAGTACATGCAGCCTCTCACCAGTCTGACACATTCTTACACATTAAAGAGTGCCCATTGCTCTGTGCTGCTCCATGTATTAAAAGCCTGGAGCTAGTGAGGGCCTTAACCTCTGTTTCAAGAGTTTATTGCTCAGCTGTAAAAATTCTCCCAGGGCTGAAACTTGACAGAAAAATGTCTCTGCCTGGGAGGAGTTTCTGCTGGAAGTTTGGTTTGAATTAGTTCAGCCCTTTTCCACTTGCAGTAGGACAATGGAGCAGGATTCCCTTTCTCCTTTTTTTCTTTTCAAATGAAGTGGCCATCGTGCCAGGGCAGTTCACATGGCAGCACTCAGACCACAATGCTCTCTGCAGCTTTAGCACAGGGTCAGTGCTGGCTGCTGCAGCAGGGCCTGGCCCTGTAACAAGCCAGGCTCCATCCCTTTGCTTGTGCAGCTGCTGGCTTGGATGGTGGCATCAGCTAGCTTTGTGCTGAGGCTGCTGAGGGCCAGCTTGGCCACAGTGCAAGCTGGCAAAGCCCACCCTTGCTGCTATTGCTTGAGGGCCCAGCCCACTGCGAGGCAGAACCACCTGGGCTACACCTCCACGGGACTTTTGGCTTTTCCCAGAGCTGGGCAGCATGTATGGTTATGCTCCTGTGGTGGAGGCACAAGTCAGTCCCACTCAGCTGTAAACTTACTGGCTTGGTAGGTTTCCCAGATGAAGGGCTTGGCACAGGGAAGCTGCTCTCTGCAGACCTTGGCCTGAGCCAGGGGATTCATTTCTAGAAGCAAGAGTGCAAGATCTATTACACTTCTGCATGGGCTGCCTGCAGGGCTGCTAAATCTATTAAAACAGTCAACAATTTATGAATGAAGTCCGGCCCCACCAAAGTCAATGGCAAAACTCCCATTGATTTCTCTGGAACAAGATTTTACCCTGAATCCTCAAAGTGCCCCTGGGATCTCACCCATGTTCAACACAGCCATCCACAACTCTCCAGAGGAAAGGAAAACAAAGAGCAGAGAAGAGCCCTGGTGCTTCCTTAGCTGAGCCTGTGTCCTGCTCAGATGGATGTGCTCAGATAGGTATGACAATATTGCTTGGCAGTACTGACTGTCACTGGGTGTGACATAGATGCTGTGCAGATACTTCGGCTCAGAAGCAGAATTTCATAGGTCAGCGGAGTTTTGCTCTGAGCTCCCAGAGGGTCAGAGCATAAGTAACACACAAATAAAAATCTTTATGTAAGGAGATGGAGAGATGTCCCACCCACCCAGTAATGCCTCGACCTGGTGCCAGTAATCCAGACTCCAGAGTCACTTCTTTGTGTGCATTCAATTGACTGAACAGCCACTTGCTATCATTTAGAACTGCTTACAAAATTAAATGTTATTAAACATGAGGGCAGACAAGCTTGCCAACGCTTATTTCAATAATGATGCTGTGCTTGCCACTCCACAGATCTGACCTGTCACTTGAGAACTCAGATGACCTAAAACTTAACATATTTTATCCAGCTATAAATTTCAGGCAGTTTCATTAGCTGGACCTGGCACTGTCATATTTTCTCTACCTCTTTTACAACTATTTAACTGCCTCCTGCTCTTACACTTTCCTATCACCCCTGCACACATGACCTCTAGTGACAATATTTTGCCATCTACCTGTGTAAATTAACAAGTAAGATCAACTAAAGAAGTCAATTGCTGTTATGTAAGAGCTATTCCACTGGTTTCTTGTTTTGCCAACTCTCCCATACCTTACTATTTGCTAAGCTGACTGAAAGGTTTCCCCAATTTTTTTATTTAAACAACATTTTTTTCTTTGACAGCTGCTTCAGAGTTGCCCTCCCACTGATCACAGGTGAGCTCATCTCCAAACTGTGCTGTGGGATTTCTAATATACAGAGCTCTTTCAACCCTAATATTGGGGTGGGAGTTCAAATCTGAAAAAGGAACAGTCTGGCACCCTAAAGGCAAGACTTTTATGTCTAGGAAGAGCTAAGGTTCAGTCAGGTCTAGTCCCCACAAGGACATTCAGTAGCAGCTCCTTCCTATTTTCTGCTGTCTAATACATGTGAAGCTCATCCTGCTTGTTTTCATTTGGGTGGCAACTAATCCAGCCTCTCCTTCTCTGCCTTCTTTCCTGAAAGGCATTTATGAGCTCAGCAGCTGGTTGACATTTAGCTCTTGCTTCAGTCTGGCTGATGCTGACCACTGGCTTTGGGCTTTGCACTTTTACTAGAAGACATTTAAGTACATATACAGAGAAAGTAGCAGTGAGTATTAAAGTTAGCTCATGGCTTCTAGTCACTGTGGAGAAAGTTCCACTGAACAGGACTTGACACAATTTCAATGCTGTAGGAGAGGTTGCTTTCCACTCTTCCCTTTCATTATAGAAGCTAATTAGAAAAATTGTTTCTTACTTTTTCCCTGCCGTAAAGTGCTGTAAATGTCTCTTCAAAAAACCAAATCCTTCAACCACTTTGTGGTGTGATGCCATAGAGGTTTTTATTTAGAGCCAAATATATATCAGGTTGGATTCTGAAAATCAACCCAGTATTTTTATTTCCCCTTTTGCTCCTTTGAATGTACAGACTTTCCTTCTGATTTTTACAGTCATTTCAGAGATTGCTGACAGTACATGGCATCAGAATCAAAGCTCTAAGGAATGAAACAGTGCCCAAAACTATGCCACACAGCTTAGCATGTGAATTCCTTCACACTTTTCCACAGGAACTGGTCCCTTCAGGTCAGAAGAAGCAGGTGGCATGAAGACAAATTTCTTTTCAGGAATTATGGGAGTATAAACTGATCTATTAATTCTGTTGTTCGGGTACAAGCACAAAACAAACGGCACTTGCTTATTCTCTTTTGCAGAGCTGGCAGGAGACTGTGTGCTACAATATATTTTGGGACTTGGTTTAACTTTCTAGTCTCATCTTCAAGACATTAAGACAGAACAGTTAACATTGGTGGATATATACATGGGTGGGAAAAGGTGAGCTGTGCTTATGGCATGGGAGCTTGAGGAGCTGAAATAACTAAATGGTTTATAAACAGACATATGAAATGTATCTTGGTGGTAGCTCAGAAGCTAGAGGTTCCAAACTGTGAGACAGTGAAGGATTAAAAAGAAAGAAACATATTCAATGAAGTCCACAGTAAGTACATGAAATCTTCGTAGTCCTATTGTCTCTGCCTGATTGGGAAGCTTAATGTGTTTATTTGCTCCCCTCAAGCAATAAAAACCTCTCTGCCCCAGAGAGTGGCAGTTCAATGACGTTAAATAATTACCTCTTCCAAAATTAATTTTTTTACCCATGCCAGTAAGATGAGTTTTGGTTGCAGACTCAATAAATTCATTCTAGATGAAATCATAAGCATTTTCATATGAAAAACATAAAATAATGTAGTGAATACAACAGCTAGCTGGCGAAAAAACAGTTCTTGGACTACATTCCTCACTGATTACTATGCAAATCAAATAATATGAATGACTGCTGGTATTGCAATACCCAGAGAAGGATGAACTATTGTAAAATAACTTTCTAGCTTAGATATTGCGGTTTAACATTTAGAAAACTCTTTTGAGAAAACAGATTACTACAGAGTGGATTAGCAGCTTTAGTAGAGCATAGGCAGACTTTCAATGAACTCTCCCTACTAGTTTCCCATTAATGAATTCAGACTGTCTTTTATTCTGCAGCCATTTGTAGATCATCACCTGATACTCATGCTGTATATACCATTGCCCAGAGGAATTTTGGATGGGGCACTGAACAACCTGGTCTAGTGGATAATGTCTTTGCCCATGGCAGGGGGTTTGAACTAGGTAATCTTTAGGTTCTTTCTAACCCAAAGCATTCTATGATTCCGTGACACTGGCAATTAAAGGTAGGAGACTGGCTGGTGCAAACAGCTGCAGCCAATAAATATAGCCTGTTCCCATCCTCCTGCTTCCTGAGTGTTTGTAGCATTGCTGGGTGGTGAAGAGAACATGATCAGTGTGTTCAGGATTTTAAACTACTAAAGTCGTAAGTTCTGTTTTCCTCTTACCTAACCTGTTGTTATAGATGGAGCACAGTCTCTCTTTGTGAGTTAGGGCTGATTTGGCTAAAAGACTATGAGGAATAACCAAAGAATCATGTGAAGCTTAAGTTTAAGGAGCAACTCAGAAGATCCTTCTAGCTTAGAAAAAGACTTATTTGGTTTTCTAAGACTGAAAGGATTTCTAAAGAAAGTTTTATTTTATCGGTAAGGTATGTGGGGGAAGAGGAATTGCTCTTGACTGCTGTTGCTGTTTAGTTTGTATGCTGAAAACACTAAGGGAGAGGGAGTGATAGCCATGCTGAGGATGATATTCCTCAGTCACAGTAAGGCAAGCAAAGCTCTGCAATGCCAAGGCCCAGCTGCTCTCCTGTTCTTGGCCTTTCCCCACAGCTGGGGAAGCCCCCATGGTACAAATATCTCTGGAGATTTTGGAAGGCCCTGTCTAGGGTACATCACTGTAAATTAAAGGCTATATGTAGATTCTCTTTTCTTTATGTACTATTTATGGCTGGCAGATGCAGAATTTTTCTCATTTGTGTGTTGATAAAGTACTAGTGATACTAAAGGACAAATCACCCTTCCCTGAAATTTAAGCACTCATGCTCCAACCTCCTGATCCTTGATGACTATTGCATTAGTCAATTTGTGGCTAGCCCAGTAACTCGATAGCAGGGAATTATGTAGTTATGTGGGAACTCTGGGGTTTGGAACAGGCAGATGTTCCCAAGCTCAGGCCCAGCACTGCTAGGGTGTGTCATCTGTGTGAGACATTCAGCGGAAAGAGAGAGCTGCGAAGCCACAGGCTTTGGTGCTTTCTGCAGCACAAAACAGCAGCAGTATTACATTAAGGTAAGAATGGGAACAAACAAAACCACTTCAGCACCAAGAACTTTTCTCTGCAGTGAGAGACTGATTGGTAACAGAATGCTGCTGCATTCAGACTTCAAATTTACTCTGGAGAGTAAGCTGGATTGTGACAGAGTCAAGAAATAAACTGTTAAATTCATAAGAAACATTCAAAAAGATACCAACATGGCCTTTAAAAAGAGCAACTTAAATGCTACTAAGTGCCAGATTCTGCTCTGCCTTCCATATGTGTGCAGTATGATTCACTGAATATCAGAGATACTGGCCTGTGGTGGACCCTTACAGTCAGCTTTAAGCTCTGGAGGAGGTTTTTCTACCAGGCCATTCTTCAGCACATGGAAAAGTCTGGATTTTAAGACATTTTCCTAAGTCACATAGCAGGGGTAGGTTTCTCTGTGTAGGTGTCCCTGAATTCCAAGACATAGAACAATGTTGAGGTATTTTATTTTATACAATAGCGAAAGTGTTGGCTTTCATTTTATGCTTATTGATGTAAATAAACACATACACTTTGTAAGAAGTGCTTGAATTATTGTATGGTTGTGTCCAAGGCTACCATATCAAACATGTCTTTCAGAGCCAAGATTCTTGTCCAAGAACCCACCCAAAACTTTACTGCTGAGGTATGAAGCAATAATGGAACCCACTGATTCATCTTTTGATGAAACCAGGAGTGCCCAGTATTGCCCAACAAAAGGTTACATAGGGCCCTAATGAAGTGTTTCTCTTGCATAAAAGAGAACAGATGTGGCCAATCTCATGAGAAACTGAGCTGTGACCTGCTGTGAGTTCCCACTGGGCAAAGTTTCCTTCAGATCTGAGAAGCTGCTCCAGCTGAGTCAGAATGTTCCTCTGGTACCACCAGTCCTCCAAAGGCCAGATTTCTAGATTCAGATCTGGGTTGCTGTAGGCTACATGCTACCATATTTCATCTAGTTAATGTATTGGGAAAATTCTCTTTCGGCTTTGCAAACTGTTGGAAATCTCACTGCTGGCTGAGGAACTCGGCTCCAGGGACCATCAGAAAATGCTCACAAAGTGGTTCTGCCTTAGGGCTTATGGTGTATCTGCTGTGGAGAAGCAGGTGACCAAGTTTTGGGTGACAAGAGAGATTGTGAATCTTCCTGCTGTACTCTGAGGTAGAATTGGAACTGTGTTTGCCCCCTAAGTAATTCCTGTGGCAACAGGATAATGTAGAAAGTCTGGTCTTTGGACTGATGAATAAATCTGACAAAGAGGCTTTTGTCAGCTTCTACCAACTTTACAAGTGGATGTGCTATAGACAAGAGGTTTTTTGTAGGCACAGACTAGGTGAAGAGTAGGGAAGAAATACTGATACATTTGTGGCTGAGTGAGGATATCTAGATTAGTTTCTGCATCTCCTAATGAACCAAAGTCTCGGGACCAGGCCAGAACACACGAACTTAAATCCAAACACTATCTTGGGTAAACAGTACAATAACTGGTTATGCACCAGGGTTTTTCTGCATTGAAGTAAAGCAGCATGCTGACAACCATTTAAATTAGAATGTATTGATGCAAGTGCTTCAGGGGATCCTGGTGTTAAAGGCCAGAATAAACCAAACTAGCATGATGGGCCATGTTCCCACTGGCATTCTTGTTGCCTCTCACCCCATACTAGAATAATTTGCTCAGTGGTATTAGTTGCAATTCTGAGTTCAAAATCAGCTCTTTATTAAGGCTTCCAGGAAAGCAAGAGCACTGTGGATGTCCACAGGGCCTTCAGTATTGAAGCCAAGAAGAAAAGTATAGATGGAAAAGACATGTCAGGTCATCTACTCAACCTACCAGCCAATGCTGGGCTGTTGTCTGTTTTTTCCTTTCTTTGTCTGCATCAAGCCAGAGGGGTTTCCACAGCATCCCTAGGGAGAGTATGACATAGCTGACTAGCTCTTGCCCTTAGGAATAACTTTGAGCCTCTGGAATAATAGAAGCATTCTATGTTTCATTTTGATGGAGAAAAGGAACTCTGAGAGAAGGGCCTCAGTCTTATGACTACACTGTATCTCAGATGTAATTCTATATTAATGACTTCTTGTATGCAGATCATATGAGGCCAATGCTGTGTCCCACCCCACAGCTGTCTCTTGCGGTAATTATTCCTTAGACAGATTTTTGTCATCTCTCAGTAGTAAATAGTGCACAGACCCTGATCAATTGCATTTCACTTGGCGAACATTCAAAATTTGCCCTGACTAGTGTTTGAAGTGTCTGTCTGACTTTCACTCCTTTTAATTGTGCCAAAGTTCTTTGGCAATTTGTGAGCTCATGTCCCAGAAACACATAAAAAACTGTAATCCCAACATATTTTCCTTAGGTGAATTAAAACCACTCAACACATGTTTACTAAAACCAACTGAATTTATAGATAGAGGAATCCTGACAGCTATTGATTTAATACTTCCAAATGTTTCCATTCAAATCCCTTGGGCACCTACTGATGATCAAGTAGAACTTTCTGGCGTCTTGGTCTCTTGCAAAGCAATGCTTCTGGCATATGAATGTTCTTTTTGACCTTGAGTATTGGGCATTAATAAACATGAACACAAGTATTTTTTTCAGAGGGAATAAAATACTTCCACAGCTATTAAAACATGCAGCCCTCTGACTTTTCTTGAAGATGTCTGTGCATAGAAACTGTTTAATTGAGTATGGAGATAGTTTTAAAGCAATGCCAGTACCCTTAGCATTCTGGTAAGGGCTGTATCAGTTTCACAGTTCTCAGCTGCTGAAAATTACATTTAGCATGCAGGATAACTTTAAAGATATTAGTTGTAGAGCTATGGAAGGCCGTGATTAATACCATTTGGTGATTGTTTGAATTGTGCTTCACACAATGACCAAGGATTCAGAGGAAGCCTTTGTCTGACTGCCACTTTGGCTATGGGAAAGGGGGGAAATCTGAATACCAAAAATGTCTTTGTTAGCAGTTGGATGTCATTTTCTTTTGTTTAGCATTTGCACAGTGCTCTATGTAATGTAGGAATATAATAAAGCTTTGCCAGCAACAGCACCAGACTTTGGGAATATGCACAGACCAGTGAGACCATGGAATGCACTTTTATCAGCAGAAGAGGCAACTTAATAGACCTATGATGAAGTTTAAGAAAAGAGTTTTCCCTGGACTATTGGTGTGTGCTTTATAATGCTATGCCAGGAGCTTTGCTATTAGGTTTGATTCTAATGCTTAACTTACAAGCACTTTTCATTTGTACCAGTTAAGTACAGCTCAAATTATTTCTCTATTGTTCGTTAGAAGTGAGCAAGTTTCACATGGATTTTTCAGCCTCCTATTTAATCACTCCTACCATCACCTGCTAGCTGATAACACACCTGGAGATGAAAGTTTGGTGGCCCAGAAGGTAAAGATCAATGAGAAAAGGCATGAAGAGAAAAGGATTTATGCAGAGAGATCCTAAGGCATCATAAGATATGACTTAAGCCTTAGCTTTTTCCACATCTACTCTATTTGTGCAGTCACAGCATTTGTAATAAACTCCACTTATGTAATTTCTAACCTGGGTTAGTATCAACAACAGTGTCTTGATTAACAACCTGTCACCGTTCTGATTTTGACGTGGTTGTTTTTGCTCATCTGTGGCTCTAGAGGCACTCGGTGTTCTCCAATGGAGACTGGAGGAGTAACTCATTTTCTGCGCAGATGTTGTTAGCATGTAACAATGCATATTGTTGTGCACCAGCTCCACAGTGGGATAAAGCTGAGTCCTCCAGACACCCATGGCTGTGACTTTGCATGGGTTTCTTTAGCCTGAGTGCCAGCTTAAACTGATCCTACCCCTCTTCACATCCAGCTGTTCTATTATTTTGGCAGCTACTCAAGATTTCCTGGAATAATTGCAAATGAGTAATAATTTTTCATTTAGCTTGTATGCAGCCCTGGAATCAGTGATCATTTGCATGCTGTAATAAATATCCAGCCATGCCTTGGATGTGGTTTGTAGTTCTGTACATGTGAATAGCAAACTTCAGGAGGAGGGGAACAGAGTTAAGAGTCCAATTTGCTATTATTGTTATTACTTTAGGTTCTCATAGTTTTAAAATCAACTTTAATAGCAGAAAATAATGATGAAAAAATAAATAGGCAGGTTCTGTTGGCAAGCAGGTGGCCAGGAACAGACAGAATTGAAAAATTAAAAATCCTGTTGCAGGATCCAAACTACCTGGAAGTGCCTGAGCTGTTTTTCTGCTCAGTCCAGGCCGTCCCATAAATGCTAAGCATCTCAAAGGTCATCCAAATAAAAAGTAAATGCAAACAGAGGCTTCTTTCTCCCACACAGCAGACCTCCAGCCTGCTCAAGATACAATAGTGAAAGCTTGCCTGTTTTGACTATTAGTCAGTCTTGCTCAGCTGCCATTTGGGAAAGTTATGAACAGCAGTCTGGGGGCTCTTTGCAGGTGACCTAGGGCGGGACACAACATCTGTCAGGCTTCCAGAAATATGAGGCCCTCTTTAAAACCACTCTTAAAGCCCTTCTTGGCTAGAAACTGATAACAATGTGTACAATAAGGAACGATTTTCAAAAAAAAAACCCAAACCCCAGTACCTTGCTGCCTCCCTGGTGCAGCAGTTTGGCTTTACATCTGGTAGCAGTCTTCCAGGCAGTGAGTTTTATCCAGTTTTTCCTAGAGAACTTTTAGAAGCTTAATTGAAATGATTAGTACTAAAACCCAACTAACCAGACAAAAAATCCCATCCCAAACAAAATAACCCTCACCAAAATGAGTGGAGCTCTGTCACCTTCTCTTCCTGTCCAGGGAGAGCAGTGAGTTCTCTGTTGCTGAATCCATGATTTCCTGTCACTGTCGCAGCTCCTTTTTCAGTTTTCTCACGTTACTAATGACTTAAATGTAAATTGAGAAGAAAGGTAAGAACAGAACTGAAATATCATACTTTCTCCCCTAACAAAACATCTCCTTTTCTCTGACTGCTCTAGCCTATATATGTTGCTAAGATACAGCATCATAGATAGGATGAAGAAAAAATACTCTAGCAGAATTTAAATGGCTTGAATTACCTGCAATGCTGATCAGCTTGGCTTGCTGCCAGCAGTCACTCCTGTGTGGGAGCACAGGATAGTGAGACTGGTGTTTTTGTGTTTGCTGCTGTGAAAACTTGACAAGTGGGATTCCTTAATGCTGTCCTGCACCCTAAGGAAGTGTGCCTGGAATCTGGCAGTGAACAGAGTGTAAGCTAAACAGGTGAGAAGGCTGTCATCAGGACTGAGGTGTGTTAGCAAGACAGCAATGGATAACTACCATGCTTGCCAGACATGGCAAAATGAATTTAGCTGCAAAGGAAAGATGCTTCCTTCCAACTAGGACACATAGTTATTTTGTCTTGGACACTTGGAGAGAACCTTTCAGAGTATGAATCCATAAACCACAAAAATACTCATGTTAAAAGAATCTGGCCAAAGATGCTACATTCATGTCTGTTTGTTTTTCCTTTTTCCTTTTACAAAACGAAAGCAAATGAATTCCTTTGCTACAATCACTAGTAGGCAAAAGATAACTCTTTTCAGTTCAAGGCTATGAGCAGTATTGATACAAAACTCTTATTTGTTACAAATTATACTATGCAAATGTTCTCTAAAACACCAGAAGTTAATATAAAATTTTTGTGACAATGAAAAAACCCCTATCAAAATCTAAGGGGAAACAAGTAAGTAGGCATACACAGCTCACATGTGTTTATTTAAACATACTTTACATGTTAAATACAGTAGCTACTTTCTGGATAAGAGCTCTCAAATAATAAAATTATAAAAATTATAAAATTAATTTGTCACTTTTTCAGACTTGGCAGGGTAAAAGGCTTTCTTGCTGTGTTCTGAGTAGGGGAAAAGCATCACTTCAGTGGTAAAGAGCTAAATAACCACACAGTTAATGGAGGGAAAGTTTAGGAAAATAATTACGTAAATTCACTTCAGACCTGATCCTGCAACCTTTAACCATGCAATGACATTCTTTGCCCAGCAGCAGACCCGAATTTACACTTTTGCAGAATCACATCCTTACTGAGGCAGAGACTGCCAAATAGCTGTTAGTGAGGGAAGTGCCATGAGTGCCAATTCTAGAAACCAGAAAGGCAGTACAGTCTGCCCTATATTTCCAGGCTTTCGGTAACTTACATAACTAGGTGCAAAATACTTATTTTTATTTCTAGTTCTTTTCTTTGGAAGTGCAGTCATGTGCAATCAGGTGGAATAAGTGTGCTGATAATTTTCCTTCAGAAATTGTAATGGTTACCGATGTGGACACTTTTCTTTTTAGGCAGAAACCATGAGGTACTGAAGCAAGCATTCACTTTTCTTGCACTTGAGGTCACAAATTTATGCAAGTCAAAAATGTTGGGCCTGCCAAAAACATCATGCTACACTCCACCAAATAAAGGGACACTGTTATTCTTACAAGGAAAGGTTTGACAGGACAGGAAATAGGCAGGGTCATAGAAGTTTACTTAATACCAAGACTTACTTAACCATCTTTAAGCCAAAATACAATGATAGTTATTTAACAAAAAAACCCAAAACAAACAAACAAAAACCAAACAAGCAAACAAAAAGGTGAGGAGGAAGACAAATATAAGAGCTCCAAACTGTGCTATTACAGGAAAAGCAACCAATACAGAAACTAGTAGGGAACCTTAATTTACATAATTCAGGTTACTATATATCATCCACCCTTACTGAGTTAACATGTATTTAGTAAGTCTTAATTTATATCCTGAACTTGCAGCCAGAGGCATCTGATTTGGAAAATCCAATGCAGAGTTTACCAGGCTATACATTACTTTCATTACAATGAAATCCTTAAGTAGACTGCAATCCTCTTAAAGGAATGGAGGAAGAGAGAGCAAGAACACAGTGAATACGAAAGAAAGGAAAAATGTTGCTGTTCATTACAATTTTCCATTTTTGTTGAAACGCAGCAGGAGAGAAAAGCCACAGGCTTCTCTACTGCTCTTGCATGCCAGGAGGGATTATGCAAACACTGCAACCGCCCAAATCTTATTTAAATTATAGTCATTGTTCCCCCTTTAATGGTTATACTTTTGCCTGCTTTCACTCAAATATTGCATCTTGCTTTCCACCAACATAGTCCCAGTGGGAGTCATCAACTCTTAATTACAGATGAACAGATCTTTGAAAAATACCTCGGAAAAAGAAGTGGAAAAGAAAGCAAACTTTAAGTGCCATCTAGTGGCTGATCTGGAGAACATTAAATAGATTAAAAAAAATTCCTAACATGCCATAGAGTAATTAACAGTAGCTGAGCTGAGGAGGCTGTGCCTAAATTCTCAACTACTAAACACCAGGTTAACATTCTGGGGGAAAGAAAGAACTAAAGATCAATGGTAGCACTGGTATTACTGCCATAATTTTTGTTTGAAGATTTTTGTCCAGAAGTGGAGAGTTCAAGTGGTAGGAATTGTATAGGAATCCCATGTTTCTTCAAAACCCTCATCAGCTTATGATCCTGTGCCTTTCTAAGGACATAGAGGTTATTGTAAATATTGCAGCTGAAATAAAAAAATAGAACCCTCTCAGATCTAAAAATAGGACCCAAACCATGGAGGTGAATCTGGGGCCAAGCATCTCAACTTTCTTCCAAATTCACCTGGGGTGGAAGGCCAGATTTTCTCTATCCCTGTAATGAGTCAAATCCATTTCTAAAAAAAAAGGAAGTGGATTGTTAGTCAGTAATGTCCTTTTCCTTTCCTTGCAGGAAAATGCTCTTTTCTGCTGTAGGTAAGAATTCCCAGCAAATTACTTTTCATTTATAAAAAAGCTTCATGTTTCATTTACACAGAGAATGTTCCACAAGATTGTTCTTCAGGTTTTAGGTGACTCCTCTTGCAATTGAGAGTAGTTGAATTAAAGAGTAGCTTTGCCTGGAGGTGGTCAGTAATAGTGGAGAACAGCCCAATGTAGTTTTTAGTTAAAGTGGTTTTCATTTTGTTACTTTGGAAATAGCTTTACATCTCTTCAGTTTCGTACCTGCAGTGAGCCCTGGGGATCACAGCCCAGTGGCAGGCACAGAAATGAGCCCTATGCACACTCTGGGTAACTCCTGAAGTGACTTGCTCCAGCTGAAGCACACACACTCAGTGACACGCTTAGGCAGTTTGTCACTGAATTACAAAACTAATTCACAACTAGGTAATGTAGGTAGGACAGGTCTCAGCTAAAGTATTGAAAAAGATTATTTCCCAGTCCCCCCTCTCTTGCCAGACACCAAGACCCAAGTATAGTGTTTTGATGAGGGTAAGGACCAACAAAGAGCAAAATGACTGATCAGTATATCATGCACTTGGAAGAAAAGGCCTCCACCCTAGACAAAGATGAATCTACTTCTTGTTTACTCTGCCAAGCCAGTGTAATGCCTATCCCATGGCTGAAGGGATCTGAATGCTGTCACACTGCTCTTTATTTTCCAGCTCCTTACAGAGGTGGGCAGGATAAAATGTATAAAATGTATGGTGTTCTGGACCTGCCTCACTAAAAATAGTCCTAGACAATAACATTGATCATATAATACTGATAGGATTATCCTGAGCTGAAACTACCAAGCAGAAGAGCAGTTATGAACATCAGCCTGCAAAGAGCACACCTTTCCACTGCTAAAACTTAAAGCACAGTATTTCCTACCTTTGATCTTCCAGACAAGAAAATCTTAAAGTACACACAGCTGCAGGAAAAAAGTGTTTGAAAGCTTCAGAGCCTTTTCTAATTTTTTAATGTAAAATAGACAAATAGCCACTTTCCTTTTTCGTTTCTTTTCTTTTCTGCATGTCCTTTCACCTAAAAGTTAAGAGTCATTTGAGAAATTCCACACACTTATTGGATCAGGTTTAGGACAGATTCCAAAAGAATTCTCTGTTAACTGGACAAAAGTCAACTTAAAAAAACAAACTGTGCACTGCTTCAAAAATTTAGAATTTTTCTTCCATACAGTAACATATTAATAAATTTGTAACAACTATTTCAACAGCATATTTCATAGTTCTTATTTACTACATAGAAGGTATTTCCAGATGAGTTGTGTTATTTAACTCAAACACTGTATTGCTTTTTCTTTTAATATAAGAACTGAAAAACTGGCCACCTGAGGATCAGCTGAGGATCAAAGTCAGAACTTTACCTTTGAAAAGAAACGTAAGTATTTGGACAGGTTGTCGAGGATGCAATATTAAATATCTTTGTCTTATTCTGATTTAGGGGTCAGAGTGGGAAATCCTATCAATAGTGTCACTGATGCTGTAGGAAATAGGCTCTCAGTATGAAATCCTGAGCCATGTGGAAGACAGCTTTCAGAAGTCTAACAAAAACTGGCAAGGGAACAATTGGCTGCTGCAGTTTAGGTGAGTAAAATAAAAAAACCCATTAAGTTGTTTTTTCATTTATTACAATATAATTGCCACTTACACAATGCATTCTTATTGCTGAGGACCAAACATCTTGAAAGAAAAAATAATACATCAACTAGTAAGTCAAGCCAGTCATGCACATTTCCTCTCTCTGCAGACAAATTCACTGAAGGATAATTCACTGAATCTCAATAAAACTTGAAATATTTTTATGTATACCAAAAATCCTACTTCTAATTCAGATGAAAATTTAGAAATAGTATAACAGAAAAAAAAAATAGAAAGTGTATTCAAGTAATTTTCAGTTCTTCCCAGTAGAGCCAAAGCCACCTTCACCACGTTCTGTATCATCCAGGGCCTGAAAGACATCAATTATGATGAGCTGGTTTAGTGCCTGAACTTGCCTTTTGCTTCTATACAAGACATATTGTCAATCATTTACTTGTAACAAGAGCTACAATTAAGAACCCAAAAAATGTATGTGAGACACTTTAGAATGTCTTTCGTACAAGCTTAAACAAATGCTTGTGAGACAACCATTTCTAGTATACACTGAACTGTTTCTCAAAAACTCTGAAAACTTACCAGAAAAGAAAAAGAATCCAAGCAAGTATGTACAAAGAATCAAGACTTTGTTTCAGGTAGCACTGCTGCTATGCAGTTTTACCACTGAAAGTAATTTCAGCAAAGTATTTATCTATATAATAAATTTCATCTTATATACAAGTACCTTAAACTAATAATCATTGAGAAAACAGAAATATTTTCTTTTGGCAACTTACTTCAACTTCTTCTAGCTCAGGATAATAAATGCGTTCACAGATGAGCTGGGCAATTCTATCTCCCTTTTTAACTGCAGAGAAGTTAAAATATTATAAGTTCCTTCAAAAAAGTGAACAATGAATACAGACTTTAGATAATCTCCTTTCAAGAATATCAGAATATAGTAAAAGTGAAAACACTTATTTGAAACTTAGCTAAACAGATATTAAGAGACCCAGAAAAAAACAGGTTAAGATAAACTTTTGTTTGGTCCTTCTAAGGTGAACGTCAGCAGCTGTACCAGCTCAAGGCTCCATCCATTCCTGCTGCCACACTCTGGCATCTTAAGTTCATTGTGGGTAAGTACTGCAGAGATGGAGAGACAGCTGTATGGATAATGTAGCTCCTTTTGTGACCTAGACCCAGGAATGTGGGGGGGAAAAGGCAAACTGATAAAAGGAAAACAGAGTTTCTCACTAGTAACCAATCTGGCTCACAGAACTACCACAAGCAGCTTGTGATGTGAGGATGCAGAAGAGGCCACAAAAACACATACCCTGGGCACTGAAACTTAAAACTGACCTTTTGCAGAAAGACAGTGTAATAAAGGGAAAATCCTGTTTTTGTTTCTCATGTTTCCCAGGATTTTGGAGAAGTTTTTTTCTCAAATGCTGCTCAGCTCATTTTTTTTTCCCAGAGAAAGGTAGTAACTAAATACAAAGTTGCATTTCAGTACAGCTTGTGAATCTAAAGCTAAGTAGGGACGTTTTGGTTTGCTTTTGTGGTGGTGTGGTGGTTTTGGGGGTGGTTTTTTTGCATGCTGCTTCATTTGCTAGGTGTAGAATCTTTTCATGTTCCCTTGACAGGGCATTATTAAGTATCTATGTTTTCGTTAACTGAGAGAAGAAAAATGTTCCCAGCTGGTTCTACCTCTGCATAAACTTTTAAAGAAAAAATCAAGTTTTTCTTCCAGTCAGATGGCCGAGAATAGGCTCTGCCAGGCTTAACACTTACCTTCAAATGTCTCCTTGCCAAAGTTGAACAGAACCACACCAACATTTCCCCTGTAATCCTCATCAATAACACCAGCTGCCATAAGAATTTTGAGATACCCAGTTAGTAAATGTCAGTGTATCAGATAACTAGATTAGATAAGGTTTAGATTAATAAGTGTTTACAGTATCTCACAATGACATCCTGTATATTTCTGATGCACAACTAACAATATATATGCAAATACTGAGACATCTAGAAATGCCAATCAGTCTTGCAAAAGGAACTGGAACACACCATCACATGTCAAGAAATGCTTTACCACTGTGCTACTAATTTTAGTAGCAATACCCTATCTGAAATCAAGGCAGCTGGACCAAATTCAGGCTCCATTTGTTCTGTCAACTTCAGCTCTTCCAGCATCAAGCAGAAATCTGTTCTTAACTCTAGCATTTCATTTGAGAGCTCTGGATTTGCACAGATCCAAATCCTGTACCTCTGGCAAGGTAACAGAATCAGAGCTGTAAGGAAATGATTGTGACACTGCTATATTCCAGTACCAAGACTATAAAACTAGCTAACTTTTGTATTTTGTATGACTCTATTAACTACATAGTTCAGAAGATTAGCTACCAGTGCACATTAAAATGATTATATTCTGCTTCTTTAGAGTTTTTCTCTCAGATAGAGGAAACAGATTTCCAGTAGAAAACATGAGTTTGGTCCTCCCTGTGGTCCCAAGTACCTATTTTAAAGTCTACTTGCAGAAATAATTTAAATACTAAAATTAAATGCCATTCCAAGAATTCCCCAGCTAATACAAAGTACTACCATTAGAGATTACTAACACCAGAGGAAACTGTAGTATAAGTGTACCTTAAAGTTTTAATGTTGAACCACAAAATGCACATTTAAGAATAAAAACCTGTTTTTTAAAGTAGTTCCTTCAGCTTTTGACAAAATTCTAGTGCATCTGATCCACAGTTACCATGCAATCTCTGCACTAGTTCCAGTGTGGAAAAGGTATTTACACAGCTCTCTTATGTAATATTTTGGGTTAATCCAATGGCATTTCTGAACAGCTTCCTAATTCAGGTGCTAATAACACTGGGAGTATCCCCTGAGTTTTGAAAATTTAGAAAAACATGCAATTCTTGAGTTAACTTGCTGGTTAAAAGAATGGAGAAACCAGCATATAAGAAGTCATCTTTAATTGCCTAAGCCAAAAATTAACTTCTATGGCAGGCACTGCCTACAGAAGTATGATACAGTTATTATTTTAAAAATAAGTTATCCTTTTATAATTAAGCAAGTTGTAACATGATGATGATGACCTGTCTCTCTCAGGTGTTACCCAGGTATCTCCTTTTGCCAGACTACCCAAGAAGCCATCATTTATTTGCACTCTGCAGTGTGAAACTAAGGCACTTCTGTGATCAATATTTACCAAGTCTTAATAAAAAGAACAAAAAGCTTACCTCCAACATCTATGAAGTACTTTGCAGCTAAACCAGAACGTGGTGCTAGAAAAGAATTTTTTTTTAAGTATTACAATTTATTTCTTTAAAAAGACAGTACTTATAGGTTATACAGTGTGTTTGCACAGAGTCTTGGCAATGACAATTGCTTCCACAGTCTTTTTAAAATAAATGTATTACAGGAATTACTGTAAGAGTTTATATATATATGTTAAACAGAGTAACAGCTGCAACAGGCTACAATATAATTGCAGTCTTGAAGTGCTGGAAATGTATCTTAATTTGACCTGCAACTGCAGAGTAGGTTTCTCCCAGGAAGGCAACTGGAGCAGACAAAGACTATCTAATCTTGGTTTATTTTTGGTGACTACCACTGGTTCAGCAACATCTCAGAAGAATATTAGGTCAATCCATTTAAGTTACGAAGGAAAACAATATTGGGCAAGCAATTTTCTAAGCAGTATTATGCACAGATAAATTATGTGTGGGGATTTGGGTTTCTACTTACCTCAGCCTACTGTGATGAGGAGCTAAAAATTATATAATCTTCAAATTTTCCTTTGGGTAAGAGAAATGCAAGTGTTCTTTTACATAAAGGTGCAGGGCAAACTCCAATCATGCTCTTCCCCTGGAGTGGCTATTGCTTTTTTACTTTAAGAATTTTTATGTAATTCAGATAAAGAATGCACAACATAAACAGAATCTCTTATACAGGTTCTCTCAACAGTTCTGTCACAATATGTAATCAAATTCTACAACACTGATACTCTGGGGTAATTATTAAACATCCAGGGATGCATTTTCAGTATGCCCATTGCCTATTAGTGTGTGTGATTTGAATTCTGAAACTGCAGAGAAATAACAAACTACTGCAGAGCCTGTAAAATTGTATGTAGAGTACAGGAGTTATTGCTGATCATCCTTTTGTCACTTGACATACACCAAACCTCAAATGTAACTGACAATGGGTAAAAAGAAAATCTCTACTACAACATTCAGCAAATGACACAGCCATGTGGCATCCCTTTTTTCTGTAGAGTAATTCTGAAAGCTTTAGGCAGAATCTAAATGTGAAGATGGTGTCAAACCTGTTCCAGAATGACTGTGCAGCCTTTTGGCAGCTGTGTACTCACCCACTCGGCCATAGCACCCAGAAGGAAGTGCTATTTGAATGTCTGTTTTGACCACAGCCTTTTCCATGGGTGGGATCACACAGTCATAGGCACTACATTAAAGAAAGAAACACCAGTTTATACAGTGTATAAATATTTTTTAAGGTACAAAATTACCCAGAATTAATCTGTCTGGGAATTTATACCACGGAATTTAAACAAAAAATATTTACAGATTTGCAAAATTTAATGCAGATCCTAAAACACAAGATGTTGCCATTCTGATGGTGCTAGTTTAAGATTCCAGAAGTGACATTTGAACAGCATACTCCTGCAATTGCCAGTTTGAAATGTTTTTTAATTGGTAAAATAGACAAAAAAATACAAGTTTAAAGTAACCATTAGGTGAATGTGGTTGTGCATTTTTTTGTGCAAAAGCAGAAACTTTATGGATCATACAGTCTGATTAAGCTTTCTACAGCAGTTGGACTGGTTGTAATCAGAATTAATCATCTACTAAGTTAACTTTTAGGCAACAATTTTTTTTTTTCTGAGCAGTCTGACAGTTCATGATTCACGTGATTCTCCTGGGAGCTCTGAACTACAGAGATTTTAAGAACTTGCTGAAGCTACCCAACTGGAGGCCTAATGAAAAGGAGCTGTGACAAAACTTGCCATATCTTGACCTTGACAAAGAACTGTTTTTAAATACTGGGAAGCACTGAAAGGTTTTCTGTAAAACAGACTTTTTCCAGGTCTATAGTGCAACATTGGAACAAGAACAAAAACAAACCTGGTGAGATGAAAGAGATAAAAAGAAAAAGGGGTAAAGTGTGGTGCAGTAAATCTTCAGGAAAGAAGTCAGAGAGGTGAAAGAAGAAAAAGGCTGGTTATTCTACGTAATACTAAAAAAGGTAAGTTAGAAGTGGTGGCAGCAAAGTTCACTTGTTAAAACTAGTGACTTGATCACAGAATCACTATGCACACAACCACAAGTCTAGCTACAAGTATGCCTGAACATAGTGAAAGCCATTGAATAAGGGCCATTATTAATTCAAGCAAACCAAAACCTAAGTCCGTTCATCACCCCACGTGGTTTCCAGCTAGGAGCACTATCAAACTGCTAACACGCCCTTTGGCAGGCGTAACCCCGGAGCCAAGAGGAAAGCAGAAAAGAACAATTGCTGGCAAGGAGGGCCCATGTGCGCTACCACTTTTTCCTTTCAACAAGAATACGACCTAGCCTGAGCACCAATAGCAATTCTGGATGCTCTGTCAAGCCTGACTCTTAGCCAACGACTACACCTAATGCCTGATGAAATCAATATAGTAACGCGGCTGGACCACAGATACCCGAAAACGGTCAGGGATGGAGGAGCAAGGGAGCTACGACTGGGTCAGCTCTGGCCTCCTCTTCTGCACAGCCAGCGGGACTGTCCAGGGGCTCAGCTCGGCACAAGGCCACGAGGGCCCTCTCAGCCGCCGGAGCCCCGTGCCCAGGGCTCGCCCAGCGGGGCGGTTTGAGCGCGGGCTCCCGCCCCGGGTGCCGTACCCTCACCTGTACAGATCGTAGCCCGCAGAACGCGCGGAGCCCCTGGAGGGGGCGAAGGCGTTCTCGGACAGCTTGGTGAAGCGGAGCCGCGTGGAGGCCTCTCCAGGCCCCGAACCCTTCTGCCTCTTGCTGGGGGACGGCTGCGGCACGGCCTCGGAGGCAGGCATGGCTGAGGGAACGGGAGAGACGCTGTGAGGGACGGCTACCCGCCTGCAAAAAACCCGCCAAAACCCGGCGCGGCCCATGGGGGCGGGAGCAGGGGGGGAAACCGTCCCGTGCGCGGCCTCTACGCTCGCAGCACAACCCCATTCTCCCCTCGGTGAGAATGGCCTCATCCATCTCCTCCGGGGCACCCCCCGCCCGGACTGAAGGTCCCGCCCCGTGTGTCAGGCGGGACTCGCCCATCACCCCAAACCGCAGCTACTGCACCGCAGCTACTGCGCCGCGGCCTGGCTGCCCCCGAGGGGCGCAGAGCGGGCCGTGGTGCGGCTGGGGAGCGTGTATGCCCTCCAAAGCCCCCGAGGGCTGCGGGCTGGGCAGTGTATGCTCCCCCGCAACTCCCCCNCCCTCAGGGAGCTGCAGGGCCGTCCTGGTTCCACATCGCACGGCCGCGGTGCCCGAGCACAGCGCGCTGCCGCTCGGCCTGCAAACAGCCGCTGCTCTCCAACAGCACCGGGGTGGCTGCGGCTAGGGGCACCTCTGGAGAGCATCCAGTCGAATCCTGCTATTAAAGCAGATCTTCTTAGAGCATGTTGCAGAGTAGAGGCAGAAGGAGACTCCTTCAGGAATGGTCAGGCCATGACAGAAGCGTTTGCCTTACGAAGGGAGAGCAATTCTTGACCATGTGATGGGAAAACCTATCAGTACTCGGCCTGCCCTGTTCTTCTGTCTTGGAACAGAAGACTTACGATTTCATTGTCTTTATTACTCTGCCCTCCTGCCATTCCATTTATGATGTAATTTCCCCCCTATTTTTCCTATATCTATGTCTTCCCATCTACACATCTGTCTCTATATAGGATATATAGGTATTTTGTACAGGACATATCTATATCCCTAGGAACAGGGAATTTCCTGAATTCCCCCATGGCTCTCTGCTGTGGGCTGAAAAGACAATCCACTGGATTCGTAGTTTCAAAACTGTCCCTGGTAAAGCTAATGGAGGTATTTGACTCTGCAAAATAGCTACAGACCTTTGGATTCTTCTTGCTGGTCTAGATTTTGTCAAACAACTAGTTTTGTGATTTTTGTTTTAAACTCTTTAAGCGTATGTGATTGTCTCCTTGCTATGTTACGTTTTCTAAATGCAGCCAGATGGCAGTGAAACCTTTACTACACATTGCAGTTCAGTTGCGAAAGGTATTTTTAAGAATGTCCCAATTTGGGCTTTCTTTTATTCCTGTTCAGTATTTTCAGTCTAAATAGTATGCACTGTCTGAAAGAGAATATGTATGTAACACATACCCATGTGAAAAAGCTACTTAAAATATTTTATAGCTTCTCATGTAAGCTGTCCAAAAATTGAAGTTTATAGGAATTGAAGTTATTTCAAACTAGTATCTAATTGTAAATGTTATTTATAGAAGCAGGACTTTATAGAGTTTACAACTGCATCCTGCATTATAGTCTAGATAAGGACCAATTTTATGAATGGCCAAGCTTGGTGAGGCAGGCTGGGTTCTAAATTGTGATTGAGGTAGCCTGCAAGCCCATGAATAGTGGATAGGAGGACTCATCCAAAAATATTATTAAGGAGAAATGACTCAGCTGAGTGACACTTGTTTTTCTCCCAGATCTTAACAAGGGGACCACCCCCCCAACCTTATGCTGGAAGTCTAAAATCAAATTTACCTTGGTTCTGGGAAGGTGTTGCTCGATCTGTAAATAGCAAACCTTCCTGCATTCTTCATTGCTGATTAGTGCTGCTCTCTATCAGGCATTTCCTCCTCTGACTTTGAAAAAACAGTACTGAGAGAAACTGAAATCATCTGCCTTTTTGCCTGGACTGAGAGCAGGAGTGGAGGCTTCTTTGTTGTGCACAGAAAGAAACAGAGCCTCTTTCAGGGGTAATAGCCAAAAAAGTTCTCCCCACTGAAGTTTTGGTGTTAAAATGAGGATTTTTATTGGAAGAAAAACATGGCTGTAAAAGAGCAACTTCCCACCCCATTCTTACTTAGCACAGCTGTCTTTTTCACTGTGATTAAGGTTTGTAATTTTAAAAGGCTGTTATGATGTTGTCTGTTTATAATGAAACTCTATTTTTGATAACGTTTGCAGTACAGCGTGGGGGTTGTGGAATTTTGCCATTGCTTTTTACTCTGTTCCAGACAATCTTAGTGTGTTTGATTTTGTTTGAATCTTAATTTCCTCTGATGAAATTCCAGCAATGGCATGACTGTGGGTTTTTGCACTTGTTAGTGGAGAATGTGAGCTGCCACTCGCTGTATTTGTTTGTTTCCATTTTTCCTTGCAGAGTCAAAGCCAGTGTGAGGTGTTCCCTCAGCAGTGCTGGCCACACCTAGGGCTGTGCCCTAGGTGCCAGCATGAAGAGGTGTTTAAACAGTGGCCTGACCTCTCCTGAAGCACAACACTTGCAAAACCTTGACTTTCCTCATCTGTAAGTTGAGGGATGAGTCACTCATTTAGCAAAGAGCTGCAGCACTGAGGGGTTTTGCTCTGCTGCCAAGAGTTAGATAGGTAACATGGGAGAGAGAGCAGGACCTTGGAATGATCGTCACTGAAGTCCAGTGACAGCCAAACCACCAGAGGAAGAAGTTTTAGGGAGACCCCCGAAATTCAAGATGAAAATACTGAGGGTTTCTCACATTCTGTTCGCCCAGCTTTGCTGATAGGTCAGGGACCTCTGCCTGAGGGGAGGTGACAAACAGCTAAGGGAAGTTAAATGATTCAGTAGTAGCTAAGACTGCTTGTACCTGTTTGCCCCATGTGTACAGCTGAAGTGCTGATTCCTGTTACCTGTTGACGTCTCTTGTTTGTAAACTACTGATCACTTGCTGAAACTGCTTTTGTCAGAAAGATCTTGAAATCCCACATGGAATTAGAGAAAAAGAGAGAGAAAATGCCTAGGTTTTCTGAGGATTAGTATTGCTTAGTCAGGAAAGCTTTTGGTAGGACTTTTCCAAGATGCAATGAAAATTGCAGAGGTTTAAGACTGATGAAGTTTCCTATGCTGGTGGTGGGAGCTTTGTGATGATGAAGATTGAGTGGAAACTCCTTTGAGTGTGAAGTAGGATAACAACGTGCTTTTTGCAGTGTAGTTGCAGTTGTTTATCCTGACAATGCAGTGCCTTTTTGGTTGGGTAACTTTTCTACTTGCACAGTTGGGTAGCTGATTTAAAAATAAAATAAAGAAACAATCCCCTCAGAAAGAATCTCTGTTGGGGGCTGAAAAATCTAGTGAAAGGCACATTTCAAGGATGCTGTTCTGGACAGCATAATCTGGACTGTGCTTTAGGAGTATGTGATCAAGATGGGCAACTTGCCAGTGGTTGTAAAAAGATTTAAGGGAAGTGTAGTCTCTGAACTATGATGAAATGCCTTCTGTGATACCTGTTGGAGTGCCACGTTGGGAGGGAAAGGTAAGATTCACTGATGAGAGGAATGATAGTGGATCATTTTAACAGGCCCTTAGGCACAAGCTTAGCTGTGCAGGATGCCTAGACATTTGAACAAAATTCAAAATATTCTTTGTCCTTGCTTCATAGCAATGGTATTTTCACACTTAAACGTCCCTGGTCATTTTACCTATGCTTGCTTTTTTTACAGCTCACCAAATCCAGCCTAAATTTTAGAAACCTGTGGAATTGGTAATGTGATATAAGCTAAAAATATGCTGGACAGCATTAGAGCTGTATTTTTTCCTAGAGAAGTCAAACATGTAATTAGAGTCCAGTTACTAACTTGATGATTAAAATTCAGCAGTTGTTTTGTGCATAACTTATATAAAGAAATATCTCTTACGGAGTTGGAAATGAAGTAGGTGGACTAACAAAATTTTGCCATCTAAGTTGCAATTTAAGATAGTTCATAATTAGTATACTCTCCAAATAGGTCTGCACACATTCAGAAATCATGGTGAAGAACAGGAAATAGAAGCTGCTAGGAAAATACTTCATTTAAATTACTGGTGAATTTGTGGAAATAGCACCTTCAGGTACTTAAGTGCTGTTGCATCCTGAGTTTATCCCATTACATTATTGTGTGGGTGCATCTTCTAACTAATCACTGCAGTGCAAGCAAGAAATTTTATAGAAATGTATGTTAGTACTCAGTTTTTGATGACTATTTATTTAGACAGGTATCTCTTGGGATTTATTTTTGCAATGCCCACAGCAGTGTGTTTGTGAGAGAGAAGTGTGAATAGTATTGAAAGTGCCATTGCTGGTTCATTTTGTCCTCATTCCCTTTTTGGATCTGCTTAGGTCCCCCAGAGCACTTTGGGTCAATGTTCCTTATAGATGGAGAATTACAGTATTTGGGAATATTTAGGAAACAATCCTCAGTCAGGTGCATAATTAAAGGGTATATAGAGGTGTATAATTCCTCCAGGTTCTTGTGTAGATTGTGAGAAGAGACACACAAAGCCCAAGTGGAGCCTCCCTAAAAGCTTGGCTTTGGCTGGGTGCCATTCATGTATCTGTGTGAGGTGAGGTGGAGGGGATGGTGACCATTACAATTCTGCAAGGACCTGGCAGCATGTAACAAGCTCCAGGATCACTGCTGACATCACTGTGAAGGATGAGAATAATCTCCTTGTTTTGCAGGTGCAGAATGTGAGCTTTGGTTTGCTCAGACTTGCGCTGGAAGTCTGGTATATGGAGGAAACTTCTGTGTAATGCAGTAAGATTGTAAAATGATCCTTCAGCCTGATTGTAAATGTGTAAGAAGCAGAGGAAGAATATTATGAGAAAATATCAATATTTAATATCCTGCCTTTAATAGATGGAGAAAATAAAGCATGGATTACTGGGCTACATTACCATATTCTGCTGAATTGCTGCTGTGGAACTCGGAAAAAATATGAATATTAAATATTTGTCATTTTTGGAGATGGAGTGCTAAATCCACTACAAGTTAAATTCTAATAATTCAAGCAAGATGGAAGCTGAGGCCTGCTTTAAAATATACATTTAATGAAATTCAGTGTTCCCTGGCTTTCATGAGGCTGAGATGTTGGTTGATCTCTGCAAAGGAGTTGCAGGACGACAGAAAATACATTAGCCATGTTCCTTGATGGTCTTTAATTTAAATAATGCTTACACATAGGATATAGCTTTACCCATTAAAAAGAGAAGCTGCTTTTCTTGACAGCTGAAATTATAAAGTACCATAACATTGCAGAGTAGAAAATAGAAAAATTACACAACTTAATGAATTGCCTTTATTTTAAGTTAGTGTATAATTAATATTATTTAGAAAGTCAAAAAAAGAGAAATCTTTTATATAAATCAAAAATAAGGCATTCAACTCAGCTAATGAGTTTTTGTTGTTTTCTAATCACATAAATCACTGTACATGTTGTCCCAATGTATAATGTGAGATTGTATTAACCCTAACATTCATAGCAAAAATTGTCAGAATATTTAGCGTTTTACTATTTTTTTGTGACATTTACATACCACATTTAATTATTTCAATCACACATTCCATTGCATGTCAGAGCTTGAAAATGCATTATCAAGTCTTGTAATAGAGTCCATATTTTTATATATTTAATTTTTTTGCTTGTTTTTCACTAAATTAGAAGTGTTTGAATTAATTTAAATTAGTAGAACATTTTAGGTAAAAGCATTTGCTGTATTTGGCAATATTACAATCAAAAAGCATTACATGTATTCTACTTGCATTCTATCAGTTCATGACTTACACCTGATGGATGCCATACAGGTTTTTGTCTCAAAAGTTGGTGCATTTCATTTTAATCCTACTATGTGCCCATTAGCAACTATGATAGTGCAATTTGAAATAATTATTTAGAGATTTAATGCTTTCTGTATTATCACAGTTAATTTTTGCTTTCTAGGATAAATATCAAAAACTTTTTCAATACCTTATAAAATCAGAAGAATTTCTTCTGTGTGTGTTCAAAATATTTGCTGTCTCGTATGACATATTGGTAGATTTTCCTTCTTTTGCCTGTACTGGAGTGTAACACCAGCAGGGACCATTTACATTTTTTGTCTAATTCTTTGCTGTGTAGCTTTGGATTTTTGAAAAAATTTGATTTGTATTAAATGAGTGTGTCTTTGATGAACTATTGCCATTAAAAATGTAGCTGTTGGAATTGAGCAAGGCATATTCCAGCCACTGATGTTTTCCTAAGAATAGAAAGTCAGTACATTTTTGTGGTTGCCTCTGACCATTAAGACTGGAGGAAGGTTCTTGGAGAGAATTTCTAGCCAAGCCATGTACAGGTAATCAGACACTGCTCCTTTTCTTGCCACAGGGAGGCTCCTGTTTGGGCAGAGGGAAAAATAAAATTATCATTATGAAGGCAGAGGTAGCCCAGGCTTCTCATTAAATACTAGGCAGAAAACATCACTGTACATGTATATGTATGTTCATATACAACTCTGATATAATTAGACTACAAGATTGTCTTAATATCATAAGGCCTTAATTTGCAAACCCTTGCTCACCTGATTGTAAGGGACATGAACTGCATGTGATTGTAGCTTTAAACTGGTAAAGAATATTTTGGGCTCATAAAAGTTCACACATAGTATGGTTTTTTAAAAAGGATAAAAATGCAACACATGCACAGTTTTGTAGTCCATCAGCCTATTTTCTGATCTGCAGTTACTGTGAGATGGGAGTTTTAAAATATCAATCAATTTATGGTAAGCATTACATTACTATCCCTTTTTTTTTGAGACTGAATTGATAGAACTGCAGAAGTTTATCTGTGCATCACAAGTGCAAGGTAATTTATTAAAGCTGTGTATAAAAAATGTGTCTGTAAATAAAAATCGATTCTGGAAAAGTATCTTTTTTTGGCAGTTTTATTGATGGCCTCTTTCCCTTTATACAATTGCTTCATCACCAGGAAAGATTCATATTCAGTGCAGTACCAGGGAACCATCAGTCCAGTTGCAAGTCCTCCAGAAGGTATGTAAAAGATTACTTTTGTGCTCAGTGAATTAATACAAGTGTTTCTTGAGTTCAGAATCCCATTACACATTAGTCTTAGAATCAAAAATCTTGCAACTCACAGGACAATGAGGTTGGCTGCTCTCGAATGCTCTTGTAGGAGTTCATTCAGACGGACTTGGCGGTAACTCTGATTAAAGCACAAAGGGAAAAGAAAACAGGTCAGTGATCCTCAGCTCTGCTGTCTTATGGACTTCTACACTTCCCCTTGCCTGCAAGATTTTCTGCTGCTCTGGGATCCAGAGTCTCAGCAATTGCAAAATATGAGGCTAAGCCACACTTCTTGATTAGTATAGTTACATTAGGGCCACTCTAATGGTTCACCCCTGTGTAAGGTTTCCTGGGGATAGGGATTATTTTTTGTACTGAACTTACTTTATGGTCAAGCTCAAGCCCTCAAAATTTTTATAACTTAACAACAAGTCACAGTGAACAAGAAACCAGGACAGGTTTGTGTAAGATAGATGTATCTTAACTGATTTTGTAAATTATTTTCTCTTTCCCTGGAGAAAGTAAAAAGCTGCTTTTTCTCCATTCAGACCTTAAATTTTCCGTCTCTATAGAAATTTCAGTGTTCTTGTGCATGTTATATAGGTAAGAACATTCATAATTTAGCCAGCTGTTACCTCATGAGAATCATCCTATAACATCACCCTTTATCTGTGCTGCCAGGTTTTTCTCTGTTGAATTGTAAATGTGTTCTAATGTTCTCTGTAAAATTCCCAGAACTGCCCTTCTCCTGAAGATAAGGGGCATGTCTTTCCAGATGTGTAAGCTAAGCTTTTTGTTGCTGTTCTTGTTTTACAGAGCAATTTGGCACTTTCATATTGCTGACTCTTTTCAACTTTTGAGGAATTTTTCTGGTTCCTTAATTAGTGACCTAGACAAGACCAAGCTTAATCACGTTTTTTTTCCCTGTTGTATCCTCATTGGTTCTGCACACATGTGTCTGTGGTTATATTCCTGTTGTCTTTTATACTGAGGTGTTTGAAGGACTCTGACTCTCAATTTTTTATAATTTAAGGTGAGAATAATTCCAAGGTTTTCTGCCCATAGTTGAGTGCTATAACCTTATGCTGGTTATCAGCTCCATGAAGAGGGTAATACAGTGAGCAGTCACTCTGCTTCCCAGCTGCTGCAGTCAGTAGTATGGTGTGTTATCTTATATCATCATTGATTTCTGCTTATGTTAATATGTCAGGCTGTGACTTCTGGCAGCTCTGAGCTCAGAGTCGCAATCCTTGCTCTGCTGAGGAAGTTACCAGCACCATAAAGTGGAGATAAGTAAACTCCCAATGTACTCAAGTTAAATCCACAGGAACCATAACTAAAATTGCTAGACTAATTCTCTGTGAGTTACAGGAGAACTTGTCTCTTAATGGTTAAAGAGTTTGCATCCTTTTGTCACTGGCCTGATGAAGCCTGGTGGTTCATTGGTAAAAAGGTATTTTTCCAACAGATTTAAAGAGCAGACTGGGCAGTAATTCACCCAGTGGATCAAACAGCATCAGCCTTGAAGTTCCTCTGAACTGTAGGAGAGCTTCTGCATGGTAAACTGGTTTAGTCTTCACTCTGCCATTGAGGTAAGAATTCATGCTCAACCCTGCCTTTGGAGAAATTTCTAGCCTTAGCTGAAGTGTCTGGATTCAGTTCTAAATTGCCCAAAGTGGTGAGTGTTTGGAACTGCACCCTTTAAGAGATTCAAGCTCCAAAACAGTGGAGCCATTTAATAAACCTCAGCAGACCCAATTAGCTCAGGCTCAGTGAAAAAACTCTGTGGCTTCTGGTTCAGAGGTGGTTTTCATCTGGCTGGCTTTGATGTGGGCAGAGCTTCTCATCAGCCTGGAAAATATTGTGTAAACATGCCAAGGTCTGGGAGAGCTCAATAATGCAATCCTAACACACCTCTGCAGTGTTTACAATACAAATCCAATCTGTAAATATCAAATACAGGTTTGTACACGTCATGTTTCTCATCTGCTATTTCACTTTTTCTTACTAATCCTTCAAACATCTGGAGGGTAAAAAAAGGCACAGATGTGAAAAGGTAGGCGAGGCTTTACCTTCTCCTTGAATGCTTCCAGCTCTGCATCTGTAATTTTCCATGGAGCCTCTCGCTTTAATTTCTCAGCAGTTGTTATGTCTTTGCAGCTTTCATGGAGGCGGTATGGTTCAATCATCTCTTCAAAGAATTTCCAGCTGAAACAGGGATTACAAAGGAGCCCTTGCTGCAGGGTATGAACTCACTAACTTATTTCACAGTCACTGTGTATGACAGGGCTCCCTGATAATAATTATAGCTGGAAAACATGCAAAATCTTTAACTATTCTTTGCTACATTGTGCCCCAAGTTATATCTGTGCCACTTCTGTATGTCTGGGTTATTTGAGGATAATTAAAGGGTTATTTGAGGATAATTAAACACTGCATTTAGCAGAGAATTTTCTGCATTGTCCTGGTTCTAGCAAAAATACTGAAATGAGTTTTACAGTATTTATATTTTACATTATAAATTATTGCAATGAAGTGACAATGTTGTTTTCTGTGGTGTGGTTTTTGTGGTAGTTTTTGTTTGGGTTTTTTTTGTTTTGTTTTTTAATTTTCAAAAAATTAAGGCTGGCTTCTAAATAGTAGATTTTGTTAATGCTTCTTACCTCTCTTTGTTGGGCTTTATATTGATATCACAAATTATATTAATATCAGCAAATTTTATTCTGAATTTGCTTAGGAGTGAAGCCATCCTGAAAACAAAAGAGAGAATGTTTTATCACTGTACTTCTGAGTGCCTTATATCAAAGAACACTTGTAAATGAGCTAGACAACTGCATTTTATATCTTATCTTTAACTATATGACAAATTACTTTAAATGCTTTAGTGTTTCAATTTCCAATTACAGAAGTAGATTAATGTGATTGCTGTAGCATAATTCATTTAACTGATGAAAATCACAAAATAAAAAGAAATTAATAGCAGACAGAGGGCAGGTGTTTACATTTTGGGAAAACAATGGAGCTTCAAGTATTCCCAAAGGCTTGAGTTATAAAGGAAGAATATTCAATATACAGTAGGTCAGAATTTTCAAATACTTACAGAAGGCTTTTGTTACTGTCAGAATGATATGGATGGAGTTTTACAATACTCTTAGTGCATGTGTTGGTGAAAATTTAGTCCAGAAAGTTGATGTCCAATACTTAAAGAATCTTCTTCATCTTTTTCATTTATGAATTTATATTAATCTACTCACATGTTGTCTTTACACATATTCATAAAGAAAATACTTTGCTTTGCTGCCAGGTGGCAGAAGGAATAGTTTGTAGTTTTTTGTCTGTTTGTGCTAAGGATAGAGAGGTTTAATTAAGTCCATTTTGCCATTTTCTGAACCATGGCTGGGATCTTGTGGTTCTTCCCCACTTCCTTCTCCCACCTTCTTTTTTGTTCCTATTTTTGGTATGTAAGCTTTGGATTTTGAAAAGGTCAGAGACTTCCTAGGAGCTCACCACGGTAGAAACACATATTTGTTTATGACCTGAGAGTTTACTCTTTCTTTTTAACCTATTTATATAAAAAGAACATACTGCTTGTATAAATCTTGATGTCCCTTGTGGCAGCCCCTGTTTTGAACATGATAAAGAGCAAAATCTCAACTTCTATGGAAAGGTTTTAATATTTGGGGAATTACATGCTAGGAAAAGTCCAGTTAAATTTGACTTCTGAATTCAAAATACATGGCTGAAATTGTACTTGGATGATTTTGTATTAGATCTGCCTAGGGAATGGAGGAATCACCCAGCCCAGATTTGTCTATTTGAAGGCTTTTGCATGTGGCAAGTAGGTCGTGTTTTGAGGAATGCTGGTGTTAAGGTAGCAATACAGACACATACTGTTTTCTTGGGGATAAACTGGGTCTGTCATGGGTAGTGATCAGCTGTCCTGATCATGCTGTTTACTCTGGCTTTTGTGGGACAAGCAGTGTATGCAGGTGTCAGAACTGCCTCTGGGGAATCTGTCATGTTTTGACAAATCCCATTTGGTGTCAAAACTTTCTACTTCCAGCAAAATCAGGTGACTAGAGGTCTAGGTTCAGGAGCCTGTTTGCAGTCCTGAACAGCCAAGACTGGGCAGACTCCTGACAGGGAGCAGAGAACACTTCCCAGCAGGTCCTTGAGCAGTTCTAGGGCTTTTTTTTACCCAAATATAAGGATAGTTTGTACAGACACTTGTGAATCTCTTCTGCAGAAGTACATTATCTTTAAGGTACTGTTTAAAACTAATGGAACCACAGTGGAGTAAAGTTTGCTTTATGTGTTCAGTTTTACTTTAAGGGAACATCCTGTGGCAGCTGTCTTTGCAGGGCACTGTGTTGTAATCCTAGTGAAGCTGGTGATTCTAACTCCTGTCCTTGCACCCCTCTCACATGTTTGCCACTGGAGTTTTGGCTAGAGATGTTGTTTTTAACTCTCTACATGGTGTTGCTGCTCTTTATTAACCAGTCACTGACTTTCATCTCAAATTGGGCTGCTTCCACCGGTGGTGAAATGGCTGTGCCTGCAATGTGTGAAGTGCTTAGGAAGGAAAGGTCCTACATGCAGTGGTGATAAAAATAAGTTTGTATTAGTAATTTTCATTTGCTCAAAGGCAAATGATGATTATGAAATCTAGACTTGCTTTAAAACACTGAGTGAAATCAATTTGGCCTTAAAGTTGATTAACTTGCTCTTTAACTTCTTTATATTTTACCACAGTTAATCACATTTATGTGAGCTATCTGTCTATGCTATTTGCATGTGAGAGCTTCATGTGCAATTTCACTTCCTGTTACCTGGACAATCTCCTGTAAATCCCATAAAAGTAATTATATTCTCATTACAGAGTGCAGACTGCTCTTCTCAGAGAAGGGAATATGAACTGTTAATGGGAAAAAGTGCTGAATGTGAGTTTCCTTTGGTAATCACCATCTGCAGAGCCTTAAGGGCTATGCCATAAGCTAAACACCTTTCAATCAAGTACATTTTTTTTTCATGCTGCCCACAGTACAACAAACCAGTTGTGCTGAAAAATTCCCACCTTCCTGCTGTATGTGCATTATATACAGCATCAATTCAAACTCTCTAAACAAGTGAGACAAATAAAGTTATTTACACTAGTTTTTCTTCTTCAATCCTATTGACCTTTCCTCCAGTGAAGATCCTTAATTTACAATTCTTCCACTTCTTCCTGAGAGTTAGAATGTAAGGAATTAGGATTGTTAGACCTGGAAGAAAACAGAAAATTGGAGGAATATCACATTAGTGCATTGTATGGTAAAAATTCCATCTTTCACTTAAGCAGTGTTGGATGTAAGTTAATTTTAAAACGTTTGAGCCTGACATAAAACTGATTATGTAAGCTTAATAAAAACCAGTTTTATACAACTTCCCAAGTCTGTTTTTTTATTTGGTAACAGAGAAATCTCTCTCCCTGTGATTCTTACTCAAATTCCTTACCTCCATCATCGAACAGCCACCAAATGTCAATTGTACCTTTTCCTTGCTTCTTTTTAAATTGAGTGCTGGCTTCTAGCAGCCTCTGATTGAATTCACCCACGTGCATTGACTGTATGGTGTTAATGGTGCTCTCTGTAATGAGAAAGAAAAAAATGTGGAAGGATGTCTGATAAGTGAGGCAATAAGTAGCTATAGGGAGCCCAGTGGAGGGAAAGCTTCAGGAAAATGAACTGTTTCTGACATAATTTATGTCCTTTAAAGCTCAAAAAAAACCCCAACAAGGTACAGAGTAGATGCTTTGGACTTCTAATTTTCTCATACACACAAAAACTAAAACTTGTGTAACACATTGTCACTAGATTATAACCTTTTGAGAAAGGTTACCTGATTATTTGTTCTCTGTCTCTCTTTAGTTACTGTAAAATGCACTGGGGCCTTAAACAGCAACTGGGAAGTATCTGATCGATTTTAGAAGTAAATGTGTCATTTTGGATCATTTACAACCTCAGCTGTCTTGTAAAATACAAGCTCCTTGAAAGGTACAGTCACAGTGGATGAAATGAGCTGATGGGGTGCAGGGGTAGGACAGGTGAAGCTGGAAGTTAGAAAACATGAGCACATATGGCTCCTTCCCTATGCTGACATGGTTACTGCTAATTGGAAATAAATTTGATTTTTGTTGTTTGCTTGGCTGGCTTTAAAAGATACAGCCTTGACTCTGTGCTAACAATACCTTCTCTCATTCCACCTTTTGAGGCCTGTGGCTTTATTACTGCTTCTCTTTCAATGATTTCAAAGAGATGGTGTCAGAGCAGTATTCAAATTGGAACAAACAGGCTTCGTTAGAGGTTTTACTCTGATCTGCTAGGTTCTGAAAATGCTTTGTTTGGTTTTCCTGTGTTTCTGGAGTGTGTACAGGATAGTTCCAAAGCAGTTATTGGCTTTCCTCTACAGTTCTAGCATCTCTGCTGGAAGATAGAACAACTCTAGGGAGTATGAACATGAAAACAAAACAGAGAGGTGGGGCTATTTATTAACAAAATCTATCTAATACAGAGAGCCAGAATGTTGTCGTATGTATTTACTTTATGCATTTCTCAACTAAATCAAAAAGGGAAGTTGAAACAGGGGTACACACTCGTGGTGGAATTGTCATAAAAATATGTTCTACTGAAACAAAATCAACTGAAGCCTGCCAGCTGAAGAAAAATGGCATTTTATGTTCCCAGTCTGTAGATCTTCCTGGCACCTCTGGGAGTTGCATGCACTGCCAGATGTAATAGTCTCTGCAGGTGAAAACTCTCAAAATACATGTCTGAAGCATGGCTTCAGGTGGGTCATTATCATTACAGCCTAGCAGTTGGGAAATGAGACTTTAAATTGGGTCTGTATCATTTTACTGTATCTGAAATGTAATATTGACTTCATCACCTACACATTTAAGTTATGTGTTAATTAGTTATTTGACAGAATGCTGTGTATGTACTGTCAGCACTTTTACCACCTTCACTTGTGTATTTTTATGAAATTATGCTTAGAATATAAAGCAGCTGTGCTATTTTTACCTGGTTTTCAGCTGTGTACTGAGTTTATGTGTATGTTAAGTAAAGTAAGATTACTTATTCCCTGCATATTGTACATATGTTCCCATTTCCCTTAGAGAGGAGAAAAAAAGACCTCTGTTTAAAAGCTTAAAACATCCTATGAAAAAGAAAAAAAAAACAATCCCAAACCCCCCAACCAACTTGTTCTGTATTCCTGAAATTTTAATAACCATGTTCTGTTTTTGGCAAGTAGAAATGACCATAAGCTGTGCTGAGAAGTTTATCTAGCCAATGAAGGGAAATGGTTGTGATGTAGACAGTGTGTCCTACGAGCAGAGGATGTCACTGTGCTGCATTTACAGGGTTGTGGCCACCATGGTTTGCACAAGGGAGGTTCTGCTCCAGGGGCTTCTGTGTAGCTCAGGTGTTTTTGGCCTGGTGTAAAGTCCAGTTTGCATATTGATGAATGCATTGAAGGGTTGGGGATGAGCTGTCATTTTGGAACTTACCCTTCTTTGTTTCGTGTTTTGAGATATTCAATGAGCTGGCTTTTTTGAAGAATCCACAGATGCCCCTTTTTCCTTCTTCAAAATCATTTTCTTTGATGGTGGCTTCCAGTGCCAATCTCTCCTGCTCCAGCTTCTCTAATTCCTCTGTATATTAGAAAAAGTAAGACAACTGGTAAGACATTGCTGTCTTTTAAATTAAATCCCTCACTGAACTAATGGTGATGATGTAATTGGTGGTGTGGTACTTTGTAGACAGTGTAAAGCTCCTGGTATGAAAATTTCTTTTGAAATGCTTCTTCTTTGCAAACCAGTAGGGAGAAGGGAGTTCACCTTTGTAAGCCCTAGCTTGGGGTGCCTGTGCCTACAGCACTGTGGTGGGCTGGCTGCTCTCAGGTTGTCTCTTCCAAATCAAATTGAGTATTATGACATTTTATAGTTACATGAGATACTATTTATTGAGTTATGTTTGTGGATGTTTAGTTGGTTTCTTTAGCCAAGAATTTGGAAAGACATTAGGAAAGTTGCTTTTCTACACTGAGGAAGCTGAGGTATTTAGTTCTAACCTGTAGGTCTCTTTTCTTAGAACAAAGTATCATGGTTTGTACTCTGAGATTCTCAGAAATATGTAAGGATTCTGAATATACAATCATTCTTCATGCTGAAATATTTTTCAAGTTTTAGTTTTTTAAGCATTAGCTGCAAAGATGTAAGATTTAGCTAATCAATTCTGTAAACATAGTAATACAGAAGAACAATTTCATCTTAGCAATATTAGACTTTATAATATATTATGGTGAGGCACTAATTAATATGATCCAGGCATTTGCCTGCAGAAAACTTTTTTCATAAGGAAATCTTCTTTTTGAGTAATACATTAACTAAATATGAGGTAAGTTCATTTAAGATGTGTTTAAAAAGTAGAATAAACCCTCACTAGCTAGAGATTATTAGCTCTGTTAGCACTCTTGGTTGCCAACAGAAAGATTATACTTTCTTTTACATTTTAATCAATGACAGTCACATACTTCTGATTATTATTCATGGTGATAGCCACAAACCTAATGGTTACTCAAAACTAAAATTTCAGTTTTTCTATTGAACAGAATGCTGTATCAAATATAAGAAAACACAATGATCATTGTTTTCCACTACAATGACTGTATCTGCTTCAAAATGTGTCTTTGTATTTGAGGCTCCCTCCCTTAATTCTTTCTGACTCCTTGTGTCTTAACACTTGGAGATCATTTGCTTGTTTGTCAGATTGCAGAGTTGTTTTTCACTGTATTTTTACAGATGTTCCAATGACTGTATATTTTGAGCACTCAGTTTCTGACTTGCATCAATCAGATATAGGCAGATACCTCTCAGAAATCACCAGGGGGAGAAGAAAAGCTTGATTATTTTGGAATCTTTTCTGAGTCCCTGTAGTTTTGCCCCGTGGGGTCTCCAAGCACATCAAGCTGCCAGTGCTGAGTGAGTGTTCATCTACCCTTGCTCCTTAGAGGAATCTCTGGCGCCTTTATTTCTGGGGGTGATTTGTTTCTGGGGGTTTCTCCTTCCCCTCAGCCCGGATCGCGGCGCTGCCGGGGCGGTGACCGGGCTGCCGTGAGGCGGCGGGCGGGCGGCAGGCGGCAGCAGAGAGCCGCGGGCNCCTGAGGGAAACCTGGAGAATCGTTCCGCCTTTGCCACACAGATGGCACGTCTCCCCAAATGGCTTTGGGATGCCGGAAGGTTTTCCCCTTCCCCCTGAGATATATGCACTGCTGGCCTAAGGAAGAATGAACAAAAAGGGGAGAGAGAGAACTGGTGTTTCCTATAGCTCTCAGATTTTTGTATGGGTGGAAACTCTGCGGGATTCGGAGTTCCACAGAGATGATACCAAAAGTGCAGCTTCCCTTTCCCTGTCTGTCCCAGAGATATGGTAGGCAGATAGAGGAAGGTGCGGCAAGACCAGGAAGGAAACATGCAGCAGAGTAACAACTGGTTGCTGTGGCACAGTATGATTTTATTGCTTTAGTCTGTGCCTGTGCTGGAACTGCTTTGGGAGCTGAATTCTTTGGTGTCCAGAGCCCCTTAATGTGTGAGGCTTGGACTCCTGTCGCTGCATGTGATTCCAGGCAGGATTTAACCTGCACAAGCAAGGATGAACTGTGGAAGTCGTCAGTGTAGGAACTATTCTAGGAAGCAGATGGTGACTCTTAGGAGTGTCAGAGTCCTTCTTATGCTGTGCACCTAACCAGCAGAGATATTCAGCTGTCGAGTCACTGCATACCTTGAACCTGAAGGACCTGAGATATATCAAATCCTTGGCTAATTCTGATGATAATTACACCGAGCTCAAAATCAAAGGCATCACTGGAAAGAAAGAAAAAGAATTAACATGATTTTACATCATGCATGTTCTTGAGGAAAACTGTTTTGAAAAGATCAGTGAAAATGTTCACAGGGAGGACAGACTAGGTAAAAATGCAGAAGGAATTGCCCCAGATAAATTTGTAGTACTTATCTTCCCTCATTAAAAAAAAAAAAAAAAGGTTTGATTGGGCATGGGATCAGCTGTTCCTGAAATGGGTCTTTCGGACAGCACTTTTTTAGGAACTGGGTTGCCATAGGGAAATTTTTTCTCCTTTCTCTGAGGAAATAGCAAAGCCGAGGTGGGGTTTGTTGCTCTGTAACTTGTTTCAGCTCTACAAGTGAATTTTGAGCAAGCATCTATGAGAAGCCTGTTCTAGAATGACTGTTTCCTAGCTAAATCCCAACCCACAGAGCTGCTGAGCCTTAGGCACACATGAGATTTGAAGCAAAGCTCTCCCTCTGTCTCCTAGGCTTAAAAGAAGAATTCCATGATGTTCTCTTATTCCCTTAGTATGTACATTAGGGTTGTTTTTCTCTGAGCTCCTGCCCACTGAAAATGGGAAAATACAGTTTTGCAAAAGCACTGCTGACAGCAGTGGAGCTTCTTTAGCATTGTCAAGCCACTTAAGCTCTGGTGGTGCCAGGTGTTTGCTAAGCAGATCCTACGAGGTGTGGGAAGCCAATGAACTTTCTTTGATGGGCAGTAACTTCAGCCACAGAGCTAGGATGTGTGAGCCCAGGTTTGTACCTATGCCCTTGCATTGTTTCTACACATCAAATTCTGTATGGAAATGCTACTTTAGTCTAAGGGGAGTGAAAAAGGAGGTACTGAGCTGACTTACTGTATAATGCCCACATAGTTCTCAACTTGAATGGCAGGTGCACTTCTCCAGTCCTTCTTAAATCCAATCACCAGGGTATTTGGTTTCATTCTACCCAAGCCTGAGGCCTGCCAGTATTAAAACACTGCTTGAGAGAGGTACACATACATGCTTTTACTGTAAATGAAAAGTAATGGCAAAAGATAACTGAAGTAATGTTCTGGAGACACTTACAACTAGATTGCATTTCATAAATGCCCTTCATGCTCATATCCATGCAGAAAGCAGAAAGATTAGCTTTAAATCATTTCAACTATAAATGATTTTAGATGACAGAAGTGTAGTTTTGCTAAATTAGCATTCATTTGCATTTCTTCTGACATGCTCTCATTAAAATGCTTCAATAACTTGGAATCAAGAGAGTTCAAGAACTGTTTGTATGCTCATTCTAACATAATGGCATAAAGCTTTTATCAGCTTCGAAATACTCAGTAGATGAAGTGGGTCTGAAGTCTCTTAAAATATCTCAGATACACAGAGAAGGCATAGGCTCCTAAGATTTTTTTTTTTTTTGCCTTGAATTTGGAAACTGTTGCTGTTTCATTTGCTGTGTTCTTTTCAAAAGATTATGCAAAATCAGCTGATCATGCTTTGTAGATAAAATTATTGTTTATAAACAGGATAAATAAGTGGTTTGTCAAGATATTAGTTTGCCTTCAAAACTGGTTCTGGATGCTAAAACCTGGACAAGAAAGGGAAGTCAGATCTAGATTCAGCTAACGTAGTGTTTATAGAAATCTAAATATTCAGTGTGTTGGGAACCTTAGGAGGAGACACACAAAACACCAGCTTCTAAAGTTGTTACACTTTTTACTGCTAGCAAACAGAAAATAGGTAAAAACTCTTGGGACCTTGTTGGGTTTTTTGAGTCGCACTGTTTATGTTGAAAATAGTAATTGTTGCTGATGTCTTTAGGTTGCAATAATGATGATATGGCTGTCCTTCTGTTTACTGAAGAGAATTATTTGGGGTCCAGTAGTTGACTTTGGCAATAGTGCTTAAGTAGTAATGGAAAGGAAGAGATCATCAGACCATAGCAGTTCTCAAAAACATCAGAAAGATCTCCTACTGAGACAGTGTATAAGCCCAAGATGAAGTGTCTTTGTGAGGTTTTTACAGAACAAGGGGATCTTTATTAATAGCATTTCATCTTGCTCAATTGTACTGTCCATTCAGCAAGTGTACAAAGAGCCCTGGTAGGACACTAGTGGGTGACTTACCCAGAGTATTTTAGTTGGTTCCCTGCTGTCTCAGTTGGCACTGATGTCTTTTCAGCAGTGTATTTTGTGCAAAGGATATGAATTTTCTCTACATTTTGCCTCAGTGCCTATATGTTTAAATATTCATATATGTGAGAGAGGAAAGGAGATGGGAAAAATGAAAACAGCATCTCTGTGCCTTCATTATGGCCATTTTAAATGGACTGTTGGAAATGATCTCCTGCCTTCTTAGAGTAATAGAAAAATATTGCAGACTTCTATTTAAATTACCTTCTCGCTATTTGCAGAAAATGTATATTACACATTTTCAGTTTTCATTTATTGCCAAAACATTCTCAAATATTTAATGTGGTGTGTAATACCAAACAACAGAATTGGTTTGAAGTGTATCAAGTGTCAGCTGCATAGACATTCATATGTTGCCCTGTAGATGCTTCTCTTTTTTCATAATAGTGTCTTGTTCATTTAGGAGAGAATTAGTCTGCCTTGTCTCATAATTCCATAGCCCAGAACTAGATGTTTATGAAATGATATACACATACCCCCAGAATGCCCTTTCTGTCTATAACATTACCCATATATACGTAGAGCTTCTTCACAAGCTAATAGTAATGTCTCACATAAAGGGATGCTTTGATGTACACTCTCGTGTATGTTCTGTAAACAAAAAGCTTACTTGAAGTAGACTTTTGACTCCATCTCTGAAGCTGTCAGCTGCCACTGCTGCATAAAAGGCTTTTCTTTTGTTCTTTGTGAGCCAGGCCTGCTTTTTTTCCATGCCACTGTTCATCTCCTTAACACACAGCTTGCGTGGCCCCTGCATGATACAGTAAAATATTATTACAAAGGCTTTGTATTGTACATCACACAGTGATTTTGAAGGAGTTACCTAGTCTGCTGTGGAAGCAAATGAAGAGAGTCAGAAAGATACCTTTCCAAAAAGGGTCCACAGAGATTCAACCCTTTGAAAAGAAATGTGTTGCAAACATAATTCACATTCGGTGTGAGAGGGCTGAGACTGTTAATGCTACTTAAATGCAGTGATTCTGACAGAAAGAAGGATTACTATGGAATGTAACATCTTAAAAAAACATCTAAGGTATGATAAAGCATCTCAGGGTGAGTAAAGTCTCTCCCTAACTTGACTATGTAAGAGAGTCTCAGCAGATCTAAGTATACATGATTATGTTCCTGTCTACTGACATAAGAGAAAAGAGTTGATGCAATGCAATTAAAGATGCAAATGCCCTTGTTGCCAGTTTTCTTTCAGTGGTCATCTGGTAATTTAATGGGAAAAAATCCATGTGTATATCCAAGTCACAAAACATCGATATAACTTAAGAAGAATTTGATCCTGGATGTATGAAGAGTTGGGAATAATAACTTGAACAATAAGCTTGAAGTTTCATTGTGAGTAAGGGGAGGAAACAAACAAGTTTTGCCCTTCTTCCCTATCTGTCAAGGGAGAACACCTGAAGTGGTTTTGCAACTGACTTGCACAATATGTTTCTGCTGGCTGAGGGGCCAGACCCACCCCTTTGCAAGGTGCCAGCCTGTCTGTGTCCTCTCCTGCTCCTCCTTTGCACCTGTGGAATGTTTGTGCAATTGTACAAGGAGTCTAGGAAATTTGCAGACTGAGGACTAACCCTGAAAAAATATTTTACATGAAGGCAGGGAGTAAAAGCAGAAATAGTCCCTTTTACTAGAAACTCAGGCTGTTCAAGCCAACATGCAGCCATAACCTCAGAGACAAGTAAACTTGAAATCATCTTTGTGTTCTGATGTGATCTCTATTTCATCTGTTTCTGAGCTATGTATCACCATGTTCCTGGAAAGTTTCTTGCTGCCTTTTGGAAGAAAAGAATGGAAGATGTGCTCTCTGGCATGGTGTTTCAAAACTTTATGCATTGCTAACAGCATGTCAGCTTTTGAGGCAGAATGTGCTGGGTGTTACATTTATGGCTGAATAGTCTTGCTGTATTTGTTGTGATGCAGGCTGCTCTTTGATGTGATTGCTAGGAATTTTATCATCTGCTCTTTACCACAATTTTGCAATTCATAAAGGTTCATTTTGTCACACTTTTATTACCAAGGAAATTAAATTTCACTTAAGTTGCTGAAGAAATAATTAGAAAGCCCCCTAAACAATTACAAAGCTTATACTAACAAAATAGTCTTTGGGGTTTTTTTGTATAGACAGGAATGAAATCTCGGTTCTCCTTAGAAAGTACTAATATTGGAGAAACATGCCTAAGAATTCAGAAAACTTGCTGAAACTCAACTTTAGGAAGCTGCAGAGTCTCAGGATCTTGTTGGGATTGATTCTATGCTTACTGAATGCAATGGGAAATCTAACAATAATTATAGTAGGGAAGAATTAGGACCATTCATTCTCTGTAGATTAATTTTATCTGGGAAGAATCAGATGTGGATCTTCCATGCTCTGTTTCTGCAATGTGGCAGCATCAAATGAATTATTCTTACACTGCTGTAGAGGAATACATTATCTTGGCTGGACTGACTCTATTATCTAGATTCTGCAGCCCCATTTAGTGCCATGAGCTGGGGGTTTTTTTGTGGTTTTTTTTTTTCTTCCCTCTCTCAAAATTTAAGGGGCACTGTAATATTTAAAATACATTTTCTCCCTACCCTGCAAACCTGTCTATTTTTGTTCTGTCCTAATGAGAGACTAGATCTTCATCCTCTCAGATAGATCATTTGCTGTGTATTTGTATCTAGAAATACACTTTGCTCCTCTCTTTAGATCTCAAAAGAGCATGTTTATCCTCAAAATTAGCATTGTAACAGTTTTGGAGGAACCACTGCAAAGAGAGCTGAATTACTTGCCAAATCCCAACTCTGCAAATCAGTGACAAAGCTGAAAGTAGAACCTGGGTGATTTGACTGTCACACAATAACCCTTCAAATTGTGTGTTTTGTGTGGTTTGGGGGTTTTCTGTTTTTTAAGCCTGAAATCTTTCTTATAATTTTTTTTCCCCCTCCAAACCATTTTTTGGTTCACCTACTATGAACTTTACAGTGCATCTCAGTGAGGCATTTACCAGCAGGCTTTGTATCAGCTGATAGCTTTGTGTCAAGAATTATGATGAAATTCATTCTCAGTGCCAATTTCTTTAGTGGTGTGCACAGCTGCCCATCAGCACCAGTGGGAACAGCGTGTGCTGAGTGAGAGTGGGGTGTGTAACAGAGACCTGCAGCCCCCACTGGTGCTGGCTGTGCAGATTGGGGTGAGTTCCCTTACCGTGTACACTTCGCAGCAGATACACAGCCCATTGTTCTTCGTGAAGGTGTGGGTGATGTCTAGCAGAGCAGGCCTGACCATAGGAGCTCCTGTTAATGCTAGGCACTGGGGTCTGAGGAGAAAAAAGAGGTTGTAGATAATTAGCTGATGTACAGATTCAGGGCAAGCCATTCTACTGTTCACTGGAAATCTTACCTGAAGTTTTTCACGTGGTCTTCCACTGTCGTTAATGCCAGAGCGCTGTCTAAGGCATTAACAAAGTAAAGAGCCTGTGTAGAGGAGCCCCAGTTTACCTCTGCATGTAATAAAGATAAATAATGCATATTAAACCACAGGCTTTTCCTTATATTCTGTTGCAAAAATCAGCAGTGGTGTTGTCTAGGAAAAGCAGAGTATATTCTCTCATACTTCATAGATACAGACCTGTTGTTCTTTGTGCTTCATAATAGAATGAAGTGGTTTTGCTTGTGTGATGCAGAAAACCCCATGCATGTAAACAGTTTCATTCTTATTTTAACGTTGTGGGGAATGTTCTTCCCCTGCTTAAAAACTATTTTCTTATTTGTTCCATTAACTTTATGTCCTTCTCTCATTTAGAAAATGGACAGCTCTGAGTCATGTGTGTGGTGTAGAATTTCAGGAAGTGCAAATGAAACCAGTAGGAAGGAACACTGCTAGTGCCAGTTTGCTCTGTTCCACTGTATAGGCCAGAAATTGTTCTCCAAACCCCATTTTGGCATATACATCTTTTCTCATTATTGTGCAGCTCTTTGGTCAGTGGAGACATATAAGAAATGTCTTTGTACGCTTTGAGATCTATATGAATGCAGATCAAGTCCTGTTATGCCAAGATACAAAACCAATATTAAGTGCGACTAAGTGGAGGTTTGTGTAAAGTTGCCTTTTCTAAGGAATATTAGTTTTTTCTGAACCCTCCAGTTGCTGGTAAATTACTGCTGAACAAAAGTCACTCTCTTAGCAGAAGACAGAGGGCTTTTGTACAGTGGCTTCAGTGAATTTAACCAAGTTTTAAGGTGCTACTTTGCATCAGGGACACTGGCAGTATCCAAGGAAAGGGGAGAAATCCTGAAATGTTTTTGACACCTGGCTTGAGATGGCTGTTCTTTTCCTGCAGCTGATGATTTATTTACAGGGAAAGAAGCACAGACCATCCCAGTGGGGGTGAGAGAGCACGGATAGGGATAGGGAGGACAGACAACAGCAACAGAAACAATAACACAGTCTCAGACCAGGTGTTACTGTCAAAAGCTAACTCCAGTAAAAGCACATCTATTGCTGGGAACCGTGCCTCTTTTATTTGTTGGTTTTGTTTAATGTTTTCTGCTGCAGAAGTAACTCAGGTGGTTAGCACTGAAATCTGGACCTGGGTTGGTTTTGTCCTGGATATGAATAGCCAGACTGTCTAGACTTGGACAGCGCACAGGTTTTTGAGGACAGCTCCTGTGATTTGCTGAGCTACTAAGTGTTTTTTTCCAGCAGTAAAAGTGGGCCCATCTGTCTTGATTTACGGGGGAATTGTAGGGAGGTGCTGGAGGATGATCACTTCATAAGTAATTCAGCTTGCATTTTTATTGTATAATGGGCAGCAGGTTTACATTTTGAGTGAGGACCCTGCATGAGTCAGCTAAGAGCACTGCAAAATTCAGGTAAGGTTTTGTGCGTGGGTGGGAAAAAAATTATGAGTGATACTCAGGTAAAAGCCCAAATGTCATAAAGATGTGGTGGGAATAAACCAGTCTCCTGGAATGTTTACAGAAAACCCTGAACCACACTTGAACTGCTTGTTAAACAGGCAGCCACCAGACTATCAACTTAATCTGTATTATATAAAGTGGAATTTAATGGGATGCTTCAGACTTCCTTGTAAATAAAGATAGCACAGAAAAATAATTTCTAATTCTGTTAGCAGAATTAATTCCTTAAAAATCCAGTCTAGCAGCACAACATATACATGTAATAATGGTGGGATTTGGCCTTACCTGGCTTCTTATATGTTACATAAATATATAGGAAGAGCTCAATGGCATAAGTGATGAGAGCTGCCCACCAGTTGATGACAAACATCACCCCACAGCACAGCAAGGCTCCAAAAAGTGACACCCACATATTGTAATATCTGAATGCAGGTCTCCAACCTGTTTAAAGAGAATTGAGGAAATTGGAAGAGCATAAAATATGTTGATAAAATAGTGATCCATGATTTTTGTGCATGAAATCCCATGTACAGTTTGTTTCAGGCTCTGTCAGAAGGGATAGGAGAGATATCTGTAAATTCTTGGGCACCGTATGTACAGATACTTTCAGGTGTTGGCTGATGTAGGTTTCAATTTTTAGAATACTGGGTCTTACAGGCCTTCTACTACTCTCTTTCCTACTGCTTTGTTCAGCCTGGCTTTGAGTAGGTATTCTGTTTATATGTATTTTTGCAAAATTAAAGTTTACTGGTTCAGAATATTTCAGAACATCAGAAGGAGATTACCTGTAACTCCAGGTAACTGATGACTGTGTACTTTTGATGCATATACACAGAATTTATTATTGGTAGCTAAACACTTGCTGAGAGGAGTGTTTATCCCAATACTGTAAGTGCACCTGTCTTAAACTTGGAAATTGCCTGATCTTGTTGCAGAAAAATAAATTCATATGCTATTGACTTTAAAAAGATATTATTCCTGCTGCTCTTCAGCTGCAGTACTGATTCCATCCCCTGCTACCAATTAAAATGATGAGGCAAGAACTAAACCTTCATGGTTTGCAGGTCTCTGCCAGGTGTTCTGCAGAGCAGACTGGAGAGGGAAAAAACACAGAAGATACAAGAGGCTGAGCAACCCTATCTTGGATCATCTTTATAATGAGGGAATGGGAAGGACCTGCTGTGAAGAAATTTTCTGTCCTGCAGCCATGCAATTATTATAATCTATCATTGTGAATTGGCAGAAATTAACTGGAGGAAATGAGAAAAGAAAAATGGCTGCAGTTCTGTCTGAAATGTTAAGTAGTGGCAGAGCAGAGTCAGATGTACGCAGATGAAATCTATAGAGGTAATTGTCACTCAGCTCCAAGGCCGTATGGAGCAGATCTGCATTTGTTCAGCTGTGCAGGTAATTAGCAAAAGTGCTCATTTTTCCTGCCCTCTAAACAAATGGCACTGTGCAGATCTATAGGAAGGAAGTTGATGCAGGCATTTATGTCAGTACTGCAATTTCTTCACACTGGAAATCAAAAATGTATTCCTCCTTGAGCTGAATAATTAATTCATAGAAGCAGGAAATTGTCTTTCCTGTGTGCCAAGCCAGTGTTGCTCAGCTGATTGACTTTATACCTGAAGGTGTCACCCCTTCATTCATGAGATGATGAGAATCATTCTGCTGTGGCAATGCACAAATCTGACAGCCAGAATGTTCCTTTGCTGCAAATGTAGAGGGAGGATCTCAGGTTACCCTTGAACAGGACCTCGTTGTGCTTCACAATTGTGCTTTACAATTCTGCTTCTAGGCACTGCAGAGCTGTGCTGGTGCTGTTAGATGGACCTGCTCTGGCTCTCCATGTTCCCCTCCAGGCAGCATCACTTGTAGCACTGTTACTGTGCTTGGGAATCTCCCCGTACATTTCGCTGTAGGTTTGGAGAAGGGAGTGATGGCTCCCCACTATACCTTGCTTACTTCATTGGCCAAAGTTGGCATAAGCTTTTACCCACACATGTTTTCTAACAGTGAGGGGAAAAAATACCACCCTGAGGAGAATTGTTTTTTCTCCAGTGAGATGCACCAAAGCCTTTCTCATCCTGTACAAGTGTAGACATTGTAAGGACTAGAGCCGTCATTATCTTTTGGAGATAAATAAAATGCCATCATATTCAATAAGACATCACATCACATAACTTAGATACTTTACACATACTACAGTTTTCTCTGACATTCAGCCTAAAGCTCCCAGAGATCAGACTATAAAGCCCATACTTAAATCACTGCTGAATGCAGACTCACCTGGAGATTTTGCATATGAGGCATGAAAGCAGGAGAAATTAATCAGAGCATATGAAGCCAGGAAGAAATTGGAGATGATGGGAGCAATGGTATTCAGTTCAGCTGCAAGACACATACACAAGTCAGACAGAGGCACCAGTTTCCTGGACTGTTGGCTAGCTGTTTCCTAATGATGCATTAAAACTGAACATTGCATTTATCATCCACAGAGAGCTTGGGTATTTTCCTGTCTTACTAATTTAAGGCCACCTTGATCTACCTTCATTCATATGGATTATGTCTGCTAATCCTGATTTTAATAACATTATGTGCTATGCAGCGTTATACTTGATACTGTGATTCAGCATACTGTCTCTTAGTGATGTAGATCTGATGTAAAGTTCAGAATTTTAAATACATAATTGACAAGATGGATGCATTTGAAAAAATATTTGTAGTTACAACTTAGTAGGAATTTGAGTTCTCTAGTAGACATCCTATTTACTTAGGGTACGACAGTTTGAATTTCAAATCTTGGAAAAACTGATTTAACAATCCCTGCACCCCTGTATGTGGTAGCTGGGATTTTCTTTCACCCGTGCTGGTAAACTGGGATTTGCTTTGGAGCTGACTGTGGGAAAGGCTTGGCCAGAATAAGCTTCCTGATTATCTCAAAATTACCTCAGAGCTACGTGCAATATAAACTGGAAAACCATTTTCAAAGATTTTGACTTTGCCTTATCTGATGGAGTTCTAAGCACTGCCCTCTTCCAGCAGAGTGAACAGGAATTGCAGCTACTCTGCATCTTGGAAAATGAGGCTGTGGTGGTGGTGGTAAGTCACTGGAATCCCTGCTGGTTTCTTTTTGCCTTCATTAGGAATAATGGAATTGCTACCAGGACTTGTAGTGTGCTTATGTCAGAGCTTACCCGACTGGAAATTTTTCAAGCTGCAGCTACTAATTGTATTACAGTATCAGTGTGTATAATTTCAGAACATGACACTCTAGCAGCTGTGTAACATTGTACAAACCAATCAAAATGAATGCCATGGCGATCACAAAAGTGAGGACATATCCCCTGATAGGCTCGTTGTTTTTTCCGTATCCTTTGGCAAAGAATTCAAGCCCTTTGTAGACGTTGTCCTTGCAAAGAGCCTGGTAAGAGAATCAGCACATAATTCTATTAAGCAGCACTTTCTTGCATCTGAAGTCACTGTCTGTGAGTGGCAGCTTGCTAGGCTTTTGCTAAACAAAAGTTAAATCTGTCTTAGTGCTTCAAGTACATCAACTGCTGTGGCATGTGAACATTTAAATAAGGTGATAAGACAATGTGCTACTATGTTATTATATCGTGGGAAATAGAATCACAGGCATTTAATGCTTATTCAGTGCTTTAAAAGAAAAGGGTAATTAAATAGCTAAATAGAGTCTAAACTGGGAGAAGTTGAAGCATAAATCAGTGGCTTGATGTAATTTGTACAGCTTCTCTCTCCCATGCCCTCTGCTTCCAGTCTGTCCACATTGCTGCTGCCCAGACAGCTTCTGGACAGCCTGTTAAGAGCACACAGCACCTGAATCTTACCTGAGGGTAAGATACCTAAGGGACCTGAGAGCTCCTGCTGCTCCTGTGCTTACAGGGTGGCTTTTTGTAAGAAGATGGAAATGGTCCTGAAAGTACCCTTGAAGCTATTTATGACAGGCACATGAGTATCCCCTGCTCCTGCAGCAAAGCTGAGCTCTGACCAAAGGAACATTATCACCCTTGCATGATGATAAGACCTGTCTTTTTCTGCTGAAAAACATTCTACATATTGTTTCCCTTGCCTCTTCTAGCCACATGTTTCAGTGTTGCTTAAATATACATCACATTTGGCACACAGAGTTCAATTTTGTCTCTGAAGTAAAACAAAGTATAAGGAAATGGATAGTTTAATTTTACCTGGAAAACTTTGGGTGCACTGACAAGAGATGCTAGAGCTGATGACAGAGTAGCTGAGAAGATGCCAGCTGTGATGAGAGGACCAAAGCCAGACACCATGCTCATCACCTTTAGGAAAAAAATGAGGGTAAATAGAATAGACTTGCATTTGGATGCACTTTTCAATGACAAACCCATTTAAGTGCTCTATGTGTCTCTGCTTTTCATGGTTCTAAATTTAATCTGCTACAAACAGTACTATTATTTCTGGTTTAGTTAAAGGAATGGAGGCAAAGCCAAATTTTTATTCAAATAGGCAGCTGTCTACTGGGGCAGATGAGTACTCTGTGAGATTTCCTCACTGCCTTTACTAACTGATTGCTATAAGTAACAGCCTCCACTTGATGAGTAAACAGTCAGTTTATGGACAAGAAAATGGAAATGGCAGGAAAAAGCATCAATGTATGAAATGTGTTTGGAGGCACTTTATTTTGTTTGTGTTTTTTTTTTTTCCCCTTGACTATTTAATATGGCTAAAAATAAGAGAAAATGCCTGGTGGGGCTGACATAACTGCAGTGCTGCAAACAGTAATGATGGGCACTGTCAGGCCTCCCTCAGCCCTCCCAGGAGCACTGCACTGGCCTCTGTGACTGCTGAAGTGAAAGGGTTGTTGGGAAGCACCAGACAAGGAAACCAAAAGATGGATGGATGTGATTGGTGATGTGTGGGCAGTACTTCAGGAAAGAAACCAGTGATTGCTGAAGATTTGCCACATGCAGTCGTACTGTTTTCTGGCTCTAGTCTGGCAGGGGTAAATGCAAGAAGGGAAAATTTGTTTGGCTGTGGGGAGGTCACTGATTTTTGCCCTGAGTGTGGGCAGCTGAACTGAGGTGGGAGTAAGAATAGGAAATGATCAAGGAAGGAAGGGAAAGTAGTCTATGAAAGGGACAGCACATCCCTTTCAAGGTGGTTACCCAGCCCTGTCATTTAGCAGAGCCAGCTGGGAAAAAAGTGAGTGACTTTAAAAGCTACAAATGACTCGTTGAAAAGCATGTGCAGGTGGGGGGTGAATTCCTCTCGCTGGCCATGAAGCACAGGGGCTGAACAGAGATCTGGGACCTGTGGTTGTCAGGCTGCAGAACTGCTCTACTTTGATGCTTTGCCTAAGCTTTATTTTGAAGAATAAAAATGGCAGACAATCTCTCTCTGGCCTAGGAGAAAGATTCCATTACTTCTCACTGATTTTTTGCTTTACTATTTTTGGATACTTTTTTTTTAAGAAGTCAGAACTCTGGTTTTTGTACTGTGACACTACCCTTTATCTGTGACCACAGCACCCCTGAGGTAAAAATCACATCCATGTGTCAAGAGCAGTGAGGTGAGTTCCTCATCTAACAGGAGCTCCTGAGGTCTCTGTTGAGTCTGGGCTTTCAGTCTGAAGATGTTATAACCTATACTGCTGCATGGTACTTGTTAAAAGAGGAGATAAAGGCCTTACCAGAGTGTTAGGAAGGCTGGTGATGGGCATTGGGAAGGTAAATGTGCAATGCAGGGGATTTTTGCCTTTCATCATTCCTCTAGTTTACCTTTTTAGATAAAACTGGTTGTCCTATTGTAGTTGTCTGCAAATAATGGTTTTGCATGTTTGTACTTACGTATTCATGTATTGCTTATTATGTTAATATATGCTTATATGCTAATACATATTATCTCATTAAAACCTGAAAATTATTCATCAGCCCATAATCACATGGCTGACTTGCACATCTGGAAAAATCATAGCCTAGGCCACAGGCAGATGATCCATTGCAGCTCATTCCAGGTACAATTGTATCATTGATGTTCCCAGTAGCATCTCGTACAACACAGGAGCCTGTGGAATCAATGATATATTTTTATTTTGCTTCCTTGTGACATTGAAAGAATGTTCTTGCCACACTTTGACTCCTAGACTGCACTTTTTATACAACTGCTGCCTCAGACTCATCCCAAGGAGCAACATTTCGTGTTGGGCTGGGATTACTTCCCTGTACTGACTGAGTTTCTCATGGTGTCTGTAAGAAAATATTTGCTTCTGTTACTTTTAAAATAGTCAGCCATTTAACTAATAAGGATTAGCGTATTTCTGAGATTAGAGACTCAGACAGAGATCAACAATGATTTGACTAACTCAGAAGTCTTTTGTTTTCCTGTTACCCCTTTTAAACAGTGGTTTGTTCAGAGTAAACAGGTCAGTGAGGCTTTTAGGTTTAGGCATACCCTTTTTTCTGTGTACAAAATTACTTTAGAGACCCAGATCCTCAGCTGTTCAGATTGTCATAGCCCTACTGATACCCATATGATGAGAAAAACTTCTAACAGGAGAAATTACCTATGATCTTTTTGTGTTTATTGATATTTATACTGTCTTTTTTTTTTGCTTATGTCCTAGTGTGACTTTATCCAAATAATGCAATGACCTGAGCTGAGGCTTGAGTCAAGTATTCTGCCTTATGCATGAAGTCCAAGAACCACAGAAGTTAAGAAGACTTGAGAGTCATCTCCCAGAAAAGGGAGTTCTCTGCAGGGCTTTCTTGTGGTATTGAGGTATTTGCTCATAAGAAAGGGTGTTGCTTACAACCCTCTTTCTTACAATACTATTAAGTACAAACAGAAAATTATTTTTCTTGACCAGAGGTTTATTGTATGCTTGTAATGAGAATTTAACTGCATAATCCTCCAACACAGTTCATGGCTTCAGTACAGGCCTCCTTTTCACTCATGCCCATTTTATTACCTCACATTCCACTACTGTAGAATATGAAGTTGTGTAGTTCCTTTGAGACAGGCAACTGATTACTGTCATTGACATACAATATACAAAATATGTGTGTTACCCTGTTCCTGTGATTCTCATGAGTGTTCAGTAAGAAGACAAGCAGAAGCCATGTGAAAATTCAATGTGAACCATGAACAAAAGATCAGCAGATCAATCAGAGGTTCCTTTGATCTTTAGTATGCTCATGGCTACTGTATGCTAGTGGTCATATCACTGAATCTTGTGCAAAAATAGCCATGCAAGTTACTTGAAGGTCCAGGTGCCAGATGGGGACTTTTGTTTCTACTGATTGCTGCTTTTTTTAAACCACTGTTTTGACATACAGTAAAATCAAAAGTACTGTCTCTCTACATAATAAATCCATGGCATGAAAAAGCAGTGAGGCTTAACATTCACTTGGCATGCCAAGCTTTCAAACCTAACTGTACGAGTGAAGCAGAGGTTCTGTACTTACCTGCACATATTGCAACAGCAATGTAAGCAATTGTGGTGATCAGAATGGCCAGCATTGTTCCCTGGGGTATGGCACTTTGTGGGTCCTTAAACAAAGCAGTGACACCAGAAACACTGTGAGTTTGTGTGCTGCAGCCTGGTTGCATTTGCATGCTGGGAGTTGTGCCACTCTGTGGTATGAAGATACCCTAGAGAGCAGATTTTTATCACTCTGACCTGGGCCAACATTTCTGGTCCCAGCATGCAGACACAGCAGTGCTCCTGTGGTGCAGCACTCCTACCCTGCACATAGTGAAGGATATTCTGCAGGAGCAGAGCTCACATTTATAGCAACACAAGGGTCCTGAGGTCTGCATTACTTGAACTCCAAACTCTCTTTACATTGCAATTGGCTTTATTTTAATGTTTGATGATGTAGTGGGTAAATAGTTACTGAACCATCAGACTCTTGTGGATGACAAGACGGGACCATTTTTGGTTAATTGGTAAGACAGATGTAGTCACCCCGTACAGAATACAGTACTTCTGTGCTTTGCAACCAGCAATTGTTAGTTGGGTCTTCAAAACAGCTACTTTCTTCTACTGTATTGACTTAATTTAGATAATTTAATGAGGCTGGGTTGTAATGCTTACAGACTGGCTCACAACACTATCAGCTTTGATAATGCAACTGTAAGAGTCCAAAGATCTGCACTGTACATTTTAAAGGGATTTTTACTTCTAGATCACCTTACAATTTAGGGTGTGTTCATTTATGCTAGGAAGAATTTGTTATTAATTTTCTTCTTAAGTTGATTTAGCATGGTTTCTTAAATCAAAGATTTGTTGAATGCATTTTAAGTCACAGACTTTTTGTAACTCTGCTTGTTGCAGGGTAAAAAACCAAAATACAAATTTGGAGTTTACTGTGAAGCATGCATGAATTGCTTAACTGGATCAGTAATTAATATAATTTTTAAACAAGGTAAGGATTTACTGAGCTGGAAAATAACTGTGGAGTCACTTCTGCTGCATGAGAGCCTTTGCACTCAGACCATGATAATTTTATGCAGTTCTGATGTGCATGTTTTAGGTCATTGTTTTTTGTGGAATCTTGTGGTTATCTTAAACTCTGTAACATTATATCTCAAGGTTAAAGCTTCTTACAACTTAAAAACTTTTATGTTTTATGTTTTTAAAATTTAAACCCATATTTACTATGCTCTTAGCAGTTTAGGGGCTAAACCCCACTGAAATCAGTAGGAAGTCACTAGGAAGCTGTCCCTATAAGTAGCTCTGGAGTAGGACACAACTTGAGTGTGTAGTGGCTGCAGGAGCATGGAAAGGTGTTTGCAACAAATTCTAAAGAAAGTTTGATTGGTAAATTTTACACTTTTTAAACACTCCTTAGCTTGTCTTGTAGATTCTGGAGAGGCTGGTTAATTTAATTAGACTTGTCTAATTCATCTAAACATGCTCAATGGGGAATCTGTTGCCTGGAGGACTTGGTTACAGAAGTCCACTTATTGTGTGACTGAAACAACTGCAGAGATCCAAGGGGAGAACTGCTTCCCTAGGTCTGCTTGGGTTGTTCCAAACAGCTGATGAAAGAAGTGCTGCTGCTTTGGGAGTCTGCCATGCAGACAGAGCACCATATATGGCAAAAGAATTATTTTTGTTTGATAAAAGGATGGAGATTGTGTGAGGCTGGTGCAGTCTCACTGGGCAGAAGTACAATGGTTTTTGTTTTTTTTTAATTCAAAATAGAATCTCATTGACCCTATCAGTGGCTCAGTTTCCACGTATTTTCTCTGTGCTTGGCTTGAAAAGCAGTCCTCTGAAAACAAAGGAGCTGAGGCATGCATCTCAGGGTGAGGAAGGGAAAGAGAATTGGCTCTCAGGAGTGGTAGGATCTGTGACTGCTGTGCCAGTACAGAAATAGCAGACCTTTGGTTGAATCCTTTAAGGTCTGCAAGGCAATGGATTTATAGGATAAGGCCAAATAATTTCATTTGACATGCTGGGGTTATCAAGCTGTGAGCCATCTCTTGTTGGTGACTTTTTTCTTTATTTATTTTGGTGGTTTTTTGAGTGTTTTTGTCATGAAAACTAGAGGGCACTCAAAACTAAATTCCTGTCTCTAATTTACCTGTATGTTTAAATACTGGAAATTCCATCTCCTATAACTGCTAGACTGCAAGAGGAGAATGGGGAACTGACAGAATGGCCACAGCAAGACAACTGGGCACCCTTGGACCTCCTTTCCCTTTCTCTTCAGACTCTTCTTTTTGGTCACAGCTGCAAGCTTGCAGCTTTTCCTTTGAGCAACAATACCGACATGGGATTGGGACATACTTGCTTTCATTAAATGCTCTGTTTGCTCTGCCCTTGCTATGACCCTGAACACAAAAAGCTGGTCTCCACTGATTCTTGTGAGTACAAACATGAGCTTTCCAGGTATGCTTTTCAGGATGATGTTTGGATTGATGTTCACAGAAGATGAGCTCAAGACATACAAGTGTCATTTCTCTTATGGCATGTGCTGCTAATGGACTGTTAATGATATATTATTAGAGGCTATTGAAACATGTTTTTAAATGATATAGCAACCTAAATCTAGCTACAGTAATTTCTGTAAATACCCACAATGCATTATGAGAGAATTTGTGAATTGATGTTTTTAAATAATAAAGCAGGTACTTAAAAGAGAGAGCTTTGCTTCCCAAATTAAGACATGATTTAAAACTGAATACAATGTTGATTCGTGATTGGTTTTCTTGTTATTTTTCCAACTTACAGCTAGTATTATGAAGTTAATGAAATACATACTTTCAGATCTCCTGAGATATTGGCTCCTGCAAGAATGCCAGTGGCAGCTGGGAAAAAGATGGCAAACACGGAAAAAAATCCTTCTCCGCTTCTGAAATCTGGTCCAAAATTTTCTGCAAATATTGATCCTGCAAATATAAGTGAAATATAAAAACAGGATTTGATTCCGAAGTTACGTAATGAAGGAGGTGAGTAAGCCAGTCTTTCACGTCTGGACAAGTGGATTTGAATCTGTCTCACATGACAAGCAAAGTGAATTTGATTTCCTTAGTCTGCTCCCCAGAAGGATGTGCTTGTCTACGTCTCAGAGCTACAGATCCCTGTAGAAATGACAGAAGTGTCACTGCAGCACTTGCTCTTGGCTCTGTGCTAAAAGTTTGTCTGCGCTCTACTGATGTATAAATGACTCGAGCTACATCTTACTGTGCTGTCAGCTGCAGCAGCAGAGACAGACTCAAAATTAGAGATGAAATCCATTCCCTTTGTTTGAAAGCTCACTTAAACTTGGGCAGAAGATTCTGATCCTGTGACCTTTTTCAGTGGAATCCTTAGCTTACTATTAACTCAAAAGAATACAAACATAATTTTATGATAGATAGCAAGGTTGCTTACCTTGGTAATTAAAAAAGCCTCTTGCCTTTTTTTCAGTGTTGGTAGGAATGACTGTCCCAATAAAGAAATTTGCAATGGCAACAAGGAGAACAATTAGAAGAATAACTTGAGCCTATTAATAGAAACAAAAAGATTCTCCTGTTGTTTTTAACTTTGTTGCTGTGGAGATGGCTATATAGTAAGTTATCTGTATCTGTTCCCTATAACAGGTTGTTAATTTCTATAGTTTTTGAAAATACCAGGAATCAAGATAGCTGAATCAGCTAATGACAACAGCAGATGCTTTTCACTAAGGGGGTAATGAGATACAGTGTTATAATTTAATTTTAGGTTAGCTTCCTTACAAAAAAAGGCAAAATGGAACAGCTAATGCATTAGTATTAAGTATAAGACATATAGTATCAAATTGTTTTCTGATCTCTTTTACAAGTTGTTCTAGTCTCCATCACAGCAAAAACAAGGGTGCTGTTGAACCTGATTTTGGTAGCTGTATTCTACTCTCTAAAGTATTTCCATTTGAATTTGCATTCTGACCTTTTTTACAGGTGAAGGAATAGCAGAAACCATTAGAGATTAAGGAATGGGTAACAAATAGAGCTCTTCTGCTGAGTAGGGCTTGAGAGAGTACAGTGATAAAACCATATATTGTTTTTTGCTACTGTTTATTCTATCAAGCTGCATCAAAAATAAGGGCAAAAGGGGCACGTAGCCAAGGCTCTGAATGATGCCATGAATTATAAAAATGAATATAAACAAGTTGTCTGCAAAACCCAAACTGCCTCTTTGCTTTTAAATGTATGTTCAAGGAAGAGTTCAGAGTAATTGTGCTTTCATTGAATGTAATGATTAAACTGCTGTTGCTTTTAGAAAGATTAAGCATAAACTGAAACTGAGTGCTTTTGAAAATTCCATCTGTGGAATAGCATTCCTCACATACTAATGCTGTACAGCAGGTTAATACACTGCTTGCTTTTATATTCTTTTAAAAATTTACCTTTGCTTCCCATTCCATGCCAGCAACAGAGATGCCAAGAAGACACACCACAGTGATGGTCCCTATGATTCTGATGTCATTGGACTCATCTACCATCAGCGTATCGCTCTCCTGAAAGGCATGAGAAATGTTATGAGAACCAGTCTTTCTTTGCCCAGCTGGTGGGATCAAGTAACAAGGTGAAATAGAAAGCAGTGAGCTGTCAAAGTTACAGAGATTTGTGAGACCAAGTGTTTGTATGTCATGTTCCAGCTGGCTTTTTGCAGTTGGGGTTATTTGGCTCTCTAATAGGATGTCTGGTTCTATTCTGACTTTGAGATTCTTGTCACAAAATGTATGAAATATATTCAAAAGGTAGAAATAATGAAGAAGGATTTTGTGGTATGTTTAGACACACCAAATTCCTCCCTGCTAAAGATGCCCCTCAAGCCTTAACTAAAACATCACTACTTATGCAAATAAATCATGTAAAACAAACACCACCATCACCACTCCCCCAAAAAAGAAAAGCCACACAAAACTTCATATGCATGAAACATCTATATTTACCTTAAGAAGTTCTACAACTGTTTCAGCAAATCCAACTACATACATGGCAACTGCCACTGCATTTGCAAAGGCAAAGATAAGTCCTATAGATCCACCAAACTCTGGACCCAGACTTCTTGAGATAAGATAGTATGCTCCACCTGCAGACAGAAATGATTGTTATTTCAGCACAACTGAACACTCAGCTTTTGCTTTATTTTCCTTCCACATAACTGTTACTGGAGAAATCTGTGCTTTTAATCTCACAAATATAATCAGTCTTTGCCCTACATTAACAGGGGATACTGCAAAAAAGCAGTATGCTTTATACTGGTTCTGCATTCAGACTTTTCAGTATGCCTTTTTATTCCAGAAAATTTTTTAGTGCATATTAGCATGCAAAAGTGGACCTTGTTATAATTTTTCGTGATGAATGATATTGTAACACAAAGGAGAGAGAGCTTCACACTAGAAGGGTTCTAACTTACATGGATCTATCCCAATGCTAACATGACAGGACACATTCTTTGGTACCTTGTTTAAGTTCCTGCATCATAGTGATGCAGTGAATCTTTAATGTTTTTTGCATTAAAACTGCACACAATTCAATTTGCTGTTGATCCACTGGGAGAAATCACTGCAAATACACACATTATTTCTTTGCTTATAACACAGTTATCTCAATTCCATTTACTTTTCTAATTCAAATTTGCAGATTTTTGTATTTTTCATGAGATCATATTCACTTACCTCCTCTTACTACTCCATTAGTGCAAATGGCAGACATGGAGATACCTGTCAATGTTGTTACTACTACACTCAGAGCAATAACTATGACTCCAAGACCTGAAAGATCCGAAAAAGAAAGTATATGCAAGTGTATTCCAGTACCTGTTCTGCTTTAGTGACGTAGTAAGAACTTTCCATTTTCCACAGGGCTTAGACCAGACCAGTTATAACTTAAAGGCTCTGAAATGCACCAAAACTTTGTCTCACAAAATACCTGACATGGACTTTTACAGCCAAGTTATTTACCCGTCTTCCAAGGAGGGGCTGAAATGTAAGGAGTGTTATAAAGAAGGCATTAAACTGAAGATATCCACTGATCTGCATCAGTCTTCAAAATGACAGGAAGAGATGTCTCATGCTCAGTTTATTGAAGAACGTCCAACCTGAAATGCTCTGAATAGGAAAAACTGGCTGAAAGGTGAAAGAACTCCATGAAAAGCCAGAACCATCCCTTGCTCAGCAGTTGGCAGGAACATCTGAAATGTACTTCTCAGACTGAACTGAAATCCGTGGGTTATTACAAGTGACAGCTCAAACACGCCTTAAATTGTGATGAGAGGTGGCTGGAATTGTTACCTTGCAGTTCCATTAGATGTGCCCTTTGGTTTATGGTCCCTCTGGTTTGTCTCATACAAAAATAATACATAAATACCTTCTGGGGCTTGAAAGCATTAGTAACCCTAAGATTTTTACCTCCACGGACAAACCCATTAGTTGCTATTGCAGAAGTTGACAACCCAGTAATTGAGGTTACCATCGTGGCGAGAAGAATTATGATTACTCCAAGACCTGTTAGTAATAAGAAGATAAAATATTTTACTTATGTTCCATGTTTCCTACAAATCATTCTTTCTTTGAATTGAATTTTCAGGCCAGAATCAGAGCAATAAATGGAAAAGATGGTTTGTTGACCACTTGCAGCTTGCAGAACATTTTCGTGAAGTCCATGTCACGATAGTAAATTATTCCCATCAGCACTAATTCTTTCTGATAGGGGTACCCTGTCCAGGAATTCTTATGATTTCCAAAGGATGGAGGTAATAAACAAACAAGCAGCCCTTGACATGGATGCTTATATCTACCTTTAACACACATCCTGGCTGTTTAAATAAAGAGACACATTAACCAGAGCTCTTGTAACAAGCTGTTTCATCAGTTAATTAAATGTTGAATCAGATGAACACTGACTGTATAGATTCATAGTGCATGAGGACAAAGAGTCTGTCAGGCAGAGGGACAAGACCTGAGTGGGAGCCTCCTACATCCTCACTTGCTAAGCTGGGCTTTCCCACTCTGCTCATCTGCCTCTTTCCCTGCAAAAAGTTGCTTTACTCTAACACAAAACAAGCACTTGAAAATGGAAATCCTGCTTTTTAGATGCCATTTACTTTAACAGGTGGCCTGTTGTAATGTATAGTCATAGAGAACTTAGAATATTTTTCTTTTATATAGCTGATACCACAATGATAATCAAACATCAGAATATCAGTTATAGGTGATTAGTTATAGGTAACTGGGTTTCAGTGTAAGACTGAAATCTGAGAATGTTTCCAGTCTTTGGCTATGTGGCTGTTTTCTGTTAACTTTGTGAAACTGCTGGAAACTCTACAAGCAGGATGTGCTTTGCATGATTTAAAATCATAGAAGCATTGGTTTGAAGTGACTTCTGAAGGTCTGTTGCTCAACCTCCCAGTCACAGCAGAACTACTGCCAACACAGGAATTAAATCAGTGATGGCCTTGGCTAGCTGGCTCTTGAAAACCTCTGGGGATAAAGATCTCACAGCCACTTTGGATTACATGCTCTAGGGCTAGACTACCTGCCCAATAAAAAAGCTTTTGTTTGTGTACAAACTGCACCTCCCAAGGTACAATTGCAGCCACTGCTGTTACATTTCTGGCACACCTAGAGGAGTTTGTCACTGTAGTTCCAGATCTTTTTGTTTCAAGTCAGGTGAAGAAATAATACAATATTTTTGTCTCAACTTCATTGCTTTTATTCTCATTTCTATCTATGAGAAGGGAGGGACAAAACCAGGAGAAAAAAATAAAGAATTACAGTTCAGTGCCAAGCCTGGAATCAGTTCTTAGTTTTATCTGAACTTGCTAAGGCTTATGCAACATCTGTCTTGTTTCCATAGGGTTTCAATAGGCATTCAGTGTGGAATTGGAGAATATACATTGCTTGTAGCTGTATTTATTGACCAGGGCTCATCCAGATTGAAACTTAGATCCTACAATTGACATTGAGCTAGAAGTATTACAAACTTACTGATTTATCTGCTGTATTTCTACCATCTGACTTACAGATCAGATTCCTGAGTTCAGTTCACACTGGATGGCTATAGACATCCAGTCCCTGAATTAATGTTCTTTGCTGCCTAAATTATAGCCATGTTATCACAATCCTTTAAGATAGAGCAGTGTAATGTGTGAGCCATAAATGATTTAAAACATTATGTAGGATATTTAAAGTGATTGAGCCTCTAATAAATCATGTTTATCTTAATGATTTCTGAACTCTTAGTATAACTAGTCATGCAAGTGTTTTATGTGCAGGTCTATATAAAGAAAATCCAAATGGTCATTCCTTTTGGTCAGCTACCATTACACAGAAGGATATTTTTCAACCATGCATATTTCGTGTCTGACAAGTGGCTGGATATGACTTTAGGAGCTGTTAACTCTTAAACTGAGTAAGTGAGACACATAATTCTCAAAGCAGTTTTAAAATTATTGGCTAAGTTTATGTGCATCCTAAGGATACTTTTCAAGGATGTTCTATTGCATTTCAAAATTCATATTGTTAACATGTATATGATATATAGGGTCATATATTTTGCTAATCTGATAGTAACATCTTCATGGGAAGGCTTTAATAATAATTTTTAAAAAAAAATATTTTACCATTTAAGAAGAAAAGTGCATAAAACAAAGTGATTCAACCAAAACATCATTGTAATATAATGTAATGTAACATAATTTTAGTATTTGGGGCCAGATTTGCAGGTAGCATAAACTTGGTGTTTTTCCCTGCTTTTATCTAACCATTCCATGTACAGGTACAAATACACATTTTAGAGAGTCCCCAGATATTAGGTGGCAATAGCAGATCAGTTTTGGACCTGGAATCTCGTCAGAACCATACTATCCCTTTTTTCCTAGCTGATGATAGCCAGAGAACCTTGTGGAATCCTATTTTTTCCCCTGTAAGAGCTTTTGCCCAAGACAGCCTATCAGAGTATGGAAATAATTGGGTTGTCTCTCTTTGGCCCTCTAATGATGGGGGTGTAAATGGTGCCCAGATGGTGGTTTAACTGTCTCATTTAATTTCCATGTTAGTAGCAGTACCCAGTGAAATCCCTGAGCTTTGGTGATGATGAGCTTCCATCACTGTTCTCCTTAAGCAGCTTGGCTGGGGACTTAAAGCTTATTGCTTATAAGGCATTCCAAAAATGCATTGAGAAATTATTCAAATAGAATTTGACGTCTCGTTTTCAAAAGTAAAAGTAACCCCCTTGCATAACACATACAATTTAAAAAAGCAACAGCAGAGCAATAAACCATAAGAAAGAAGAGCCTGCTTATCAATAAGTTAAAATGGTAAAATTAAAAATGAAAGAAGAAAGGTTGTAACTGATGTTGGTGCAAATTAATGTTAAAATCTGATTAAAGTTTAGATTGAAAACCAGGCATATGGCTCCTAAGTAAGTTGTTCCAAAATAAATTACTCTTGCCCATGGCTATTCTCACACCTCAAAACAAAGTAATACTTCTTGATGATCTCAATAAGTTACTAAACTGCCCTTAAAAACTAATTTTGCATGAAGCCCCAGAGCCAAGTCTTGGCAATATTAAGATGCAGAATTTTCATGGCAAGGCATATAGTTATGAGTGCCCTGGGCTGTATGTGCTCATTTGGTATGCATCATAAAATCAGAAAGCACCCTTTTGTCAGGCACAGTGCTGGAGCCCTGCATGGAGCACTGCAGAAGCAGTAAAGTTCTTCCGCTTGGATCTGGCTCTTTTACTGTTAGGTTGGTTTTTCTTTTCCTATTTGTGTCTCTGTAAGTTTGTGATTTTTTTTCTTAATAAGCGTTTCATTTATTATTTTTTTATTAAAAGCTCAGTCTTGCTCAAGTGAAATTTCTATGAAGTTGCTGCTTTTTATTGGAAATGAGACTTAAACCACGCAAAATTTTGGAGATGTTTCATTTCACTTCCATTGACAAGGATGTGAATGATAGTTATATTCAATCTGATTTTGAGCACTGACTTTTATCCAAGCCCAGCAGAGCTGAAAAATTGAATATTTCCATTCTGTGATCATCCAAACTGGACTGCTGGCCATCCTGCCTTTGCTGTTTTTTACGGCATCTGGGTGCCTGTCAAAGATCAGGGTCCCATTGCTCTAATTGTATGATCATGAATCACAGGGGGACACTGCCATGGCAGCTCAGGTTTCTGTGCTTCCCCAGAGCAGTAGCTCTGGACTCTGGAAGGGGAGTTGTAGCACCCCAATGTGGGACATTGCACATTGCTGAGCTGCTCTTGCAGTGCTGGACACTTGCAGTGTTGGGAGCACTTCCCTCTCTTGCTGGTTTCACTGAACACTCTGCAGTATGGAGGCCTCAGCACCCAGTCTCCCAGGGATCTGGGATCTGGAATTTGGATGAATTAAATTGCACAATGAAGAAGCAAAGATACAGCGCACAATAAATGTACATATTTCGTTTATATGAAAGGTGTAGCAGAGTTTTTAAAACTGCGTCTTTCATAGTACACTACTATCAAATGCTGTTCTGTGGTTAAAAATAACAAAATCCTGATGAGCTGAGACCTCCTTCCAGTTCTGTTTTCATCTTGGCACAGAAGTGTGAAGAAGTGTTGTTTATAAAATGTAGATGGCAAGGTTTGGGTTTCACAGATAAGCAACGTGTGAACTCGTAAAGGTTAACTCTGTACGCACATATTAGAAATTGGCCCAAGTCATAAAGTTTACATCTGTTACAGGATCTAAATACAAATTTCACTAAAGCTCAGAAATATTCAAATGTGATGATCATATGCATAGTTAACAGATCTATGCCTCTAAGCAGTAATTTGGCTGTGAGTCTGGAAAATTCCAATAGTTTGGAGGATTAATGTCTTTTACCCTGGCAAGCATTTGAAAACATTATTTAGTTCAACATGCAAATGCACATCTCAGATTATATATTAATCATGATCATGTATAGTTTATCCTCTTTATCCCTTTCACTGCTGAAAATGATATTAAATAAGATACATACCAATTCCTGCTTGACCTACAATCCAGGAAAGTCGAATAAAGAGCATCACACCCCAAATATTAAGCATGCATCTTACCTAGGTTTTAAAGAAAAATTACTGCATTAGTTCAATGTTGAAAGTAATGTTTAAAACCAGAAGGGTGACAGTGCAATTCACCCCAAACATCCCTGAAGTCTGCCTCCCTCTCTTAATTCTCCAAAGACTTAAGTGTAACAGAACTGATTTTTTTTTTCTTTTAATTATTTTTTCAGAAATGGAGGTAAGTTTCTCACCAGCACACCCTTCACCCATCCGAATTTGACAAATCCTGTTTTGTTTTCTTCTTCCTTGCTGGCTGCTGTCTCATCTCCAGCCGTGCTTTCTCCATTCGCCACTCTCTCCACTGAGCCAGTACTCACAGCAATGTTCTGGAGGATCACACAGAAAACAAATACATTTTTTGTGCCAGGCAGAGGACACCTGGCTGCATAAGGGAGACATAATAGGAAAGAATTCCAAAGCTCAGGTTTTACAGTCACTGGAATAGAGAGCAATATTGTGCTCACACCAGGCATCAGCAGGTGGGCTTGCTAACAAGGGGAGGAGATGAAAGAATCACTTATGCAGAGTAAATACATTATTACCTGATTTGATACTAACCTGTTTTTATTGTAAGCTATTCCACATGTATGTTGTGTTGACATGTTAGTAGAGCATCTAACATAATGAGGGTTTTGTGGTTGGCCTCTGCATGCTCTTGCAACAATTTATGAATAATGCTAAGTGTAGAAACAGATAATTGCAAACAGAGAAAAGAGACCTAACTGAGTGCTGCCTGGTTAATTTCTGTGATGAAATCTAGCGTTTCCTGTTGAATGAAGTACAAACATAACTGCAGCAGCAGATGGGTAACATGTTCCTGAAAACAGAGAAATGCCAGTGAAATGTAGAAATTGAATAACCTTTCCTGTGGTTTAGCCACCACTGGTGTTACCATAGTAGATGGGATTAGGAATTGCCATATTTATGGTGTAACCAGAGTAAGTAGCCCAGAATTTAGATTGTTCACATCAGTTACAGATATAAATGTGTATTTTATCTCTCTAGCTCTCTTGCCCCAGAATCTTTAAAGCAACTTAGCCCCATGATACGTTTCTTGTGGCTTGAGTAGAAATTAGTCATGATGCTGAGATTTATACTCAGTGTAATTGTCTTTTAATTTAATTGTTTCTTGTTTTGTTTTGGTTTTAATTGTTATAATTTATTTTATTTTATTTTATTTTATTTTATTTTTAAAATTTTTATTCTGAGCTCTCACTGTTTCTGTGAGGAATTGGCATTAGATTAGCAATTGCCTGATTTTTCTGGGTCCTCCTCAAAGGCCTTCAGGTAGGAGCCTGCATATTGCCATAGTTTGGCAGAGAGTCAGTAGTGGGTACCACTCCTGGAGAGGAATCAAGATGCTTTTAGGCTTTGGAGGGTGATGAAGACATTTCCAGATTAACTAAGCAGGTCAAGGAGGAAAGACATCTGTGATTCTGTGAAACATGAGATTTTAAATCTTGGTTAACTTTAAGGTTGTTTCTGTATTTTGTCCATGAATTTAAAAATAGCCAACACACAAACCCAAAACAGACATAAAGACCAACTGTACATGCCTCTTATACTAATGTTTGGACTTGCCCCTCAAGGGTAAGGACTCTAGCCAAAATGGTGTGATGTTTTAGAATGCCTTTGACACAGTAAATCCCAGCTGTGCTCACAAATGAAAAATAAGTGACTGGATAATATGTTTTGACTTGGGCTAAACTTGGTGCCTATTGCCCTGTTGGCCCAAAGAAAAGTGGGAATACAAGATCTTTTGAAAGCCTGTGACCTTGAGCTCCTTTGAGATACTTAGATAATTCTGACAATTCTTACCCTGAAATAATAATGTCTGTGTTTGTTCAAAATACAGTAAATGATTGAAGTCAATGAAGGAAGATCAGCAGAATAATATGATGGGCTTTTGCTACAGTGGCTAGAATTTCAAAGAAAAAAATTAAAAGGGTTTGGTCTCTCTACTTGAAACAAGTTGTTTCCTCTGTACTTTGAATTAATTTGTGCTCTCTGTGCCATTATCATAAATTATGGCCTTAAGCCTTCCATAAATGCATTTTAAATTGGTGTGCTTTAGTGAATGATTGGTTATTTACCAAGCAGCTGTACCTGTGCTACTCATGCATTAAGGATGTAGAATAAAAGTGACAGAACATTTTGAAAAACTACTAAAATAAAAAGTTAACTGCTTAAAAAAAAAAAAAAAGAAAGAAAGAAAACTAACCCAAACATTTTCCTTTCCTTGTTTCAGAATGGTTTAGTCATCATCTCTCCTGGGGCTAAAGATGATGAGCTCATCAAATCTCCAGAACAAGTGTGGAGAATAGCCAAGAGGAAGAAAGGTTAGATTATTTCTTATGTAGGGTAAATATTAAGCCCAAGTAATTATCACCAGCCATCAGCTGTGAAATAGCACTTAGACTATTTTTTAGGGATTTAATTGTCTTAATGTGTGCAAAAACTGACACATCTTGCTAAAAGATGACACACATTTGACTCCAGCAGTGTGGAAACTAGATATTTGAAGTTCCTTTCAGGCTGTCTTACATTCTGACATTTGAAAAATTACATATTAAAAACTGTATTAAATATTAATATTTATCTTCTGATGTTAAGCCCAGCATCAAAGCACAGTGGGAATGCTTATGTGATGTTTAGCAATCTGAAGTCAAACATATGCCACTTCTTATCAGAATCTTGCAATGGGCTCTGACAGAAGAGTTGTCTTCAAAAATTTGAGTTTCAAATCGGGGAGAGGGGGGTGGGATTGCCTTGGGGTATGGTCTGGTAAACCAGATTTTAGTGGTTAAGTGAAAAAGGAATAAAGCATCTGCTTCAGAAGTGCACCTTGGGCTATTCCTTAACTCCTGTCCACACTCAGTGTGGCATCTCCTCCCCTCCCTGCCAGGGGCTGGAGCCCCACCCAGCGCACGTACAGCCTGTGCCTCCTGAGAGGAGCTCTGCCTCTTCAGACATCTCAATTCCCTTTCCTAATAAGCTCCTATTTGGTGACCTCGTGTTTATTTATTCTTCAACAAAAGCTCTGCAGAGCAAAGTGATTTGTCCAAGGTCACCAAGTGAGATCATGGGACAGCCAGGAATGGGCTCCAGCCATGCTAATGGGGCATCGTTTGTTCCAGAGCTGTGGTTGTGCTCCCACACCAGGGCCACAACCCACAGAAGGGCACAGCAGGTTGCCAGTGTAACAAAAATCCCATTACCTATGACATTCACCTTCCTGTTTTGAAAGGCATAAGATTATCTTTCTGTAAGATAGATACTGGATAGTGGAAAAAGTCTGGAAATCTCCAAGTTAGATTATACTCTTTTCTGTTTTTTCTAACAGTCCCAACATGTGAAACAATTTTCTCTTCATTTTATTCTGTGATGTAACCTGCCTTCTTCTTAATAGGCTTTAAGTGAAAGCCTTAAAAAAACCTAAAAAAAATTTCTGATTTTGTTTAAAATATACAAACCATTGAGAGATACAACAGTAAAAAACCTGGAATTTTCTGGTTACCATCTAAACTGAAAATCCTTTAATATGTTGGTGTTCAGTACATATTCATTCAGCATTATGTTGAAAGCCAAGATACAGTTTTACTCCTATCTGGCCACTACTGGAGTAAATTATTTCTACAAAAGAAAATTTCTTCTGAGCATGGAAATGTGTTTAGTCCTTTGAGTAGACCTTTGCACATCTGCAAATGAGTAAGGATACTAAATTAGCATGTTTCCCTGTTCCTATCTGCTTTGTTTTCATATTTGGAAATATTTCTCCTTTTAAGCCATTTTACACAGGTCTGTGGACAGCTTTATTTGAGTAAGTCAGGCCAAAATTAGGAAGCTGCCCTAATAAAATCTTAAAGAATCAGGTACTAATTTACTAATGACAATATTTTTTCTTGATTTCATTGCTTTATATTAACGCTCTGTAGGAAAGAGGAATCTCCAGAGAACAGAAGTCTGAACAAGATCTGGACCAGCATTCAAAAATCAGAAGCTTGTCCAAATTATTCAGACCTCATAAGTATGAAAAACTGAGTGGAATGGGGATGAGGGCTTGTTTTGTCTCAAGTTTTGTCATTTCACAACTGTCTAACTCAAAAAAAAGAATAGAATTTTTGCTGCATATTGACACTTATAGTCTCTGTTTAACTATAGCACTGATACTTCTTGTTCCAGCCCTGCCCTGATAAGTGCACAATTAACTTCAAATTTTTTCACTGAATCAGCACCTGAAAAGTGTTGTCTGCTACCCCTCAATACCCTTGTTCTTGATTCTTTCATGCTGTTTGGGTTTGTTACAGCAACAAACAGTTAGTGCTCTGGATATCTGATTAACTGAAATTGCATTTGTTTCACATAATATTTTTTATAATACTTATATTTGTTAATGAGTACAATTGAGGAATCTGTCAAAATTAGTTATGCATTGATGTAAAATTCAAGTTTAGAATAAGTATGAATTGTGTAGCTTGGTTAAATTATGAATTGACATTTACCATCTGCCATCCTAACTCTTATGTGAAAAAGAAGAGATTTGGTAGATCCATACTTTAGACCAGATTAAACTATGGTTTTCTGCTTATCAAGTACATTACAATTACCTTTCAATAAAAATCTTTTCTTTGAGCAGGGTACAGAGCAGAGAACAAACTGCAGCTACCAAAGGAAATATGGTAAATAGTTACTTGTACTTCTTCTCTTGGGCAAGGTCCATGGATTTAAAGACTTTCTCTTATTAATAAACAGAGTTAACAGTCTGGAAATGGAATAGAGAAAAATTCTATTTTTCCTTTTCACTTACCTTTGCCAGTTGTTCATGAATTTCTAATAAGCTTGGTCTGTTGAGCTTATTCCCACTGACGCTGCCAGTGTTTCTGTAATAATCAATTTTGGGAACTGGGTCCATTGTGTTATGGCCAAAAGTCTGCAGATAATACATTTTACTGTGAGTATCATAGGGATGTAAGCTAGCTTCTGTTTTCTCCCCATTTTGACGGAAATTGTCATATAATTCTCTTTTTCCTGGTCTGTAACTGATTCTTAGTCTGTTATGTGTTTCATCAGTAAAAGATGTTTCTTCATAATGTGGTGGGTCAGAGCCCACATCCTCTTGGGTTGTTTCATTGTTGTCATGGTCTTCATTAATTATGTTAACTTGAAACCGATTTGCATTTGGATCCAAGAATACATTTGGTGCATTGTTCATTGACATCTTCAGGGATGCTACAGACTTAGGTCACTGATCCGTGTGCTCTTCTGTGGCTGCAGCCACTCACTTGCAGATACAGCAAAGGGTTTAGTGCTGCTGCATATCAGATCTTTGCTTCTCAAATAATGAAGGGCTGAGAATTTTCTCTTGAATCTCTAAGCAGTCTTCCTGATGTTTTCTGCTATAAAAGATATAAATAAACTATTTCTATTATCTTGCATGGTTAGGTAAGTTTTCTATCACAAGCTTTCCCCGCTCCCCCACCTCAAGAAGTATCCATGAGACTGTCATCCTATGATTTGTTGAGTAAAAACATAGTTGAAGCAAAGACAGAGCTTGTGAGGATGTTCCATCTGTGATGGATGCACTTGGCCCTCTAACCAAACCAGCAGTATTTTGGTACAAGCTCTAGAGGAGGTAAAGGCCTGAGCTGTAAATGGGCCAAGAACTCCTCTAGTTTCAATCTGTTTTATGAAAACCCACAGAAGAGCAGGGTGAGCATCCATGTACACAAGCATGGAACATGATCATACAATTAACACATGGATAGCATGGGGCTCACTCCTCTGTAGCCTGCTCCCCCAATCCTTTCCAGGAGAGTTGCTCCCTGTATGGGGCAAATGTTAAACCTGCTTGAGATACAGGATTTGCATTTCTCCTTGTTGAATGTCATGAGATTCCTGCTGGCCCATTCCTCAGGCCTGTCTCGGTCCCCCTGAGTGGCAGCTCATAGAGAGGTGAACACACAGCTGTATAATCTGCTTCTCACCTCCCCTTTCCCACACAGATCTCAAAGAAAACAAATGAGCAACCAAAAACTCCCTAGAGAAGAAGGGTATGTATATTTAAGGCCTTTAGTGGGTTAAGTAGCCTTGCAGCAATTTAAAGTATGGCTTAGAAAGCCTTGAAATGAGCTATTGAAATGATGGCAATCATATGTCTTGAAACATATTTCTAAGGAGATTGGGGAGTGTGGTTGTATAGACCTGTATAATTCAGTAGGAGCCCAGTTTGTTCAAAGGCACTAAACCAGAGTATGCTTAGACATTGAAACTCTGCAAGCATTTGTAAAAGCAGAGAGTTTTAGAAACAAAATATATCTTATAAACAAATATATGACCCGAAAAATCTGGGTAAATAAGCCCATTACAGACATTGTTTCAAAGCTCCATATTTTCACAAGAGGTTGGACTAGATGAACTCCAAAGATTTTTTCAATTTAAATTTCTCAATGATTTTATGAAATGCATTTTGCCCTTTGGCACTGAAAGATAAAATATGACATCAATATTTATAGCTCATCAATGTAAATTTTCTCTAAAATCACATATACAAATTTGAAGAGCTGATAATCAGATGTCCTCCATCTTCAGTATAAGATACAGCTAAAGCATATTTTCTTATTTCTTCCATCAGCTATAGGTAATACTCTGCTGTCACCTCTCTGCTAAGATACCACTTTGTCACCTGTCACATTTATGTTAGTTTTCCTGCTTAATGTTGTGTAAGCCTAACAACATACTACATTTATTTAGTTTATTTTACTTCTACTGGCTTTGTACTATTATTATTATTATTATTATCATTATTACACATTTATCATCATAGTATTCTGCTTCCTTCAGCCTTTTAAAGTTGCAAGGAAGTGTTTCATCTTCAGGCATGAAGGAGCGAAAACAAATCTTCTGTCATTGAGGTCAGTGAAATTATGTTTGTTTCCATCTCCATGACTGAATGAAATCCTCATTCTTTGATGACAAGGAAACTTTTGCTACCAAGTAAAATGATTCTTTCATTTCACTGGCATATTTCCATATTAGTGTTTTGCTAGGAAAAGTAAAGTCTCTTACCTTTCTGCTGTTCTTGAAAATAATACTTTGGTTTTCACAATGTATTTCCAGAGGTCTCTGAACTGTCATTTGCCATTAACTTTGTGTTTAGTTTTCTAGCATTATGCATAAATAATCAAGTTTCCCTTATTTAGGGTAATTTAACTTACCATTCAATCCTGTGTTTTTAGGGAAGGACAAGCTGCCTCTTTTATTCATGCATATTGTGTGACCCTCTCTTTGAGGCATTACAGACTCTGTCTTATTGGCCAGATTTTTCTCCTGTTTAATATACTGAATTGACCATCCAATCCTTCTCTTTCAAAACATTTCTAGATGGTGATTTAGAAAGGCATTCTAGCTTGTTAACTTTTAACCAGCAAACGTACCTATCCATTACAATTACTGGGTTTATGGCATTGCGAAATTTCTAAGGGGCCTGAAAATACTTTTGTTATCTCCATTTCCCTCCCAGCTATGCCTGATTCTGCACAGATCATATGCTCTCTGTCTTTCAGTTCTGCATGTATAGTCATGCAGATAACAAGAGTTCAGGACAGGATCTGCTCAGTGCATTTTATGCAGAAGATTCAGTGAAGTCAGTGGGATCATTCTTTGGGGGGTCCTCTTGTCCTACATGCAGTTTTGAACCATTTACTCCTGACCCTATTTAAAGTTTTACTCTTTATATTTAAAAAGCCTCTGAAAAATTATGTTATCTGTATTGTTTCTGGGAAGGCTGACTTCCTAATCTTTTTGGGATGAAGAAAAGAGCAGGCAGGAAATGATGAAGCTTTGTAATTAGAAGGGAATTAGATAATTGCTTCCAGCAATAGATTGGGTCAAGAACAAAAATAATAAGACAATATTGGGGTTTTTTGGATGTGTTTGCTGTGTGAGAGAAGTGAACTATATTTAACTCGAGATACTTAAGTACCTTCAGCACTCTAACCTGACAGCCCAGAGCTCAGCTGTGCTGATTAGATGTACATAAAAAGAATGGCAGTGTCAGATCTCTGCGGTGGATGATCCAATCCAGCAATAACAGATCACATGAAGCATTGTAGAAATATCTACCTTGGAATTTATGGCTAAATTAACTAGGATAAATGCAATATACTGAATCTCTGAGGGTCTGGATTTTTTTCTTATGCATAATCTGAAGCAGTTGAAAGCCCTTACATTCACAAAATTGTTTATGTTTTATAATTTACATTGACCAGTTTAGATTAATATTGTCTGTTCCTCTCTTTTATTTTTCAGACAGGAGATTCATGTCCTTCTCTGTACAATTGAGTATTTTATGTTCCAAATGGCACTTGAGGTCTGCTGTTCCACTGTCTGCCTCTTCCTAGTATATAGGGCAAAAGGAATAACATGTATTTTTCAGAATACATGAAAAAGAAAACAACTGCTGTAACTGATCTCCTTGTCTTAGCTCCTCATTGCAAACAGATCTGTTTAGCAAAAGTGACAGTGCCTAAAATTCTAATGCCAGCCTTCTTAAAAACGGAATTGAATTTCTGTCAAGTACTGTCACACTTGCTAAACAGCTGTGTGTATGAGGGTGACCTTGAATATCCAGATTTGAGTCTCTGCTTTTGCTCTTTCACTTCTGCTTTGATAGGATCTCCCATGACCAGTTCATCAGTGACAGTCCAGATCATACACCGTGCACAACTGCAGGGGCACAGACAGAACAACTGGCTGTGGTGAGTGCTGGAGTGTACAGACCTCTGGACCCCATCCTGCCTTGGGGGCTGGGTAAAAATGGGTCAGCAGCATGATTGTGTCTGCTTTGGCCTTGCCAGGCTGGTGTAATTATTGCTGGGAGCTGTTAACCAGCAGTAGAGTTTAAGTTCCACTTTAAAGTGAATTATCTTCTGTAACCAAGTGGAATAAAAACATGGGCACACACCTCCTGCAGGCACCTCCTCTAAGCCACAACCATTTGTTGTCCTCCACTTTTGTATCCTCAATGTACAAGTACAGACACTGAGATTCAGAGAATTGTGTTGGACGAGGAGGGCAGGGGGCTACCACTTAAACATTCACCATTCATGAGCCTGGCTTTTTCTTCAGCCTGTCATGACACACAGTAGACATGAGATACTCCCCTGAAGAGCCAGGTAACATCTGATCCTTAAAATACTGGCCATGGTAACTTTCTGGTGATTTTTTGTGTATTTGTTTGCTGTTAGCCTCTTCTTATCTACCATTCCACTGTTCATCAAATAAAAGCAACATAAAGTACCTTTTGACTTTGCAACAAATATTTATTTAACAAAACGGATGCCACCAACATATCTCCAAAATGCAGGTATGTATAACAAATGTAACAACAGTTGGTTTCCAAAATGAAATCAACATCAAATTTAAGGCAGGATATTCTGTGAGTTTTCATGCAAGAGCATATTCAAATGTTCCTTTATCCAGCCCCTCAACTTCATCTTCCCACGTGGAAGAAGGCATACTGCTGTAGGGGTCTAGCAAGATTTTGAAGCATCTGATAATTAGAAGTCCCAAGAAAACACACAAAATCCCCACAAAGGCAAAGCCAGTTTTTTGCTCTAAAGTCAGAGGGAAGGCAGACATTTCGTTGACACTCATGCTGGCTGAAGTGTTGCTGCAGTAATTACTGCTCATCATTGGACATCACATCCTGGTGGCTCTGTGGGATTTTCACCTCTATTGCTTCTTTGCCTGCATAGAAACATCAAATCAGTGTGGTTAGCTCTAAATGGGCTGCATATATCTGAGCTGTAGCATATGAACATTTGAAAATGAAAACCAGCTTGGATTTTAGAGGTGTCCAGTTATATTTTCACATTTGAATTAATGTGATAAAATTGCAACTATTAGCCTCTACACACCATTCACTTTCTGTCCTCTGTTTTGAGACAGCAGACTCACATTTTTCTGGTTTTCTGTCTTCTCAAAACAGGAATTTCAGTTGTTGCAAACAACATTTTGTCAGACTGGGCACAAGTCTACAGATTGTGATTTGGCAATACTCTCTAAGGTCTCCACATGCAGAAACCTGGTATATTTCCTGAAATGGCTTTACATCTCTGTGCTTAAACTAGTTAAACTTGCATTGACCTCAAAGGCAATTTCAGCTAAATAATGTGGATTTTACTCATTTGATTTAGCTCAGAGTCTACATAAATAGATCCAAGTTGTAAAATAAAAGACTGTGTGTGCAATTTTAGTGAAGTCTTGGGCTCCAGATTCAGAAAAAAATGCTTTGTGTATTTTGAGCTTGTATAAGAAAGTGAGCAGATTGCTAAAATTACTCCTTCACCTTTCTCTATACATGTCCACTATTGTGTATGAGCAAAGAATTAACTTCCCTTCCCCTAAATCTTGCTCTCATTTGTTTCTTCTCCTTGCTCTTCCCCATACATACCCTGCCATTTTTACAGGCTCAGTAAACAGGAGATCTGCCCGTGCTGCTCGCGTTGCTCAGGGGACTGACCCTGGGGCAGCAGGATGCTCAAGCTACTCCACCCCGCTGCTGCCACCAGGGGAGCTCTGCATGTCTCCAGAAAGGAGAAACTTCTTATATTTGTCTTTTTAAGGAGATCTTACCTATAGATTTTAGTTGGAGGTGGGAATAATTTGCTTTTTTTTTTAGGTTTTCCATCAGATATTGAAATCACATCTTTCTTTTGTATCTGTAGACAGTCGGAGAATTGGAAGGCTGGGACATCAAAAGTGCCAAAGGACAAAGACTTTTATTCTAAGGTTGGAACCTGTGGTTTTCTGGCTCTTGCTAACACCTATTTAACGAACATGCCTCAGGGAAAACGCTTTTTGTTAACAATTCAACCTCTTTTTCCCCAGGGAATTGCCAGTATCCATTTATTTCTTGGCAGAGTAATTAGGCCACTCAGAGCTCTGTGCTGCCATGGCTACACTGCTTCAGGTACCTGCATGGCTAAGCCAGGTTAAAGGGAGAGCCAGCATCTCTACTCTGTACTGCAGCCATGGCTACAGGAGCCATACTCTGAGTCAGCCTACAAGAAAAAACAACAGAAAAAAAGTAAAAATAACTTCTGGTATTTCCAAGCAGACAGAAATGGACAGAACTTTTATCTTGTTTGGTGTCTCCTTTCTCACTTCAAAATTTGTAGGGTTTCTGACTACTCTCCTAAAGAACAAAAAATTTAGAACAAAGATCAAAAGGGCAAAACACAAGTATTTATTTTTTTTGCAATAAACTTCAGTATAGTAGATATTAAATAGTGTTTCCTGATAGTCTTTACACATTTTCCAGCAAATGTTCTGTTTATTCTATAGGCCTGTGTATGAGATCCTTCCTTGTTTTGAACTATATTCTGCTCTTTGGGTCATGCTGTTTTAATTCCTATTAAGCTGGAAGAAAGATCCAGATACAGCCTATAGGAAACAGAAATAATGTCAACAACAAGCAATATTATTTTCTGAAAATTCATCATAGGTAAAGCCCGCCTGCTATATGGATTTTCACTGGGCATCCTTCCAGTTTTTCTATTAAATTTGACCTTCTGCAGGAAAAAAATTTACAGAAATATCAATATCACAAATTTGTGTTAGAAGTCAGTTGATTTGAGCAAAAGCCAGTCAAAAAAATACTTTCCTAAAGTCCTAGGATACTGGGTTATAAAAATTAAAAACAAGGCTTATACAGGGAAATGATACATAGTCACTACCTGGAAAAGCCAGACCCACAAAAACCCCAGTTGCTCTCTTCACACACATTGAGAAGAATGTTAGGGAGAACCCTGAATTTGAGCTGAGTCCAGACAAATAACTTTTGTGTTTGACATAACATTTCTTCACTACAGAGAGTAATTTTCCAAGAATATGACTTCCAGTCTTACTGATTTTGCAGCTTACACACTGGAATTAGATGGGATTTGTTTGTACATTATGTGCTTGTCAGGAGACATTATGGGACAAATCTCTGTGTAAAGCTTGATTGATGCTGAAACATCAGAAATTGATATCTTAGTCTTACTTAACGAAAGTTTGTATGAAAAAGCTGTATGAGAAAACTGTGTATTTTGCCTGGGAGGGATGGATCTGGGAAACTCTAATGTGCAGCTTTGTGTTCTTCTCTTCCTTGTCCTGAATTTCAGAAATTGTTATTGAAGCCTTAAACTTCACAGGAAATTTTGTTCTAATTATGTATCCCCAAGCTCGTGGCACCTTGAGTACCTTTTATTGCTTTCACATTTTCGTGCTGCACACAGGTTAGATGTCCTCTCCCAGTTAGTCAGATACCTTTTCATTTGCTGCAGTGTACTGAGTCAGAGGACTGTGAATGCTAACTAACCTGGCCTGGATCCCAAAATCCTCAAAGATAGCCCTTAGGACAGCATCCTAAGGACAGGCATTGTGTCATTTATAATCTGCAGAGCCATTTTGTCAGGACTGGCCCCAGACAGAGCTCGATCCTTTTTTTCACAGGTCACGATTCTTCTCCTTTGATTCGTTACCCTTATTAACACTGTCAAAAAGAAAGGCTCCTTAACATCCTGCTGTGAAATAAAAGGCCACTGGAAGTCCTTCTGAGGTCAGAAGAAACAATCAGAGTCCTAAAGAAAACAGGAATGAGGAAAACAACTTAATACTGAGCTAAGAAAAACAGAGGTATGAGCTGGGGGTGCTGGCTGCACTATGGGGGAACACCATGGTACTAGGTATTGTGAGGAAGGAAGATGTCAAAATTCTTATTCTAGCAGAATCACCAGCCCCACTCTGCCAGTCTTTGGTGTAGATTGAAGATCCTAGCTCCAGCTATTTTGTGGTTTGGGGTGACAGGGTGTCATTTTTTTGAGACCTAGCCTTTACTCTCAGGTTTACAGAGATCAAAAATGTAACCAGGATAATCTTCCTGGTGTTCTGGATTTCAGTCCTCTCACAGAACCCCCTACAGGATTTTTTCCTAATGGCTCAATACTCAGGAAATTAGTATCTTTACACTATCTCAAACTGGGAGCATTCATCCTCTTGGCATGACTAAGCCTTAGGTGCCTCAAAACTCACTTCCTAAATGACAAAATAATATATTGTTAGTTTGTAACAAAATAACAGTGGTCATCTCTTCTTGGATGTCTACAGCCCAGCTGCTGGTTCATGGATGTGGTCATTCTGAAAGTGCTTTGAAAAGCTTCAGTCCTGAGCTTGTGCTTGAGTAACAGCAAACCTCACTTGAAAAGGGACATATAAATAGGCATTCTCTGAGAGCTTTGGAAGAACCTCATTTGCCCTTAATTATCTGTTCAGGGAAACAAAACTGTATTCCAGAAATACTATTACACAAATTGGTCATAGAAGATGGCAAGATGAGAAGATTAACAATGGAGAAGTCCTATAAAACAGACTAGAAATAGAAATCAGCATGAATATGGAATTCTCTGAAAAGTCTGAGCTACCTGAGTTAACTGCATATTGCCAGAAATGCTGCAAAAGAAGCACTGTGACACACAGCCTACCTGTCATACTCATGCCTATATTCTCTAAATTGCTAGGGAGAACATTGTCTCTTCAGGGTATGGGTTCTAAGACATTCAGG